>CM034354.1:89297053-89834268 GCA_019925275.1 Mytilus edulis | reverse complement strand
CGTCGATTTAAGTTTGCCGCAATTTACTAGTTTACTCTTCTTCTGGTGCTTGACAAAATGTAATCTGATATTCCTTCCTAGCATATGAACGAATTTTTTAATATAGATGTTCCTACCTAACACGTGTAAATCCGGCTGCAGGAATAACTACAGGACGAGCCAACATATCGCACCACATGTATTATAAAAGACGATGAAGAGTACCAATTTCTATTCTAACTTAAGCATTTTTTTTGCGAAATTACTTCCTGATTTATCATGAGGGTCAATGAAATAATGGTTCTTTCTGATGCCATAGAATAGGTTTAAACAAAACAGATAAAATTGGTTTCTAGTCTTTCCAGTGCTAGGTAGTTTCATCGTTCTCTTGCTTACACTGTTTAATGACTTATTTTATTGGTTGTGATTTTCGGAAGAATTCTGCTACATGAGAAACAGTATCACAGTATTTGTTTTAGATTGACAAAATCTATTAAACGTTTAGTATGACCAATGAACTAGATTTATTTTTCTAATATCGTCCAGTTAGCACAGACAAAGCGATATAGTCAGTCAATACCGATTTTTGTTCTCCTACAATACCTGAACAATAATTATAAATAGTTCCGTTTGTTTGATTTCAAATATAAAAGAATTCTTTTTATTTTGGTAGCGATTTCATTTTATTTTCAGTGTTATCTTAAATGTATTAAAAAAAGCACTGAAAGGTGAAGTCCTGTTCCTGACAGGGTACCATCTGTTTTATCATGGGGTAGGGCACCACCTGTTTGTTCATGGGGTTTGTGTTGCTCAATTTTCGAATTTCTGTGTTATTTTTCGTTTTACTGTTTTGTTTTAAGACATGGTCATCTGAATTTTCTGTTAATGATTTTTGATTTCACGCATGGTGTTTGTTGGTATTTATTTGATATTAAGGATCAACTTGACTCATTTTTACTCTTATTCGAACTTTCTCAGGTTCAGATTGAATCAATTCATATTGCCAGTTAAAACAGTTTGGCCATTCAAAATCAAATTGACAATCAAAATCGAAAAGAAATATAGATTAAAGGGGCTCATTGTGGGAATTTGTTGTGGAAGGTCAGTGTTTTGAACATTTTATCCAAAGGAGTTGAAATATATTTTGTCAATAGGGCGTATAATACTGGTATTAATTTATAGCCGATTATATTGAGTGTGAAGACAAAGGTAATATCGTTGGTTAGCTTGCTTGGTAGCTGAACCGTGAAGTCATTAATAGGTCATGTAAACTACCCTCCTTTAAAAGTAGACTCATCAGACAGATAACCGATATATCTGTCTGTAAGACTAGGCTACATCGAAAGGATGGTATTATACCAAAATATTACCTTTGCCTACACACTCAATTGAATCAGCTGTAATCAACTTAAATGTTTCATATTTTTTATATCAGGTCCTTTATAGCCGATGATAAGGTATGTTTTGTCTCATTGTTGGAGGCCTATAACTACGACTTGGGACTATTATACCAGTCTAAGAGTCTAAGCTACGACACACATCAGCATACATAGATGCAAACATTATGTGCGGACAACAAGGCGACCAGACATTTGTCCATTCTGTTAAGTGGACAGATCTAGTCTGTAAAGGCTCCGTGTTGAAGACCGTACTTTGACCTATAAAGGTTTAATTTTCTATAAATAATGACTGTGATGGAGAGTTTGTTCATTGGCACTCGTATCACATCTTCTTATATCTACATCCAGTTTCCATTTGTCTGAAGTGCTGATACATTTGTCATACATGTATGTGTCAAAACCTGACTGCTTTGATTCACAAGAAGATAACACAATCTGAGGTTCAGGGTCATATGTCTGTTATGAGGGTTAATTACATGTGTTCTAACGGTAACAACCTCATCTGATCCTGAAATAACAAGATCTTCAATTGCCGAATCAATATTTTTTTTCATAATTGAAAGCAGATTTATTATTTTGTTAAATTACACTATCTGGTTCATTCTCATTGGATTTTTAAACCGTTTTCAATTACATCAAGAATAAAATAAGACGCTCCAATATTTTGCCAAAAAGTAAGAGATTGTTTTAATCTACCTTTTACATGAATGTTTTTGAAACCCTCTTTATAATCACAATAAGAGCTAAACATGCTTAAATTATCATGTACCTGAAAAATGTCACTGTGTGGTCCATACTGTTTAAATGGCACCTCCTCTGTATCCAAACTTTTTGTCCATAGCTCGGCAATCTGTAGCCAAGTGCCAAAAGGTGGCACATGAATAGCACATGTCTCCGGCCTTGTCTACTCGGGCCAGCTTGGCCCTGGTCGTCACGAAAAGGCTGTTGTGTAGAAATAGTAGGAACAAAGCTCCCGCCATTATGTGTACCTTGACTAGGTGCTCTTGCTGCTTCAGCGGGTCTTTTACGGCATTGTTTTTTCTCAGTCTTTGTCGTCTTAATTTTCCTAACTGCTCTACTTCCGCCGCTCTAATACGTTTTTCATTTTCAGAATTGCTCGCAACATCATCTGATAAATACTCTTGCACGGTGTTCCATTCACCCTCCGACATATCGGCTATCCGGATAAGCTTGTTACGCTTCTTATGTGTTTTGATGGTCTCTTCAAGAAGCTTCGTAGCTCTAGCGGGCCTTTTACTGTCAATATAGTCTACGGCTCTGTCAATACCGTCTATAATGTCAGAATTTAACTCAAACTGTATCTGATTACCTTTAAAACGAAACGTGATCTCAGCTTTCTTTACCTTCTTAGCAAGGCTGTCCAAGTTTCTCTCGATACCTCCCAACTTGCTGTTCATATAAGTCGTGAACAATTAAAACAAATCGGCATTACTTACATCTTCGTCGGAATTTCTATCTGGTTCAACGGACTCCTTACTTGGTATGGGTACTTCAGTGTCGGACATTACAAATCTTTCTATACACAAATACATTACTCGTTAGATGTCTCCACCCTTGTCGATAACTTTTCTCGTGCACGCACGACTTTAAATACTAACGGAACTTTTTACTTTATTGTTATTACAATTAGCCCGCTACCTGAACTCGAAAATGCATACGCCTGTCGTAAATAAATATATTTCACACATATCATAATATATGTAAATCGAGATATTGATCAAGCATTTTTATTTTTTGTTTTTATAGTAAATTGTATTCTATTGACACTTTAATATTGGTCTCTCAGTAAAACAAAATCCGAACAAATTTCCCCTACCTCTTTTTTAGAACACTTTGACGTTCCCGCTGACGGTACGCAAGGTTAAGACAAGTGTTTAATTCCTCGTCCAATATTGAAAACAATTATTTTAGTACATTCATCCACGAAGCTTCCTGTTTCCTACTGACTTAAAAAATCGAATTTTAGAAAGAGCTGTAATATTACACTTACCTTTTTTAAGATCTGCTCTATAAATGTAACCGACATTTAATTTTTATGACTTTCAAGATTGCTTTTTAAGCAGAAGGAAATCTAGATTAATTATAGATAATAGAATTCATTTGATTTGATGTGTTTTATTGCCACTTTTATGCACCTTTTGGCCCATGTCGTGGCAGCCTGTAAGTATTGGTGGAGGAAGCTGGAGAAAACCACCGAAAACTGATAATCCCTGCAGATTAGGATTTGAATCGAGTGCACCCGCACGGGCAGGGTTCGAACACACCCGAATGTTAACTGGGTGATTACAATAGAAATACGTAGACAGGTCGCCGAAGCCCCATGGAAAATGTCAAGCAAGCCTACAATTGTGTCGCCAGACGCTCGTTTGGTTTAGAATAGACTCATCACTGTCGCTTGACTTCTTTCTTTTGTTTACTTATACAGCACTTAATTGAAAATTCTGCGGATAATGAGAATAAATGTTGTGGTGTTATTAATGTGGTTCATGATGTTAAATGAAAGTATGGCTATGTTTGGATATCCTTATAGGTAACTTAAAGACAGAAATCAAGCAACCCTTGGTTAAAATGCAGACAACCCTATGCCTACATATATGCTAAAACGAACATGTTGATACATATGGTTTGCAAAGCAATTTCAAACAAGTGATAAAAGTATTCCTTTTTTTATTTAACTTACTACTAAATATATATGGTATTTCCGATTTCTTTATAATTGTTTTTATGTTCCTGTTGTTAAAAGGGAAATAATCAAAACACTTTCCTCGTTCAGGCCAACCTCCTCTGCTATACTCTCTGCTATGTTTAGGACGTAATATTTTAATTTAACTATGCTCTTAACTGTGGGTAGCAATCGCAACCTATAGTCATAAATAAACAAAAACTGGGTGAAAAAGGTCATCCACGGTAAGATTTATTTTTCAAATATCCAACCATAGATATACAGAGTTACATATATATAACAATAAAACGCGTTAGGCGTATATCCAAACACACCCTTTCAATTTAAAAAAATAATAACTGTTAATTGAGTATCCTGCCATCTGGGTGTGTTTTTGTGTCAACACTTGCCTTCTCTAATAAATTCTTAGTTTTTCTCTGCTGCTACACTTTCTGCCATGTTTGTGACGTAATATTTTTATTGAACTATGTTCTTCAATATGGGTAGCAATCGCAACCTATAGTCATAAATAAACCAAAACTTGGTGAAAAAAGGTCATCCACGGTAATATTTATTTCTCAAATAACTAACCAGGTATACAGAATTACAACAACCACAACAATTTTTATTTGTCAATCAAGACTCCCCGAGGAGCAGTACACTTACAGTTTAAATTAAAGTGTACACATAATTGTGGTGAGTTACATTTTTAAACCATAAAACGTTTTAGGCGTATATCCAAACACACCCTATATTTAAAAATAATAACTGTTAATTAGGTATACTGACACGTCCGATCTGTCTGGTTTTGTGTCAATACTTGCCTTTCTATTTCATTCATACATTCTTAGTTTTTCTCTTCTTAGCATCTGCGAGAACTGCATTTGTGCAATACACTATAAAACTGTGCTCAGTTTTATTTGTTGCCTACTACAAGACCATTGGCAATTAAATCACGCACATTAATAACGAGAAGGAAAATATAATAACTAAAAAGTAAAATCACAAAAATACTGAACTAACAGTAAAATCAATTCGAAAAGTCCATAATCACATGACAAAATCAAATAACAAAACGCATCAAAAACGAATGGACAAGAACTGTCATATTCCTGACTTGGTGCAGGCATTTTCAAATGTAGAAAATGGTGGATTAAAACACAGAGCAGGTATTGGTAGAAATTAAGGTTAGGTTGAGTAAACTATTTCATGCATGTTCAAAACGAGAACAAATCAAACAATAGGTAGTAAATGGTTATGAAATGGAGACCGATGGGATAAAGGTCCGAGATATATAGACTGGTCAAGAAAATGATGATATACTAGTATTGGAAAAAGTCACCTACGGACCCCTTATAGTTCGGTTTCTTGGGTATTGTTCCAAGTTATTTGCATTAATATTCTACTTCACTTCGTTTCTAATTTCTCTATAATAAATAACAAACTGAAAGATAAAGTATTGAGATGACACACAACCAGTTTTAATTAAGTAATATCTGACAATAAATTTCGATAGAGTCTTGAAATATTCAGTTTCAATATTGTATTAAAGTTTCACCCCATACAATTACATATATTTTCACAATAAAATATTCATACAGGAACATAAAACATACATGTATAACAACAAACTTTAAATTCACATTGTATGTGCCAATTTTTAAAGATTTATGAGAAACTGTATAATCAATATTATTAGACTACAATAAAATATTGTACATATTAAATATAATATATATTTGCTTATGAATATCATTAAAATAAAGCATAATCAATTATATCAAAAAACATTCCTTCTGATTAAAATGCTATATATAGAAAAGAAGATGTGGTATGATTGCCAATGAGACAACTATCCACAACAGACCAAAATGACACAAACAAACAATTATAGGTCACCGCACAGCCTTTAACAATGAGCAAAGCCCATACCGCATATAGTCAGCTATAAAGGCTCTGATAAGACAATGTAAAACAATTCAAACGAGAAAACTAACGGCCTTATTTAAGTAACAAAATGAACGAACAACAAATGTGTAACACATAAACAAACGACAACCACTGAATTACAGACTCCTGACTTGGGACAGGTACATACATAAATAATGTAGCAGGTTCTGGCGACACTTTCAAAAACTTTATCATTATTTAATAAAAAAAAATTAATTTCATTATCTGATAAAATGTTAATTCACATTAAAATTTGAAACTTCATTAAACAATATATGTCTACGATCTTCATATAGTGGACATTTCAATAAAACATGTAGTTTGTCTTCAAAACTATCATTACAATTTCTTTTCTTTCATATCGACTCTATTCTAAGGGGAGCAACTCCACATCTAAACTTAGCGAAAGAACTTCTAAATTTAAGTGGTATTTTATTTTTTAAATAAGGTTCAGTACAAAACTATTCTGCTCATCTTTGATTACCTCCCTTTCATCTAACCAATAAATTAATCTATCATTTAAAATATTACAGTACATTTTATATGCAAAAGGAGCCAAAGTTATATCTCTATAAGATAATGGGTCTCTTGGGTCTGAGGTTGAGCATTTTGGTATAGGTGTTATAATTTCTTTATTCAACCTATAAGGGACAGTGCCCTTCTTAAAACATAAATTAAAAAGCTTGTGTAATACAAATATAACAATGTTATTTTTACATAATTCTACCTGAATAAGTTCAATACCAGGGCTTTTACAAGTTTTTGCCTTCATTACGACTTTAAACACCTCACTGATTGAAATTTCTTCATCAAGTTGAATACATACAATATTTTCTCTTATTTCAAAATTTTCAATCTTATTACAATTATTATCTACATTCAAAAGCACATTTTGGTTAAGTAATTATGAAAGCAGTTCTTCCATTTATCTAACACTATATCTAAATTGTCTGTTATTGAACCATCATCTTGTACCACTTCATTAGGTATGTTCGATTGCCTTTCATTGCAAGTTCTTCCTTGCCACTGTTCCAGTATTGCCTTTTTCATTGTTGGACGGATTTATCAAAGTTTATGCGTTTTCGATAAAAAAAATTGCGAATCTGTTTTTTTTGTCGTATTACATGTATGTGGACAATTTTAAAAGTTTTTTTCAGCTTCACATACATTGTTCCATTTTTCAGTCAGTTTGTTATTCCACCAGTTTTTTTTTAAAATCGTCGTCTTTTATTGTGGGCACCATACAAGACTTTTACCTTTTATTCAAGTTTATTGTTCATTTCATTATGCATAATATCAACAAAAATGTTATATAATATATATAATCTTTTTGTAAACCATTTGAACATTCTATATTGTGTATACATTCATTTATACTACTTATTGAAACTTGATCAAACATCCAATTATTTAGAATATTTTCCACATTATATGATACTCACTTTTTCTGATTTTGATTTTTACTACTGACACTACATTTTTTTGCTTTAATTCCCAGCATGGAATGATCAGTTTAAGTGTTGTGGGTTGAGATTTCACTTTTATTGCATAAAACACTTGCTCTTATGACTTCAACATTTTTATATTGACATAAATTTTCATATGGCACTATACAATAATCATATGTCACGATAAAAAAAGTGCATTTAAATGGATTACTCCAAATATAAAAATAAACAATAAACATGTAATGAATATACATGCTGCATTGTTAATGTTCAACACATACTTGCACTAGAAAATAACATTAAGTCAGGGGTATATAAACTCTAAGCCGGGAATGTCACAGTATATACCCTGTCTGAGACCTGAATAACATATAATGTGTTAAAAAAAATACATACATGACATAATATTTTATAACTTCTAAAGATGCTTCCACTTTAATTTTGATTATTCAATTAAAAGACTTTCATTGATCTTTATGATTCTTTTTTAATACTTTCGCCATTTTTCTGCTAAGGCTGCAGATGGATGGATTGCTATACTTATGTCTTTCTCCCATAATTTTATGCACATAAGTATGAAGAAATGGTGTAACTACATTATTATTTTCATCTGAAGCTGTTATGAATTTGTTCAGCTGATGAAGAACTGAATTAAGTTGATTTTGCATGTCGACATGTTGGGTTAAATATAATGATTTTGAAGTTTTGTGACATTTAAGTCGATGTATATTCCAGTCTTGAAAACTCATGGTGGTTATGGTAAAAAAACAACCTTACAATTGATGGATTCTAATTTTGTTCTCGTTTGTGTGACCAGGTGGAATAAGGCTCAGATAAATTATGCAGAACGTTCATATATTTTAATAAATATAATATATAATAGAAGGCAACGACAGATCTGAAATATCTAGATAATGACAAATAAATACTATTTATACATGCATATGAATATATCATTGTGTAGCAAATAATGTATATTATGTTTAATTACACAATTGCAAATAAATAATAATGCAAAATACAGTTAAATGACCACTCTGAATGTAAACAATTTGTTAATCAATGCAAATGAAAACTATTCACTAAAGTAAGTTGACCAATACTATATTAAATACTGTATAACATTGAAAGTTAATTACAGGTAAAAAGAATATAAGTTTGAAATACAATTAGCAAAGTAAATGAAACTAAATAAAATATTTAGGTCAAAAACATTTCACCATAAACTAATTTGAAAAACCCTTATAAAATGTAAATACCTTATAATGCTGGCTACGGCTCTTAATGTTGTTTCTGGTGTTTC
The DNA here is from genome assembly GCA_019925275.1 of Mytilus edulis. Classification (NCBI taxonomy): domain Eukaryota; kingdom Metazoa; phylum Mollusca; class Bivalvia; order Mytilida; family Mytilidae; genus Mytilus; species Mytilus edulis. The sequence continues at coordinate 89,825,505 of CM034354.1, read as the reverse complement.
TTATTCTGCATTGACAATATAGTTAAAAAGTACAATATATATAGTCAAAGGGTGAACTGTTAAACTAGATAGAACCAGATAAAACAACTATTAAGTAAAGTAGTTTGTCCAATAGCCAGTGGTGAGTAAATATCAAAAGCCCAAATAGAGTATTTTAGATTCATTGAACAATATAATACAAAATATGTTCAATATAGTAAGGTCATTATAATATAGGGTAAAATAGATATAAACTAAGTACAAAATTAGGAATAATATCAAATAGATAATATGTATATAAATGAACTTGTCCACATATGACTTAAAATATTTTGCATAGTTAATAATTTATCATTGTCATCTAAATTGTAAAAACTTTCTTCATATGCTGGGGGCTTTAGTTTCGGTGCAGATATCTGGTATCCCTGCCATTATGTAAACTATTTTCGGTTGTTGAACTGCATGAAGTCTTTGGTAAGAAATAAATTGCTAGTTTTCTAATTTAGCTCCTGGCTTAACAAAAAATTCTTTGCATCTTATGTGTTCTTTAAAACATTTTCCTCGGCTTTAAGAGAAGAATATGTGTGGTTGAATATCTATAAAAAAATACTAATAAAACAATACATACACATTTGGATTAATAAATGATCATAATTGTATTTGTTTTTTTATTTAATTAAGCATGCAAAGAGCAAACAAAAATATTACTATGTATATACTTAATACAAGATTTGATAAGGATTCAACTAGTTATCTTGGGATGAATTTAGAATGTAATATCATTTTTGTTTGGTTAGAGTATGGTATGGTGACGTTAACCTTTTCACTTTTTGTTATCAAATCACAAATTCACTTTTTGTTATCTCATCACTAATTCATTTTTTTCCATATAATAAAATTACAATGCTGATAATCTGTAATATAATCCATGATAATTTTAGGAAATAGCACACAATGTCCTCCATTATGTACGAATAAGATATTGTTGTCCAAAATATTGATGATTCCTTCGATGTCCTTTTTGAATATCCACGGCACAAGTCATGCTTGTATGTCCTATTACTGTATCACTATACAACTTAACAATATTGAGAGAGGGAAAAAAATGAAGGTAGAAAAAAAAAGACCTTATTCATGATTCAAGACGTTAAATAGGTTTTGATGAACTAGAAGTATTAGTTACATTCTCCAACTTCTTTATGGATATTTAAACCTTCGTCTGTAATTATACCATCACCTTCCTTGATATTACCATGTTGTATCAAGTTTTCCACATCTTCTTGACTCCAGATTGTTCAAATATATTACATATACAGTGGAAAAAAAACATAAAAAAAAATAAAAGTTACCCTCTAGAATCTACTGCTACCAAAGTTTTTAAAGTGTTTGTAGAAATTCCTTTTCATATTATCGCATAAGTATATTAATTGTAGAAAGTTGAGTCTTTAAAGATGGATGTAGAACTGGTAGTTCGGTCGGAATCAGCTAAAATATTGAATGGGACAAGAACTTGTGTATATAACAGTTACTATCCATATGTTTGGTGTGTTTCGGCTTTTGTTTCAAACTGCAAATTAAGTGTTAACCAGAATGTGTGCTAAGTACACGGATGCCCCATCAACACTATTATTTTCAATTATCAGTGGACCGTGAAAATGGGGAAAAAATTAATTTGGCTTTAACATTAGAAGGATCATATCACAAGGAACATGGGTACCAAGTTTCAAATTCATCAAAAACTACCTCAACCAAAAACTTTAACCTGAAGCGGGACAGACGGACGGACTCACAAACAGAAAAAATAATGGCCATAAATGGGGCATACTTCATATTTTGAATGCTAGTTAATTACAGTCTTCGATTTCAAAATGCTGTTGGATCTGTATGTTTCTGTTGGTAACACTGTTTTTATTGCATTTTCAGATGTTCTTTCTTAGGGTTATTAAGGATATTATCTTGGTCAGCGTGGAAATGGTTGAAGTTGATGATGAAATAAAAATTATAAATAAAATAATCACATATGCATGCAGGTCTCGGTAATAAACTTTGATAACAACACTGGTGTTGAAGATATGACCTACCAGATGGCCGTTGAAACAATCCACCAGTCAATAAGAAAATGGTTATTGTGTCGGGTCCAATGTGAGACAATACCGTTCCGTTTATATACTGCTCCGTTAATACTCTTCTACAGAATGCATCAGTTGCGTGTTCACCAAACATTCTTTCCTAGAAACCATATGTATTTTAACGTGGACCAATTTATCACACATCGCAAAGCGATCACCACAAAAGTATCATTTAGGACCATTAGGTATGTGCAAGTCTTGACAGCGATCACATGATGTATGCAACAGATGAAATTCATGTATGTTCTTTTGACCCACATCAAGATTTGCCACAGTTTTGACAAAGTGTACCCTGCTTGCACGCTTCCTTTTTGTTTAACAATTTTTTTCATCTCGAAGAGGATGGTAGATTCCCGTTGTCACACTATAGGAGTGTGTCCTGACCCCTCCTCTGAAAAAAATATGGACCAGAATTTGATGTTTTTTTTTCTAGTTTCAAATGACTTCTTATTTTAGTTTGTCTATCAAATAAAGCTGCAGATCTCAAAGTTCATCATTGGTTTCATCGTATCTTGAGCTTACAATTTTCCACATTTTTCTAATTTTTCGTCAGATAATTTAGCTGCTGAGAATACCAAGGACATAGTGACCGTCCCTTAAATGCATACTGTATCAGTGCTTTAGCAGACATCATATTCTTTTCAAGATATATTTTTATATTTACCTATGTTTTAATTTTTAATAGAACATTCAACCATAAAGAAAAAATCACTTATTTTAGATGCCGAAAACATTTGTTTGATATTGGTTTTTTCTTTGAGTTTAGAAACTGTCCATTAAGATCAATTCCAGTTTTCTCCCAAACTCCTTCTGGAACTGGTGGCATTTCTGAGGCAGACGTCTTTGTTTTCTTATTGTTTCTTTGACACTCCTCACAGTACTTTACACAGTTTTTGATATCCTTAGCTATTGAGTTCCAGAAATACCTACACAATTTATTCCATTTATAGTAAATAATAATTCCACTGTGAATGACTAGAATTTAGTGAGGTGTTCGTTGCATAATATTCATGCAGTGGAAAATATTTCATACATATCCATAATAAGAACAAATTAATAACAAATAAACTATGAATGTCTTGTTATAGAGACCAACCACGATTTATTGATTGTTGGTTGCTTAATGTCCAGTGGAAAATAGTTCATGCATGATCTGTACGAAAGACCAGCTAGGATGAACGCCTTATTACTTATTTCGAGTACTGATACCAACAAAACGAGGACAGAATTATGCCTATGATAAAATTGACTGTTTGAAAAGGCAATTTATCGACCATTATATTCTATTTTTGGCTTTGTTGTTGCATTCAAGATGAACAATTTGATTTGTATTTTAAACACCGTTGTGTATTGGATGCTTCAATAACGTATATATGTCAAATTTGAATATTTTTGCAAACATTACATTTCTTTTCTGGTAAGATGTACAAAACATATTTTTCTCTTCAATTAATTCACAAATATAAGACTACATATTTCTTATTCTTTCCTTTCTTTTACTTTGTGGTATGTCGTGTCACGTCACAAGTGTGATCTACATTTAACGAGGCATAACCTCAACACAGATCTCAGTATTTTTTCGTAACAATAAAAGATTGTCATGGCTTCCCAAAACAGAGTTCTTTGCTTTTGTTTTCAATATCCTTTTGTCATTATCATTTTTCCAATCACCGTACTTGGTCTCTTTAAGGTACACAAATATGTCATCGTAATCGTCTTGTTCCATTCTTGTTGGAACGATTTCTTTTAAAACATGTGTATTATTGAGATATAATTTGTTTAAACGGTTCACATACTTTGTGAAATTTTTTAGTACGATTTCATCATGCAATATCACGGGTTCGTAGTGAGCTTACATATAAAACAATAGATTCTGACGGGCGATTTAAATTAAATACCTTAAAAACAAAATATCTCTCCTACAAATAATTCTATGATGAACATACTTGAGAAAAACAAACAAAAAACATCTTTATAAGGAATAAAAAGTTTCATTTTAAAAACAAGGAACGTGGACATGAGATTAGTCCATGAATTTTAAAACATATTAATACCTATCTCTAAAACACTATTAAAACCACATATGTAAATACAGGTTTAAAAATAAATGATATGGATGTTTTTATCTAGGAATGACTAATATTTTTAATTGTTTTATTACACAACTCTTTCACAATATCAACATAAAAAAATGCATGAAAGTTACTTAAACTTGAAAAGCTGGTTTGGTTAAAAATAACCTTTAAATATAAAGTGCTACTAATGTATTGGAATATTTTGTTACCATTATATGTTTGAAGAATTTGGTCGAACACACATCTACTGGCTTAAAAGAAATACTCATTTAGCAGAATCTGATATGGGTTGCAAGTGTCAAGTGCATCCCTGTTACTACAGAACAACGATACAAATGTTGTGATCCCGAGTAAATGTTGACACTTACCCAAGAAGCTGATTGGCTCTCAGTAGGCTTTTATTGGTCGATTGTCTCTTTGGTTGATTCTGTATATATCGTCAATATGGTATACCGGAAAGAGAGAGAGAAGGCATCATGAGATCGTGCAACTTCCGGCAGGGTCTGGCTTAGTACCAACGAATACCACACTCCCCCCAGCTTTATATTTTTGTTGTACGTTTTAGAATTTATTGATTTTTTGCCAAATTGTCCAAAATAATCACAGTGAATTTTCCCGGTGGGCCCCCTCAGATGAGAGGGCCCAGATTAGGCAAGGGTACTAATTATATTAGTTTTTTGGGGCTGCTAATTTAAGTTAACCCTATTGGTATGTACAGCCAGCCCCTTACCCTTCCAGCAACGACCCCAGTTCCCTCAACCCCTTGGTGATGCCCCCTTGATTAGGTGGGGGCTAGTAAGTTCTTAAAATAAATTTAAAAATAAAATTCAAAATAACCATCCTTTCTAGACAAGTTTTAACAGATATTTACACATGTATACACAACTGTGTCTCATAGCCTGATACCTCAGTCTCTCTTTCTGTGAAGTAGTTCAGGGTTGTCCTCTGTCCTGACACCCCTGTCACCTTGGTCGTGTAGCCATGTTGGGTGTCCCTTGCCACGACGCCCCCGTCTCCCTCCTCCCCGAAATGAGCTCTGTGCTCTATCCCTTGCTCCGGACTGGGGTGCCCGCCTCTTTTGGGCCTCTCTGCAGTCTGGCCATTTCTTCTCCCATGCGTTCTTTCTGCCTATTCCTCCTCCTCTTTCTCTCCGGTGTGGTTTCCATTCTACATTGAAAACCCCTACCCAGTGACGATTTTGGGGCATAACAATCCTAGGGATAGTAGCTTTTAAGCCTCTCATGGTTTTTGTCATAAGTTGTATTTCTTGCAGGTTTGCGCCTGCACACATCTTCATAACACGGTGAATGTAGTCATTAACACTTTCTGAGTTTCCTAATTGTTTCACGTCAAGCATTTCAACCGTGAGTGGTGTGGGTTTAAATCATGTGTATAACAGTTCTTGTAATCTATTTTGAGTGACCACTTGTTCATTTAGGGTAAGGAACCATTGTTCTGATTTACCTGTTAAAAAGTGTGAGAATGATTGAAAAATTGTCTGTTCTGTACAGTTTATAATATTCATGTATATCACGAAGGACTTGAACCACTGAACTATTTCCATCAAAAGGCTTAATCGGATGGATGTGTGGCTTGTTTTGATGATTAGTGTTGAACTGACTTACTGGCATGACTTTTGTTTAATTTGGAATCTGGGAAACTGTTGACATCACTGTAGTTGGTTGCGGTGCTTGTTGTATCAATGTACTGGTTGATGTAGTTATAGACGGTAGGTGGGGTGCTGGGGGTAGTCCTGATGGCGGCAATATTGAAGACGATGTTGTGTTGGTTGATGTTGACGCTAAATTTCTATTCGAATTCTTTGATGTACCACCTACAGGCATGTTGATAGTAGGGTTTGTTGTTGTTGTTCCCCTTGTTTTCATAACCAATCAAAGTCTTTATGCGGGATTTTTGGATCGCTCCACCACTTTTTGTACTGAGATTTTTGGTGTTTTGTACAGTACGGGGGGTACTTGTAGATCTTTCTTACGTATTCTTAAACCGAACAACAGAAACGACTCTATGTCTTTGGTTGCTGGCTGAAATGTATAAGTAACACTTTTATAAGTTCAAATACTTTATTCTGGATGCGCACATACAATCAGTGCGGCATCCAGGGAAACATTGCTTTTTATACTAGATTAAGAATTAGGAACCTTTAACCAATGAAATGAAAGAATCTAAATTGTTTCCTGGACAAATTATATTATTATCGCGTCAGTAAATAATTTAAACTCTCATTCCTCTAAAGGTATGGTCTGAGCTTATGGCTATATAATACATGGGCCCTAATTGTCTGTTTCCTTATTATCAGGTCTTACAAAAAATGAAGGAGATAAATTGATTTATTAATCCCTTTTGTTCTTCTTGACCAACGGCTTTTCACTGAGTTACAAACAAGAATTTGAGCTATTTAAAGTGACATAAAGAATTTTGAATATAAATAATAAAAGAAATGAAATATTTTCATAAATCAAACTTTAGAAAGATATAAATTTCAAAGCTAAATTATGAGAAACAATTTCTTGCTGAAATTGTTATTTTCTAAAGTATAAACTATAAAACTTTATTTACAAAATGTACAAATTCACACTATGACATAACTATTTGCAGCAAACACATGCAACATCATAAAAATGGTTTACAGTTTTGATTATCATGTTAATTATATTGGTACATTTACATCTGAAATACAAGCGACTTCTTCGGGAAAAAATTGTTTAAATTAGTTACTTCTGACATTGACCTGATAACCGATTTTCGACAATTCGTTTTCTTCTGACAATCAAATCCTTCAACATTACGTCACACCATGTTTTGCACGATATATTCGTGGCCAGTATGCGATTCTTATCGGTTATTTATGGGTTTTGTTTATAAACATAAACGATGCATTTTCTCATTCTCAGATCATTGAAGGGCGCCAGCATAAAAACATAAATAATTTATATATCGCTATTATGACCACAAGGGTGACGTGGGTATAGGCAATATTATCACTTGGTCTTCTCCCGTCCGGCAGTAAAAAGCTTGCCGAAGTGGGGCGTCCGTTTGGCTGTGCAGGATGTATCAAGTACGCAGTCACGTCCGGTCAGAAGGGGGACGTTAAATCCGATGCCTCGTGTAAAAAGAGTGCCACGCTCTTTGCTCGTTAAGAACCCTCGCAACAACTCTTTAAGGGATCCGTAAGTGGCTTGTTGCAAGGCAAAATGTCTGTCCCTATCCAATATCTCCTCATTTTCAAGTGGCAATCCAAATTTCCCCGATCATCATCCCAGATGGCCTCTATTGTATCAACCTACCTATTGTATTTATTGTGAACTTGTTGACGTCCCGAATATGCATGAAATATTTGCTACTGGACGTTAATCAACAAACAATCAATCAATTAATATTTCGCCATTATTCGTATTTTCGAATATTATTTTAATTCAAAAGAGTAGGTCCAGTAAGACCCTTTTTTCGACCCAAAATATAGCAGTTTTACTAAACTGTTGGTTATTTATTGTACAGTAGAATGCTTCTGTTACATGAAGATGAACCTGAAATCTGAGGCCAAAATCGGTCCTTACCGGACCTACTCCTTTCAGGAAAAAATATATATCTTATACGATGAAAATGTAATCTTTTTTGGTACTGTTTTTGGCGTAGGATTATTTGATATACATATGTTGTGATAAAGATGTATCAACTGGTAATCCGGCGAGTTCAAATATGGCGAACACCATTTTCACCGTTTTAAAAGCAGATTTTTTTTTGCGTATCACAATGAAGTAAACGGCGGAATTTATAATGTAATTGTAAGTGCATTTTAATTATTTGTCAAACGCGTTATTATCTGTAAAGTTATTATTCCACATATTTGAATGAATGAATTGTTTTCTCATCAACTAATGATATTTTTATAGAGACACTAAGTATATACAACAATATAATAATATACAGTGCATGTGTGAAGAAAATGATCAACATTAACCAGGAGGAGAGACTTTCACATTAACAGCTTTAATATATCGACATATTTTTTTCTAAAACTTTACTATTATTTGAGGAAAACAGATTACATAATTTCAAAGTGTTTAACAGACAAATGTGACCAAAACTGCCTTGTTGTCAGCATGATTACTGTTTATTCTACAAAATGCATGTATGAGTGAAGAAGATGAGAAGATGCTCTTAATGAAAAAAAAAATAAGGAAGTATATTTCCCTCTCATGATACCCTTTTCCTTTAAAAACTTATGAAAAAAATATAAGGACTTTGAATACCTGACATAAACTGAAAAAATGAAAAGCGGACATCCAAGTATAAGTCAAATGAATATAATGTATCTTTCTAAATTGTATGGTTAGTATTGGTTTTGGCCTCATTTGTATGGTTGACTGAACTTACTTATATGATTATGTAATAAAAATGGTCCAACTTCAGCTAAAAGCTTGTTGTCAAAAAAGTTAGTGTTTTATTGAGTACAATGAAGCGAAATATGTCAGTTTTTGTATGATATTTTTAAGTGTATGTACCCAATGTAATAATAGTGTTTCACCCAAAATTCAAGTTCACCGGACATACATAGAACATATAAATGCTAGTCTGAGAGCTATCATATGGACACATTTTCTTATTTTTATAGTTACATGAACAATGTTTCCAACATTTGTTGACCATTCATTGTCTGATCTGATGTATAATTATTTACGAGACCTTTTTAAAGACACGTGTGCACAATTGTATCAATTTCACTGTGTTGAGTTTTGTTTTTTCAACACCTGGTATTTGTTGAATAGGATGTTATTGTTCAATTCATCATGCAGTGTACAATGTTTGTATACTCTTGTTTTGATTATTTATACTTATTTTAAATTTCATAATCTCTTGTTGTGCTAATGCGGCGTAAAGCAACCAACAATCAATTAATCACACCTTCTCGTATGCAGATACATGTCATTTCTTTGGATTGTCATGTTTTAAACATGTTTTAGAGGCATATGCTCTGGTGTTATTACAGTTGGATCTTTCCCTTGTTTTTGTCAGTCTCTCATTATATACTAGGTGTTTTTCTGTGGTATTTATCAATTTATCATTCCCCACTTCAATTGTCTATGGTCATGGCATCCTCGCCATCCAAAATGTCTTTTATTTAAATACCACAGAAGAGTCATCAGACCTTCAGGATTGTTAATACCTAATGCCCCTCACCTCTAGCATGGTCTCCTCATCAGATTATGTTACTGCATCTGAGACACATGGTCGGTTGCCCATTCCCATCTCTTTCACTTGCTTTTAAACAATTTTGGGATTTCTTGAGCTCGTCATCTGTTTTTATGTCAAAGTTATATTTATTTGTTTCAGGTATAGACATATCATAAACATGTACCCATCAAGTGTGCTTGGTTGATATTCATTTTGTTTACCTTCTTTGGCATTTTCTTTTCCGAGACAAACAAAAAGTTCTCGCAGATACTCGTCTAATTGTTTCGGATCAATAATTTCTTAAAGTATTGTCATTCTCTCTGTCAAGCATAAATTTCTCTTTCATTTTCATTAATCTGTTCAAATCTCTTAATGAACTTATCGGACCTAGATCAACTTGGAGGGGCAATAGCTGTGTTGTTGACATTTGAATTACACGAAGCTACATTTTTATCGGTACCACCATTTATTTCAAATAATGTCTACTAGAATTATATCATGAAAATAATTGTTGTCTTCCAGAGAGACAATGTTATGTGGTAAATTGGATGTTTGATTAATATTTTGAGTTGTGTCATCTTGTTTTACTGAAATTTTAGAAATTAATATCTGGAAAGACAAGTGAAAATGTTCCAAATGGTTGTTTACCTAAATTTTCCTGACATTCAAAGTTTGCTATGTTTTGAACCGTTTTGTCTAGGTCGAAGTATGAATCCCACAATTCCGATGTGGTCATGACTGGGCTTTGAGGGTGTATTTTTAAGGCAGACGAAGAAATATACATGTAGACAGACCGACGATCATTCCTGAATTGGTAATTTAAAACAAAAATTGCAGGTTTTGGTTATTATCTTGAATATTATTTTAAATTTTGTAAAAATATTTTTACTACTGGCATGACTGGGCCAAGTTCATTATAGATAAAGTTACTGTTAGCAGCAAGAACGTATCACCATAACCAAAACACAATTTTGTCATGAATTCATCTATGTCCTTAGTTTATGATATGCACACAGACCAAGGTGAGCGACACATGCTCTTAAGAGCCTCTAGTTTATATTAAATAGCAATAGGTAGAAACCACTGCTGATGGGATACAAGTTCCATAAACTGTGTAATTTTATAGCATGCTATAAAGCATAGTTTTTTTTCTGATTTTCTCCAATTAATAAATTTAAATAATATAAAGAAACTAAGGTACACAGTCCCGAAATGGGTTTGGCATGTTTTAATTCGTATTGAATTTAAAACTCCAAAGTAATATTTTTTTAAGAACACTTTGACGTTCCCGCTGCAATCAGGATTCTACTTCGTCAAAATTATCTCCCCATTACGCCAGTTCATTTTCACAATCTCAGTTAAAGGAAGCCATTGTAGGGATGACGCGCTGCCTATTTTGCTCTTGAATACAGATAAATTTATCCACATAACACCATTATGATCCTTATATGTCAGTTGTATTGTATCTACTAGCTATTACGCAGCAGTAAATGATCTGGTCTGCATTGATTCAACTTTTCGAATTGTGAAATTTTCATAAAACATTTAAAAAAAAATCGAATTAAATATTTAGTGGAAGGGCAGACTAAAATGTTGAAGATCATAAACCCTGTAGGATAAGCATTTTTACCATCCAACATGAAAGACTGTTGGTAAAAAAAATAACTATTCGAACACACCTACTCTGTTTTTGTTAGATAGGAATTTCACTTGACCCATAGATTTCATCCATTAGTAGTGTGATTTTTTTTATGTTAAAAAGTCAACCTGTAGCTTTGATATATAAAAATGATAGAATATGAAGATCACAATATTCATTAAACACGCCTAAGCATTTAACGGTGCACTTGATTTTCTCCTTTCGATACAATTGGTTCACATTTTGGGATTTTTTTCTGGAATCACATAATGAAAAGGCAGACACGAATATTACTGAAATTATAGATTGATGTATTCTGCTTACGAGGTCTTTTTTTTAAAATTGGGTGTTACGCATTTGCTACATCCAACTTTATAGATACCCATGTCGTCGACTTGAAATCTAATTTTCTGTTCAACTATCTAATAGATAAATTGAAAACTTGTGCAAATTGTTTTTTCTTAAATAAAATACTTCGTAATTGAGAAGAAAATTGTCATTTTATTGGACTCTTTTAACTTTTATAACTACAGTTAACATTACAGTAAGCATTTATCGCCTTCTCTAACAAAGAGCTTCGATTATCTTGTTCTATTTCAACCGGGTTTCCGCCTGGCTGACTGTACGCAAGGTTAAGACAAGTGTTTAATTAATCGTCCGATATTGAAAACATTTCTGTGTTGACATGAAATATCATTGATATGTTCATTATACAGAAACGAACTATAATGTATCAATGGGCATTTTTCCTGACTTGGTATAGGGTATTTTAGGAACAAAATGGTGAATTGGACCTGGTTTTGTGGCTTGTCAAACCTCCCGCTTAAATGCCAGTGTTAATTGTAACATTAACATGACAACATTACACGACAGGGTTACAATAAATAAACAGATAAATGGTAGAAAATATAGAACAGAGAAACAAACAAATAATAGCCATCTAAAGGTAACAGGTTAATAACTATTTGTATACGCCAGTCGCGCGCTACGTCCACATACAACTATGCTTAGATGTAAAAAGTTTGTAAGCCATAACAACTCGAAATTGAAGATCGCCGAGGAACAAAAGTTCTGAAAAGTTGTGAGGCCAGGTTATCCGCCTGGGACAAAAACATCATTATTATACGAATAATACTTAGTTTTGCAAACATTAAATTGTTTAAAATGAATAAATAATAGATATACATGATTGAACTGAAATTGTTACTAGTTATAGAATAAAAACGAATACATTACAAAATCACAACCCTATAAGCCATAGTTAATGCAACGCCCAAAGTGAAGTCACATTCAAATTTTTATGACGTGTTCCGAAAATTAAACCTGCATACGGGGTATATATCTCCCAATTGATACGGTATTCCCGTGCTTGCATTTCCTATCATGATTTTCATGATATAGGGTTACTGCTCACAAGGAAGCTATTAAACCAAGAGTCTAACTGCTGAAGTTGAAATCATCCCTTCGTAAATTTTACGGACGCCATCACGAGTTGGTTGACCGTTATGGGATAACCGTTTCACAATTGATATCGGATATGTTCCTTACGTCGTAACTACAATACCCTTCCCATTCATGAATGTGACCTACCGAATTAGACTATTTACCGATTTGTAATCACTTAAACAACACGACGGGTGCCACATGCTTACCCTTCCGGAGCACCTGAGATCACCCCTAGTTTTTGGTGGGGTTCGTAGATATAGGAAGATGTGGTGTGAGTGCCAATGAGACAACTCTCCATCCAAATAACAATTTAAAAATTAAACATTATTCGTGTTTATTCTTTAGTTTTCTATGTTGTGTCATGTGTAGTATTGTTTTTCTGTTTGTCTTTTTCATTTTAAGCCATGGCGGTGTCAGTTTGTTTTAGATTTATGAGTTTGACTGTCCCTTTGGTATCTTATGTCCCTCTTTTAAGAAAGAATTTGTATGATTTTCAAGATTACATTTGTATGACTTATCTAACTTATATAAAGCCTCGGTTACACCTTACAGGATAGCACGAACGGACACCTCACGGTGAAAATAAAAGTTATGTTCTAATTCGCCAAGCTTAACCGAATATAAATTATTTAGTCAATAAAACTCAACACATGTATACTATAGTATAGGAATTAGCTCTCTTTGTGTAGCACACGTTAATACTTTCTTTTTTTCTTTTTCTTCAAACATCAAAACCATTTCATATATATTCATATTTCAATATTTATTTAGACGTCCATCTGTATTTAATAACTCATTCAAGCAAATCACACAATATCCTCAATACAACAAAATACCGTATCGGGACTCAATCCCACTAAAAAATCAAAATCAACAACAATCTACAAAACACAATAAATACATTTTTACAATTTATCTTGTCACATCATTAAACTGTCCAACTTAAATCTATCAACATGGGTGGGGTGGGTGGGGGATATGTATAACGAAACGGAAGGTATGCTACTCGGTAAAGGCAGTACGTCGAATATAACCAGTTATAAAATATCTTATATTTATAATGAGATTCTGCACGATAATCACGATCCTACCCTCGTACAAACTGGTAGGGTACCTGCATTGCTACATACAATAGCTAATCAAATCATACAAGAACAAACAAGGTATGCAACCATGGGCTCATCAACACGTGTTGAACATAAACAAACACAGACATGTGCTTCCGATACTATTGATAAACATATTTGTCCGTTGACAATATTGTTATCCGTTGGGAGTACGTTGATGTACTGACCGAAAAATACGGACGCGTAACGAATACATAACGGACACACACTGAATATGCAATGTACGAGAAACGTACCGGACAGAACGGATGTTAAACGTACGTCCATCCTACAAGTACCGCATAAAACGGACACCTAACGGAAGCGTACCGGATAAAACGGATGAACAAGATACATGGAAAAATTAAAGGCGACAATAATAATACATGTAAATTGCATAAACTTTCAAAATGTTTCTGTGTAACTGGTTTTTGTTTGTTCTTCAAAATGCAACCAAAGTGCAGTGTCTGGTCTGAATAAGAGCTGCTTGATTGTGAAGACGAGCCTTTACTCTAAGATCGATTATGAATAATAAGAATTCACGAACCTTAAGAAATCTTACATACAAATAATTGGCATTTCTGACGCGAAATTTTCAATTGGCATTTATCCGTTTCATCCGTTATACGTCCGTTTCTCATTCGTTCAACATCCGCTTAATCAGTTAAACGCCCAGTAGGAGTCCATTGGTGATTTTATCTTCCAGACCTCCAACGGATATAAAACGGAAGAGTACCGTACAAAACGGACGCCTAAGGGACGTTCAACGGACATTTTATCCGTTGGACGTCCGTTCAAAGTTTTGAACATGCTCACAATTTTCCAACGGACAGAACGGGCGTCGACGGGTAAAACGTATGCTTAACGGATATGGACGGACGTCTAGCGGATTAGAACGAACGTCTACCTGATTAGAACGTACGTCTACCTGATTAGAACGAACGTCTACCTGACATGAACGGATTGAAGAAAAGTAAGCCGTTAGCCGTCAGTTAGAGCTATCTGGTAAGGTGTGACCGAGGCTTTAATAACAGTGAAAATTATATATTACTAATGAATATTTAATTGAAGTAGTAATTAGATAACTAATTGTATTCCATATTGGTATTATATTAGTAGGTTTTTCTATATGAATTGGATTTTGAATAAAAAAGCATATTCACCTGAGAAAGTGTTTTTCACCGCGCTAAACGTCACGCGCTTATACATGCAACGTTATGGTAAAATGTTTCATGGAAAATTTGTTTTTGGTATATGTTTGACATTAAATACATTTTCTTTTGTCGGGATATGGAATAAAACAATTACTGTCTTTTGTTTCGGTAAATATGGGGTTTAATTCACTTTTGAAAAACTGACATTCACTTCGGCCGTCGGCATCAGTGAATATAATTTTTTAAAAAATCAATAAAACCGCATATTTACCTCATCAAAAGACAGTAATTGTAAAGTATAGTCTAGCTTTGTGGATGTTTCTTCTGATCAAACTGCAAACCAAATATATCGTGTTAATTTCGTTGATCCAAAATTAAATCTACCTAATGAACTGGATGAGTAGTTATCCCCAGCGCAACACACGAGTACAACAGAGAAAAAAAACTATTTATAACTTCAAACGTTAAGACTTTTGACAATATCCGATGACAACAACAAACACAACATAAATTAATAATTACCCGTTAGAAAAAATTCTAGAATATTTAAAATACTAAGGGTTTTCCACCTGAGGAATACATAACATTAGCAGTATTTGGCCAAACTGTTAGGATTTGTTGGACCTCAATGACCTTCATCTTCATACTTTATTTGGTCTTTTCAACATTTTAGGATTAGAGCGTCACTGATGAGTCTTGTAAACGAAACGCCCGTCTGGCGTAAATATGAAATTTTAATCGTCGTATCTATGATGAGTTTATTTAAGAACATTCATTGACGAAGCTTTCTGTTTCCTACTCGCTCAACAAGTCGAATTATTATAGTTAGAACTCGCGTATTACATTTAAATATTTTTAAATTTGTTTTATAAATGTAACCGGCAATTAATTTTTATGTTTTCCACCTCTGGAATACATTACATTGGCAGTATTTGGCCAAACTGTTAGGATTTGTTGGACCTCAATGACCTTCATCTTCATACTTTATTTGGTCTTTTCAACAGTTTAGGATTAGAGCGTCACTGATGAGTCTTGTAAACGAAACGCCCGTCTGGCGTAAATATGAAATTTTAATCGTCGTATCTATGATGAGTTTATTTAAGAACATTCATTGACGAAGCTTTCTGTTTCCTACTCGCTCAACAAGTCGAATTATTATAGTTAGAACTCGCGTATTACATTTAAATATTTTTAAATTTGTTTTATAAATGTAACCGGCAATTAATTTTTATGTTTTCCACCTCTGGAATACATTACATTAGCAGTATTTGGCCAAACTGTTAGGATTTGTTGGACCTCAATGACATTCATCTTCATACTTTATTTGGTCTTTTCAACATTTTAGGATTAGAGCGTCACTGATGAGTCTTGTAAACGAAACGCCCGTCTGGCGTAAATATGAAATTTTAATCGTCGTATCTATGATGAGTTTATTTAAGAACATTCATTGACGAAGCTTTCTGTTTCCTACTCGCTCAACAAGTCGAATTATTATAGATAGAACTCGCGTATTACATTTAAATATTTTTAAATTTGTTTTATAAATGTAACCGGCAATTAATTTTTATGATATTCAAGATTGACATTTAAGAAGTTGGAAATCTAGATTCATTATAAATAATAGATTTCAATTGTTTTTTTTGTGTTTTATTGCAACTTTAAGGCACATGTTGTGGCCCATTTGATGGCGGCGTGTAAGTATTGGTGGTGGAAGGCAGAGAGAATTACCGACCTTCGATAGGAAAACTGACAACCCCAGTGGATTAAGATTGGAGTCGAGTGCACCCACACGAGCAAGTTTCGAACTCATAACCAACCTGAATGTTGACTGGGTGATTACAAAATAAATACTAAGACCGGTCGCAGAGGTCCGACGAATAACAGAAAGAAGGCATACGATTGTGTACACCAGACTCGTTTGGTTTACAATACACTCAACAATGTCGCTCGATTTAAAAAAAAATAAAGCTTACATTTTTCTGTGGATGTGTTTCATGATGATAAATAGAAGTATATTTTTAAATAATGTCTGCGTTTTTGTGGCAATAGTTGCCTTCTCTATTTCGTTAATAAATTAAATGTCCTCCATGGGAACTTCCCAAACCAAAAATGATATTTGATCTCCGTGAACACAATAAAAATAAAACAAATCCTCTTCATTTATGTAAGAGACCCATGATTTCTCCATTTTGCCTTTCATTTTTAAAGATTATCACGTGACCACGAGAAAACAGTGAAAATGACCATAATGTAACACCTCGTTCATTTACGCTGTAAGTTACCTAAATGTCCGAGAGCTGCCGATTGTTACCGTGGTTGGAACTAAATGCTAGTTACCGATCTCCTGTACAAGAGGTGAAAAAACGTGGTTGCTTCTAAATGTTAAACATCGATCTCCTATAAAGGAGGTAACACAATATAAATATTTGCATATTTGAGTCTCGAGGTCACGAAATCTCTCGTAACTTGACGTCCATTTGAAAGTGAAAGTCAAAAATGGAGAAATCATGGTTCTCTGTGAAAAATGTTAAAATATAGAAAATTAAAGGTTTGGCAGGTAAGTGAAACTTACATAAATGAAAACTGAAGGGATTGATGCCCGATTTATATAATTCCAAGGCCCTCAGTCGGCTCCAGAAGCGAGGAAGTAGCGCATCTATTTTGGGTGGGCAAATACCCACTTTTAGATATGGAACGAGCTCTGACGTCCCACGGCCCAGCTTTTCTGGCTAAACAGCCGTCGGACGTCAGAGTAATCTCGGACTAGAGTAACTGGTAAGGACAAACTACCAATAATAGTTATTTCTTAATGAACAAATTAAGTTACCTTGTTAAAAACGACCAAGAAGCCTGCAAAACTCATTTAAATGTTTTTATTTCATAAAAGAGTATCTTATATTTACAATCAATCGAATTAAGTTTTTCTTCGCGAATTGAACACAGCATGAACAGTTGCGATTACTATCTTGTTGTATTGGAAGTCTGTAATTTTTTCTCGTCCTCCAAAATTTCTGAAGCATTTACAGACTAAGGAACAAAGCTTTCAGTATTTGATGCTTTTGTAATGATTATTGTAAGACGTGGGCTTCCATCTTTCCTTATATTTAAAACGATTTTATTTTTTATCATGTTATATAACTGTTCATTTTTATTTGTAAATAATCAATTTGCTTTAATCTAAAATTTTGTTTATTGAAGGACATTTTGTCTGATTTCAATAATATTCTTTAAATTGTAATAAAATATTCGAATTAGGTCTCGCCGCGATTATCATTGTTGTGCTAATGCGGCGTAAAGCAATGAACAATCAATCAATCATTTTAACCATCATCAACTGCGTAACACCTTAGAGTAAATAAGTCAATATATCATAATACATACACTATCTACACTGGTATCACTAATTTCATCATCTTTACCCAACTTGCCCTCTCTGTAGATGGCTCAGACTCACAGCCTGGTATCGCAAAAGCGTTTATCGTATTTGCATTATTGTTTCGTACAAGTGATGATATGTCTACCAATTTCGCTAGAAGAAACCATTTCATCATATCCCGGTCATTTGTTTCCAGATGAAAGTTATTCCCTTAATAGAGCCATCAATGACATATCGCTGTTCAGAAACGATAAATCGAATGAGAGAAAACCAACATTGGATACAAATTAGAACTTAAGGAAACCCATTAACAAAGAGGATAACAACGGACATGATTAAATGTAAAATCAAAACCCAACCCAACATACATAGAAACGGTAGCGGTAAACAATTTTAATGTGTAAACTTTTAAAGGAAGTCGATTCGTTTACCTTCTCATATTGTAGAGTGGAATGAGGCCATAACAATTGATTTTTTACTTTATCAGACGATTTACTCAGAATACCAGATTTATAATTTGCTTACACTACGTTAATCTTTTTCATTTCACTCCCAGCTTCGTCTCCCTTATCTGAAGAATCAGTCGAACTATCCGAAACGGATATATATTTCTATCTATCTATCATTAACACTGTGCGAGACAAATTTGCCATTCCGGTATCGTCAAATCTGACTTTATTGGTTTACATGATATCAAAAAATAATTTTGCCCAGTGATAGATTATTAAAAAATTTAAAATATGCCATATGTCCCAACTTGTCACTCTTGTCACTGCAGCTGATTAAAAGTACATTTCCCATGGGAAATTTGATAATTCCCATGGGAATATTAGAATTTCATGGGAAAAATTACTTTTCCCATGGGAAGTTTAGAGTTTATAATCACAATAATTTACACTTGCATATTGAAATTTTTTATGAACTTAACAGGATTATTGTAAATTTTGCACACAAAAAAATGCGTTTAGGTTTGAAATTGAAGAAAATCGAACTTACAATTGCTAGCAATAATTTCTGAATTTTCAGTATATAGTTTTGCATATATGGCTTTCACACAGTGTCCTATGTTTATCCATTTGAATGTTTTGTGGTTTTGTCATGCAGACATTTAAATGGTGATGGCTGTACAGTCACCTATAGCTGAAAATACCTTTCTCTCTGGTTTTTAGTTGTCTTATTGACAATCACATACCATATCCTTACTTAATTTCAACACTTCTTAATTTAAGTTATGTACATTTGAGTACAATTGGTATAACAAATAAGGCACTTGTGTTTTAATATTTATTCTTTCACTGATATAACACCATCAAGTAAAATGTATGAAACAAAAACAGAAAATTTAACAAACAGCAATAAAATAACTTAAGCAAGTGTCAATAAACCTTCACAAATAATATATCTAAGGTCATTAGCAAGTGACAATAAACATGCAGCAATATTATATATCTTATGTCATAAGCAAAAGGCAATCAACATACAGCAATAATATGTTTAAGGTCATAAGCATTAACATGCAGAAATTATATATCTAAAGTCATAAGCATAAACATACAGCAATAATATATCTAAGGTCATTAGCATAAACATGCAGCAATATTATATATCTTATGTCATAAGCAAAAGACCATCAACATACAGCAATACTATATTTAAGGTCATAAGTATAAGCATGCAGCAATAATATATCTAACGTCATAAGCATTAACATACAGCAATACTATATCTAAGGTCATAAGCATTAAAATACATCAATAATATATCTAAGGTCATAAGCATTAACATACGGCAATAATATATCTAAGGTCATAAGCATTAACATACAGCAATAATATATCTAAGGTCATAACATAGACATGCAGCAATAATATATTTAAATTTAATAAGAATAAAAATACAGCATTAATAATGTATCTAAGGCCATAAGCAAGAGACAATAAACAGGTCTTGTATAAGAATATAACAAATCTGCATTTTTGAGATTCCAAAAATTTGTTATGCCCTACAGCTTTCCATCCAGCTATGGCTGAAGTATATTCTCTATAACGACAATATTTAAACCTTTAAAAGCTCTTAGAAATGTTCCTTGTATTAAGTTCTCAGAAAAATCTTACTTTAAAAGACCTGATATTTTACAACAAAATAGTATAACAAGAGTACAAATGAAATAGCACGATGACAACATAAAGTGAAAAACAGGAAGTGTAAAAACATTTATCAAATGGTTACTCGTCAATTAAAGTGATTATAAAAACTTTAAATTCTTTCATTTTCGTTTGGTTTTAACTCATACAAAAGTGCTAATTACATCTATCTTAGTATACCTAACAACATTACTAAATAAACTCTAATAAAAAAAAATGTGCAACAGAAGCATAATATAAAATTAATAAAAAACGTTTTTAATTTCAGTGTTATACTAATTATCTATCCTTTATCAACTAAATAGACAAAATAAAAATGTTTTGTTTTTATCAACAAAGGTTAGATAGTACCATTCACAACAAATAAATGATAATCAGTTTTCTTATGAAAAGATATTCAAATATCTCATTATATAGTTAATGAATATTCAAATCTAGTCTGGATTTTCTCGCTTCCTTTCCTTAAATAAGTCAATTATAGGAAAGAGGTTATATTAGGAAACATTTCATAAATTTCTTAACTAGATTTTTTCACAGTATTTTCATATGTATGAAAGATATTCATATGTATGACAGATTGATATCTATGTACAATTATCCAACATGAAAATAAAAAAGCATAAAAAAGAACATAAAACATAATAAAATAAATTGCTTTGCCGAGCACAGCCTAATACAACCCCAGAGGTCAAACCCTGAATAGTTTGGACAAATTTCAACGCAATATTCCAGCTTGAAATTATCCAAATTAAGATTGTGACTAATTGTTACACTAAATAAATGTGGTTTAAGATCTTAAAACTCTCTTTCACAAAACTGTGCATTTGAAGATTTATTCTTGAAACTTTTCAAAATATTTTTTATTTGAAAAATATTGATAAATTTAAAATAAATAGGAAATATTTTTGTAGACGGCAAAACCACCAACCTCGGCCTCAATTCCAGACTTCCCTTTATAGCATTGTAGCATAGAACCTTGTAGTACAATTTAAGAGACATCAATACAGTAAACAAAAGTTATTGTCTTATTAAGAAAACTACAACAAAGCTTTTATGGGTCCCTTATTCCTAGACTGTTGGGACCATAACCACCAAAATCAATTTAACTGGGGTTTTTTTTTGGGGGGGGGGGGGGGGCGGAATAAATAACCTTCTTGCTTCTTGTAAATTCGAAAAATTTCATAGACGTTCTTTCACTCACTTAAATAATTGTCTGAAAGCAGAATGTGTCTTCAGATGACAATGAAGCAGCAGACGACAATATCATACCAACCCAAACAAATGTTTCTGGTTGTATAAAAAAAGTACAAGTTTAGTGCGAAATACCAGTTCAAAGTTAAAACTTGTGGGCATACAAAACACAAAAAAAATATAAGAAAGACTAGTGTTCTTGATTTTAAATCCTGGATTTAACGTCTTCTTGGCCTCACTACCTAGATCTAAAATAAACATATATAAATTATTTTAATATTCCTACTAAATTTAAATGCATAAATTGTTGCAAAACTGTGATTAAAGCACAGTGGTATCATAAAATAACTATGACTTTGCTGCTTCCCATGATTTTATGGCTTTTTGTTTACTGATAACACTTTTCTTTCAAATCCCAATAACGAATTTCATCAATAAAGATTGTTTCCGTAATGAAATTCAATAAAATATTTGTCAAGATTAGAGTAGAAAAATAATGACATTTAAAACTTAAATTACAGCATTATTCTACAAATTCTGTTATAAATATAAATCTAGGTAAAATAATTTCATTTTAGAAGTCTACAATGCCTCAATTGCAATTTGTAAGCAAATTGAATCTTTTACATACAAACTATAAAATTTGAAATATTTGCGTGTATTTGATAAACAGATTAACTTTTGCAATTTTAGAAAATGCTGCATATAAGTAAAGCTTTCTTAGTTTAAAATGTATTTAAATTTTGCAATTAACACAATAAATAAATGGCAAAATTATCTGAATTGACAGTAATACTTATAGGATAACTAATTGAAGAATTCAAATTGAGAAAAGAATTCATCGAGCGACCAAACAACACATTGATTCAGGAATGCGAATACACATGAATTAATTATCAGTGTTGTTTGGACACAAGTTGAATATTTTTCAATATTTGAATTCTTTAATAAGTTATTCTTTTTATTTCATTGGCGAAAGGCTTTTTTAAAAGAAATTAATTACATGCAAGGAACTATATCTTTTTTCTACGCATTCACAATTAGTTTTGATACGCCGTTATCAACTTCTTGACACCGCCTATTGTTGTATGACTTCAGAGAGTGACATAAACGTATTTCACATGTGAAATTATTGGTTTTTTTTAACTGGGAAATCAATGTATTTCATTGCAACCAATGTAATAAATGAAAATATTTGTTTAAAAAAAACAAAACTTATAAAAACATGTTCAAAAGGCCTAGAAAAACACTAACAAAAAAAAATGATACCATAAAGGTGGTATTTAAACACTACAGGGAGATAACTCTGTAAAATCAGCTAAACATTTTTATTACATTGTGCTGTTACGGGAATATAAAGCTCCTCAATTAAGTGTTTGTCAAACTGCTGTATAACCACGGTAATTTTTCTGATAAAATGGTTGCTTCCAATTTTTAGAAACTTTTATATTTTTTTCAAAGGGCAAATGAAGGGTGGTCAAAGTAAATTACGTTGTCAAAATTTTCAGAAAATTAAACAAGCCAAATAAATTTTAATCAAGGTGTTGGGTACTACCTTAATACCGAAAAATATTGAGGTCTTTAAAATTTCACAAAATAAATTATCTTGTCTTACCTCTGACGAAGTCTGCAGCTGAACAATATGTCTATTGGTGGCTTCCAAAATGTTGGGATCCAGTGCCCGAGATGGCCTTTTTATTGCAGGAATCTGAAATTTTGGTAAGGAGGTTGGTAATGGGAGTGCTGGATCATCTGTCTTTAATACTTCAAGGTATTCCTGCCACCATGTGTGCTGATCCCTGGTTAAACGTCCTGCTTGCTTCCATTTTGGCAGATCCCTAACCATTGCTGCAGTGATTGAATCAGTTTTTGTATTTTTCCTCACAGGGTTTAAGAATGTGCAAATTTCCTGAAATAAGTATTCAGTCTTAGTAAAAAGGTTTTAAAGGGGCACTAATTACCAGATATATGAAAAACCTAATACAATATTGTTTTTACTCAAATCAGTAATGAAATACAAATAGTGAAATAAGAATTCCCTTTCAGTAGCCAAGGTTCAATTTTGTTAAAATAAGCCAAAAAACATTGATAATGAATTATTCACTTGCAAGTGAAACAGACGTAAATCATATGATTGACTGATTCTATACATTAATACACATTATAATACAGGTAAATGCTTGATCTATTTATATTTATGTTTAAATCGCTTATATGGTCATTCGATGACTATAGAGGTCAATAAATAATTAGATGGCGTCTAGACTCAAATACACATTTAACGAAGCTAAGTCTTTTTCATGCCTTAGAGCTGATTATTGTTTTATTTAGACTTTTAATAGTTGGATAAATATTTTACATTGTTATAAATCAAATATGAGAATTTGATTAGAATCAGGGAAAATGAATTTGACAGCTAGTGCCCCTTAAATATTAAGAGACTCAGTCTGAATTTGTGAATAAAACAGCAACTATAAAAGAGGGTTTTTTTCAGACACAGTATACATATATAAAAATGATGAAGTCTATGTTTTGCAAAATGAGACAACACATTTCAATCAAATCAGTTGAAAAAAAAATGAAAGTGTACCTAAAAAAACTGTGTATTTATCCCATTGTCAACGGCTGTTATACCTTTTTATAAATAGAAGGTCTTATTTGTTATCATAACATATCTCCTTATTGATCCAAAAAATTCAGAAGAAAATCTTTAAAGGAGGGACAAAAGATACCAGAGGGACAATCAATATACACAAGAAAAAAATATTTACAATAATAATTGTTATGGAGATATTATTATGCGTTGATGGGTTTCTGCATCAATGATATTTACACTTAAATTCAATTAGTGATAAATGACATATATTTATTTACCTGTAAGGTGGGAATGTTCTCTAA
Organism: Mytilus edulis; assembly: GCA_019925275.1. Lineage (NCBI taxonomy): Eukaryota > Metazoa > Mollusca > Bivalvia > Mytilida > Mytilidae > Mytilus > Mytilus edulis. Next base: position 89,801,175 of record CM034354.1, on the reverse strand, counting down.
GGTCACTGTTCTGTACCATTCAAACTCCAAAGGCCAGTCGTTTATTGACATCTTAACAATGGGACCATCCTTTACAAATTTAAGTATATGTGGAGCTTTAATTCCGTCACTTCTGTTTAGATTAATGAGTTTTTCCTTGAAATTGAAAATGCTGGTGAGGTGACTAACAATGGGTGAAGGTGTGGATGCTTCCCTTTTCCTTGCATGGAGTTCTGAAAGCGTTGGTGCGTTCTCTTGACATAACTTGGTGCTGACTCTACTAAATAATTGGTCCACATCCTCATGTGTGTGTCCCACCATCAAAAAAGAAAGTTTAATCTACAACAAAAGTTTTATCAATTTAAAATAATGATGCTGCTATACTTTGTCCGATAAGAAACAACTCTCAAAATAAAATCTTTGCCATCAGTATTTTAACTAGAAGATTCGGTAAAATATTTGGCAACAGTCATGATCAACTGTACGACCTTTGGATTATTCAATATGGACATGTTTGTAACTTTCAAATGAAAACCAATTCAGAAATGTTTTGATCTCATCTTTTTGCAGCTTCTGAGTTCCCTTCTTTTCAATAATAGTTATTTTTGCTTTTAAACCTACCAAATAAAAACTCCCTCAATAACGGTCAATCTAGATAAGCATTTCTATTGTTAGAGTATCTGCTCATGTGTCTTTTTCATTATTTTATGTTTATATTGCAAATTAATGTAACATTATATTCACTTTCACTTAAACATTCTATTCATAATGTGGGCACCTGTCTAACTTAAAATTCAACAATTTTTAATAATACATTTTCAAGGGATAATAAAATGGGATATTTCATATTAAGTTCTAGACTTACCTTCTTGAATACCTCTGCCTTCACAAGAGCAGCTACAAACATCAGCACAAAGTGGTTTATGTTGATTTTGCCACAGTTGTCTGCTTGCATATACAAAACTGGTGGCAGTGCATTGTCGTTGGTCTAAAATTAAACGTGTTATTGTTAAGCAACATCATGATTAATACAGAGTGTAACCATACACTAGCTGACTATGAGATATGGGTTAATATATATATATATATATATATATATATATAGAACTCGTCTAAACATCAACCCAACAATGTTAGATCTGTAAATTTGCTTTCGCAAATTTTTGGTTCTTCCCTCGCCGGGATTCGAACCCACGCTTCTGTGATATCGTGACACCAAATCGCCTGCACTGCAGCCGTCCCGCTAGACCACCTGGGCTCTCAAAAAAGAGCTTTCGGTGGCCATGTGTTACCTTTCCACGTCAGTTTTAATCTAGCGGCGTACTACAGTACATGATATATAAGGCATGAAGATGTTATTGTTACAGATCAGCTAAATTATCTATAGTAAAGGATCCTACAAATTAATGTAAGATACAGTCACAGAAAATAATTATATTCATAAGTACGTCTGAGTCAGTGACAACCCTACAACAGATGTATCCATCGGATCGCCATCAATGATGGTGATACATGGCTGTGTACATAATGTATATAAAACTCGTCTAAACATCAACCCAACAATGTTAGATCTGTAAATTTGCTTTCGCAAATTTTTGGTTCTTCCCTCGCCGGGATTCGAACCCATGCTTCTGTGATATCGTGACACCAAATCGCCTGCACTGCAGCCGTCCCGCTAGACCACACGACCACCTGGGCTCTCAAAAAAGAGCTTATATATGTTACTGTATTTATCTGCTTATTTTTATATTGAGGTCATGTGAAAACTACCAGACGGACATTATGACATGGAAACAATCCCAAATACCAAATAACCTATTACTTAAAAAAAGAGTTTTTACTGGAAATACTAGAGGCTCTGTTCACCTGTTTTTACTGATGCTTTGGAAAATCATGCAAAATAAGGTTAACCAGTAGTTTCAGAGGAGAAAATTTTAGTAAAAAATAACAGACGACGACTGACACCAAGTGATGAGAAAATATCACTTGGCCCTCTGGGCCAGGTGAGTTAGAAAGTACATTCTTCTTAAGCATTCGGCTTTACAGTTCACAACATTTTGTGTGTTCTAATTTATTGATAAAGTCTATTCTGGTTTTTTTCAATATCCTTGATTACTTCATATAGAAATTGGTATAATGTGATGTGGTCCATTCCATATAATAGCATTCCAAGAAAAGTTTAATTATTCAACTTAAATAACAAGCATGATTAACAGTCATGGTATTTAAGTATTATTTTTTAAAACGTAAATAATTGTTTTCAGCAACTTTAAATTGTCATACCTGGCATAATGCACCAATAACATGATGATGAACTCCAGCATAGGCTGAGTCAGTCTGAAAAATAATTTGCATTTTAAAATTTAAAGTCCAAGAAAAATATTTGTTGTGTCTTCACATCTGACTACAAGCAACAAGTAAAAGAGGTGGTGCCAACCATTATATTTGTGTTAATCTCCAACTAAGGTCAGTTTCCAACTTCACAAACCAAAATATAGTTCATGACTGATTGTTTTTTTAATTTATCTTGTACATTCAATCCTTTTAATTTTCTCTATCAACTTAAATTTTTGACCGATATGTGAAAAAAGGCCATTACTTCTTTAAAAATTAAAATCTGACTGACTGATCTTCTTTGACAAATTTGTAGTCTGGAGCAATACTTATAATTTTGATCATGTTGACCAAAGATCTTATGTTGTAGGATTATATAATGTGCCCCATGAGATGATGTCTCATGGACAAGTTTCACGGATATGACGACCTGTGAAATTTGTCCAGGACATAATTTTATTATTAATTATTGTCCACTTCTGTGTAAAAGTATCCCGTGAAAAGACATTCTACTGTTGACCTTTGTTGGATATATTTCATTGTGTATCATGTTTCAGGCACAGGCACCAATTCTGGCAAAACATATTTGGCTTTCTTATTTTGATTCAAAAACTGATATATAAATGATATTTTCCAGATATCTTAGTACAGGTCTTATTAACCCCAAGGTTGCATCCACTCTCGTTATGGAATGTGTACAACACCTGTTTCTGTTTGTCCTTTTTTGAATAATGAGTTTTTCTCCTGTTGTTTTTTTTGTCAACCTTTATATTAGACATATCATTGTTTTCAATTTCAAATTGCTTAGCCTTTCTTTCTTAGTGGTCTTCTTTTATTATTATTAAACCTTGGAGGGTATTGACCATCACACAAAAAGTCTATAGCTGTTTATATTCATCACTTTCCATTTTGTTTACATCTGTGGTGTCTTGATTTAAATTTCAATTATGATTTAACTAATTTATTAAAACATTTTAATGATTGCTAAATTATTTCCCTTTAGTGACAGAAAAAAATAGCCACACTATGAAAAATTGACCTTTGTGACAAACTTTTATAAAACATGCATGAAATTATGTCCACATACTAGAGACAATTTTCACTAAGGGAGATACTATTTTATAGTTTACAAAATTGTGATGTTCTGTCCGTTTAACAAACTTTCACATATGAACTGTGAAATATAGTTCCAAGAAGACATAATTTCATGGGACGCTTTTTAGGCTTTCATTATCATGATTATAGTATATATTTATATGTATACTACATGTATTGTTATTAAGATGAAAGGCATACCTTTGAATTCAATGAATATTTTGGAAGTGTGGTTTTTTGCCTAGTCCATATTATCTATAATCAGTGTTCCCTTTGTAACCTTTTTTCCTATTTACCACATTGTTATATTCTGCATCGGGCATGTATATAGGTCTGTATTCTTTCAATACTTATTTTAAACTACACTTATTTTAAACTACACTTTATTACAAGCTACACATCATGATATTTTATTACAGCAGTAAACATTACGATACAGATAACACGTGTAAAGCAGTTACGAGTCTGTGTGTGGTAAGCGCATCTTGAGAACTTTAAGATTATATTGATCATGTTGATAGACATGATGATAGATATGACGTCCATCATCAGAACTACTCTCTGATCTTGTTGAACTAAGTTTGTTCTTTGGTTTGCCTTTCTTTTTACAAGCCTTTTAGTTCAGATTTATTAAATAACCTCACATCTGACAATTTGTTTTATCAACTTTTAAATTAAGTCTTTCTAAGATCTGTTAATTTAACTTTCTCATCTATTGTAATATCCTCACGTTTCATTGAACCCCAAGGGTGACTGGGGTATAGAAATATGGTCACCTGGTCTTCTCCCGACCGGCAGTAAAACGCTAGCCGAAGTGGGGCGTCCGTTGATTGTGCGGGATGTATCAATTTCACAGTCACGTCCGGTCAGAAGGGGGACGTTAAATCCGATGCCTCGTGTAAAGAGAGTGCCACGCTCTTTGCACGTTAAGAACCCTTGCAACAACTTTTTTGAGGGGTCCGTATGTGGCCTGGTGCAAGGCAAAATTTCTGTCCCTATCCAAGATACCCTCATTTGCTATTTGAAATTTTGAAGGAAATGAATTTCGCACATAATTTTGCGTATTTAGGATTAAGAACAACGATACTTCTTGACTTTTTTCTTGAAAGTTCTTTTCTATTATTACTGCATCGGTTTAAATTTTTCCAATGTTTTATAAACCTTTGCACGATAATTGACCTTTTCAATATAGCTTTATTCAATTTTTGCGATACTAATAAGCAAATGACCAGGATCATCTTTGACTTGCTTTAATCAAGATATTCTACTACTCCCCAGTGGGTAACTTTGCAAGTAAGATGTCATCATCGTCAAATTACTTAAAACGCGTTTTAAAATCTTTCATTTAAAGCATTTTGAAGGGGATCCGTATTGTTTTGAATTTGATCAGTTTTACCTCATACCAAAGTTTTATCCCACAATAATGGTATGGCATTTTATGAATGTTCGCTACTAAATTTTTTAAATATTTCCCCCCTATTGAATTGTTTTAGCAAAACATTTGGTTAAGTGCAGCCATTGAACCTCTTTTGTTAAATGATAACTGATTGAAAGTTAAAATCTTTGTTAGCTACATTTAAGATATCCATGTTAACTTTTTGTCAGTGGTGCGCAGAAGAAGTCAAGACGGCAGAATTATGTTTTTCGGGTGTTGACAGCATCAAGTAATGTTATTTGTGTGGAAAGTGTGAGTAATGATCCATTAAACTCTATATCTATGTTTTCACTGAGTTTATCACAGTTATCTCCTTGAACAGACATGTCGACCGTATGAGATTAAAAAGTGCAATAAAGGTCAAGTCATAAAAAGCTTTCTTTTGTATGTTATTTCAATTGACTCGGTGATTTTCTATTCAATACGTTTATCAAAGATTTTATGTTTATCGTTTTGTCATGATAAACGCTCTTTAATTGTTTGCTTTAGATATTACATAGGTGTCATTTATAGTACCCCTAGGGAACCATACTATAAATAAATTGTGTATTTCTTTATATAGGACTAAAACACACCCGTGATATCGCGGGTCCGTGACTAAATTAAAGTATATAACTATGCGCAAGCCTTATTTTAGTATTAGTATTGTCATTTGATTAAGTCATGGCGATTATAAGATACACAGTATTCTCCGCTTTCAAATATTTATGTATGAACCCCTCGAACTGGAACTTATCAATTATTGGTAAAATTAATTATTTGGAAAACAAAAGGTCCTGGAATGGAGTATTTTTTAATCAACAGCATTGTCCTATATTAGTTATAAATAAAGTTGAATTCTTTGATTCGCTGTTTTACGTCATGTCCGTTAACAAATTGAAAACTGTACCTATACGCCTTATTTTTAGTCCAGATTTTTAGTATTCGTATTGTTATCTTAGAAAGTCTTACTGATTAAAATACTACAATAGGTAACAATTTGACAATTAAGTAGTGTCAACCCTGTGATTATGACCCGTGTAATACTATGTAGCATATTAATTCTCAATACACCGTTGGGTGGTGCGCCTGTCAGATGCGGAACGTACAGACAAGGTAATCGGTAACAGTCGAATATACTATTGGTATCGGTATCGGACTCGACCCGGAACTTCTTAATTATTGGCAATATTAATTACGTGGAAAACGAAAGGGCCTGGAGTGGTGTAATTTTCAATCTACACCTTTGTACTATATTAGTTAAATATAAAGTTGAATTCTTTGATTCGTCGTTTTCACGTGATGACGGCTGACAAATTGGACCTCGTAATTTTAGTATTATAGATACCATACTGTGAATAAATGGTGTACCCCACCACGATAAAATTCATATATATATATAAATTTTGGGTATCTTTAAATAGGATACCCTATATGCTTAATAAAGGATATCATATATGTTGATGGGAAGTTTCCTATCATAGATACCATATATGTTCTCGTAACTCATGGTACCCTTCTAGAAAATAGAATCATTACAGGGTATCCCTTTATATCGATAATTAGAAGGGGGTATCTATATATATAGGATACCATATATGATTACAGGGGTTCCCTGCTAGGGTATCCCTTTATACCTATAAATAGGATACCATATATGTTGATGGGGGTTCCCTACCAACCTCTTATGTAGTCATATCAACATTTAATATATTTGTGAGTGTATTAAACAATCTAATAGTATTGTATGACAAAATGAATTATTTTTTTCACATTTTTCAGTTAAGATAAAAATATAACTAACATATATACACAAGCACTAAAACTGTGCATTGAAAAACACACTACTGTAAATTAAAATTAACTAGACCACTGGTTAGGGATTTGTCTTCTGTTTTGTCGGCTCTACTACTCGTTTATGTAACTTATCGATCGGTGGCTTGCCTTTTCCAAGTTGATTTGCTTGGAGGTTTAGAATCTTTAAATACATATAGAAAGATGTGGTGTGAGTGCCAATGAGACAACTCTCCATCCAAATAACAATTTATAAAAGTAAACCATTATAGGTCAATGTACGCCTTTCAACACGGAACAACAAGCTATAAAGGGCCCGAAAAATTACTAGTGTAAAACCATTTAAACGGGAAAATCAACGGTCTAATCTCTATAAAAAAAACGAAAAACACGTAAAAATTACATTAACAAACAACAACTAGTTCATAGTGATCCATGGGCCCAGAAGCCGACTTGGGCAGATTTTATTTGTTTGATTTGTTTTTATTTGTCTTTTTGTTTGTTCATTGTTCGTAGTAATTTCTTAACGTTCTTTTGAGACTACCAATTGATGTTAATCATCTTCGCTATCATCATTTGAATCATCACTACTTTCACCTGCTCGTTGCTTATCATAAGTTTCTTATTGAGCGTTACCAACGTTAGCAGCTTCAGGTACACTATCAGGAACATTTGAATCACCATTCTGATCTTGGTCTGCTGTTGGATCGTCCAACAGTTTTTGACATTCTTTGGCTTTATGACCTGATTTGCCACAGGAGTTGCACACCAAGTCATTGTCACAGGTCTCCTGTTTGTGTCCCGTCTGTAAACACTTGCATGTAGCATAAGGATTTACAACAATTTGGTCTTTGTGGACGAGTAGCGCTTTGTACTTTCCTATACTGATGGGTCTAGGTAGCTGTATACCAGGTGCCAGTCTCCGGTTTGGCAGTTGGTAAGAAATCCGTTGATATACATGTAGTAGCCTTTCCAGATAGACAGTGTAAATTTTGAGATTATGTTCGGTATCAAGATATCTACCAATTTGCTTGTCGTCTTCAGATAAGGGTACGTTTATGATCCGGATGTGTAAGTAGTTGGATATGTTCTTTAACTACAAATTTTGGGTTTCTATCATATACATGTATGTGTTTTTACTGATAGTGAGATCATGAGCTATCAAAAAGTATAAACACAAAAATGTTTCCCATCTGGCTCACTATCAAGATGAACCCACCACTTTCCATTAACCCTCTGAAAACCTTTCGAATGGCTTTCCTCCACTACATGGCCAATATCCCTAAAATTCTGCATGATTAAAAGTCTAGAGGTTTTTGTTTTATAGTTCCGAAGAGATCTTATATAAATACGGGTTTGGCTGCAGAGAACCCGATGTCATTGTTTTGAGCATTACTTTTATCATTTTCTGATGTTGATGCATCCGCATACGACGCCAGTTTTGTTGTTGTTTGGTCACTTTCAGAGTTTTCTTTGCAAGGAAGGACGCTTCGTTACTCATTTTTACTATTACTTCAACATGTTCAATGTTCAAGATGGATTATTTATCAAATATTTGTCACAATAAATACGTTGATCAGACAGTTTTTCTATAAAATCAGTTTACTTTTTCGTGAGCTCTGAAAAGTCCGTGGACATTTAATCAAGGCCCCTTACGTCTCCTAAAAATATTTTACTAGTATAAGTATATTAAAACAAGAAAATACCCACGAAATATTCTTTGGTTCATAATTTGAAGATAAATATTTTTGTTGTAAACGATATCAAGATATTTTAAAATCTTTTTGAAGCGTTTCAGACGAAATACAACCACTCAATATGACACCCAAAAGAATAGAGTTCCCGACAGAAACTAATGGCTCTTGTGATTTATCATAGGGACTGGGATTATTTACAAAAAATATCCTGAACAACAAATAATAAATAAATACTACAATTTTAAGTTTTGGTCAACTTTAAAAATGTCTAGTTTTGTCACCACTATTCCTTTTATCTGTATTGCATGCTGTTCTTTCATATTACGAAGTTATTTTGTATTTGGTTTATTGCTTTCAAACCTATATTGTTTTGGAAAAAAACAATAAAAAAATTAACTACAATTTTCAGTTTGTACTTAAGTCATATGAAACGAGTGACAGATGAACAATAATGTTTATCCGATTCTAGAATTAATGCATGTATATATCATAAACTAAGTCTTCTGTGCACGATTTTATCTTTTTTACGCAACAACATTGTATAATCAGTCAAAAATGTTTAACATGTACAATCGGAAAATATTTTATTTTAAGGACAGATCCATGCGATCACCTGAATTAACGAGAATAGTCACGCTGAGGTCACTTTGCATACGGAAAATATATCGGCGAATAGCTTCCTGGAAGCAAGAAATTCAAAAAAGGTAAACGTCTTTCTTAAATGAATAAATTAAAGAATTTTCGGAAGAAAAAAGTATATTTACCTAAAAGTTTTATAATGAAAACTATCCATTTAGTTATAAAAAAAACCATATGCATTAAATGTTTTTAATAACGCTAAACACAGATGCAGTATGAAATCTTGATTTCCCGAAAAAAAAAATGGAAAAAAAAAATGTATTCTAGACTTGAATTTCAGTTTATTGAAGGATCTTGTGTCTGATTTTAAAAATAGACTATATTCTAAAAATATTTAAATTGGCTCTCGCCGCGATATAGTCTTTTTGCGCATATGCAGCCTAAAAAAATCATTCAATCAATTAATGATGATGAACCCCTTTTAATGTAGAATGAATATAAGATGATGTTACAGTAAAATAAGCGGCTTTTTAATGAATTTGTTTGAATATAGTTACCAATGCAGAATCAGTTTTGAGTAAGAATTAGATGCAGGGTGAAGTAGAACGATAAGTGCTTTCTTCTTTTGGCCGTCCTGAAATACTGTATGATAAGTCAGTTCTGCATTGAACATAACCCGTCCAACATTGCTGACAACGGGTAAGACACCTTTCAATTAATGTCCGCAACTATTGATTTCGAAAAAAAACATACCAAATTCCTTAACATCTTAAAGAGTTAGCAAGGGATTTATGCTCTTATCCTTTATTCCGGTTTCCATCTTGATTTTATACCCCTTCTGATATACCCGGGGCTCTCGGCAGTGTTCCAAAATATAAAAAGTATTATGTTATGTGGTAAATCACTTTTATTCTTCACGAAATAATTATCATTGAATATTTATTCCAAATAGAATATGTATAGTGAAATTATCTATGTTTATGTATTCAAAACGACGTTTCATTTCAGAAATAAATATACGCGAACAACATAATTATGCAGTTTGAACAAAAGATTTATTCGATTCACAGGTTATTTAAATCTTTAAATCACTTGAATACGATTTTTAATACGATAACCACCTTCATGATATGATTTGGCTATCTTAGTGTCGAGTATAATACTATAGTGACAAATTCAATAGAAATTTGAATGATTTTTACATTACATTTTAGTCACATGTTATTGGAGGTTAAATGTTTGAAGTAGTTGATTTTTTCTAATATTAAGGAATATGTAAGTAAAATAGTAGAATGCTTAATTTTTCTTCGAAACCAATAATTTATGTTTTAAAAATGTGGATACAATAATTTAATTTAAAAAAAAATGTGAATAGAACAATTTGAAGAGTAAAAATGTAACAAATAACTACTTACAAAGTATCCAGTTTATCGATCGATATATTGATAGATATAATTGTTTACAGGGAAATCATGTCATTTAATCGGAAAATATGAATAATGTTTAAGGTGCGAAATTTTGTAAAAAAAAGTATACATTTCAACTACATATCCAATGTTTAACTGCAGGTAAAAACAAAATTTCAGCAAGAATTCAAATTAAAAGTTTAATATTTATCTTTACTTCCTCTTGATAACATTTCTATCAAACGGTATTTGTGAGAATTTGTGGTGAAGATACTACTCCATTAACAGTTACGACGGTTGCTATTCAAATAACATGTACAACTAGGATTTTTAATAATTTATTATATTTGAAATTGTGTTTTTATGAAGAATGAAAGTAGTCACTGATTTTTAATAATATATATAGTTTGCTGAAGAGCTACACCAGTTATATTTAGAGCAAGAAAAACCAAAAAACGACTAATTTGTATAGTCAGTAAATTAAATATAATTGCATTATCTGTAAAGTAATGGGTAGCGATAATCATCTCTAGTATAAAGTTATGTTGTATATTCATGAGTATTCCAAATATGTGTGCCTTAAACTTGTTAATGAACACCTGGTTTAATCCAACATTTTTTTAGTTTTCCTTGGGAGTTCTTAATGTTAGTTATTTTACTATCTAGTCATTGATTTTGAAATTATTCTTTTTTAAATGTATAGACATATATAAAATGTTAAATATCAATATTGCTTTGTTCAGTGTCTTATTGTAGACATGATGCATAATACAAAGTCCGCTGTGCTGTTTGTTGTTCTGCTGTTGACCCTTCCGTCTAGTGTTGAAGGTAAGATTAAGAGTTTCTGTTTATGAAATACATATTTTTTACACTTACAAATCGTTCAAGTTTAAATCAAAATAAATAAAATAAATAGTGTTTATCTTAATGTTGACGTTCAAAAGAAGATAAATATGAACATGAAATGCCTAAATATTGTCACAAATGCTATACTCATAATTTACCGAAAACCCACTGGCCCTGAGTAGAAGTCACTTTTGTAATTCAGTAGCCCTGCAGTGGTGGGTAATAAAGTACTGATTTTAACACAAGCAAAAAAAACTTTGAATATTCACATCTACTACAAACTTACATAAAACCATAGAGGAGTAAAAAGGAAAAAAGAAGTCACAAAAATATACGTTATAGATTTACAAATCGAGTATGTGACAAAATGTGTATTTAAATAAATAAACCATAACATAATGCTGTTATTTACTCAGGTGGAAAAATATGCTACTACTCATGTCTTGCCTCCGTTGGAGCAACTGCGTTATTTGGGACAGCGGCCATACTACCAGTTCTAGGTTTTACATCTTCTGGAATAACAGCTGGATCATGGGCTGCAACATGGATGGCTTCGTTTGCAGGTTCTGTACCTGCTGGTAGTATGTTTGCTACGTTTCAATCGGCAGGAATGACAGGGGCGACTGCTAAATTGGCCGCTGGAGCTACTGGGTCGGTTGGTGGCATATGTGCTGCCATTTGCGCACTTTCCCCCATAACTATAGATGATTTTGTTTCATTTTAACACACTGTTCAATGTTCTCAATTTAACTTCGTACTTGATTGTATCCTGAAATTATGTGAGTGTCACTGATGAGTTCTTTGTAGTTTAGACTATATGAACAAGATAAAAAGTCTATTATCTTTTATGATTTTATAAATCTTGTTCAACATATAAACATGATTCACTATGTTTTCATTAACGCTATTGCATTGTTATAGTGCAATCACGTGCAACTCTTTATATAAACAAGACATGTGCATGTTTAACTTATTAATATTTTATTATACTTAATCATCTAAACGCGAAGGTTGAAATTTGTTATGGCATATACAGATATAATCTTCTGTATGAATGATCAATAACAGTTGAATGTTTATCACACCTGACGTGTGGTTAAACAGAAACAAAAACAGGTTTATTAAATGTACAACCCTGAATGACAATATTTTAATTATATTATCTATGTTTCTTGCATACGTAGCACAGTTTACATTTTAAGGTACCAATATCAATTTGCTATAATTTTTGTTAATGTATAACGAGCTTAAATCAAGAAAAGCGCCTCTAACGCATTTAATTTATGAGTGTTACTTTCTTCCAATAAGATATTTTCATTTATGGCTCAATTTCATCTGTTACATATTTACTCTGATGTTTCTCTTGTTTTCTGCGTGTTTGTCAACATTGGTAAGCACACCCTATGATTTTATTAACATATACGATCTTAGTGATCATAAGTATGTTTGATAACATTTATTATTCTATGATCCGTATTTTCGAAAATAAAATTGCTCAATTTTAGAAATAACATTAAACAAAACAAAAATAATGTTCTGGTCGACTTTGTTCTTAATGACAAATGGTTTGAATGTAGGAAAATAAACGCATTTGAAACTGTTCACTGGTTTGGTATGGTCTTTCAATTTAATTTTTTGAAATTTTAATTTAAAAATAATTGTTAAATGTAAAAAAAAAGGCCGGAAAGGTGGAATAAACAAGATTACTAGTTATCTTATGAACTTAAGTTTGAACTGAATATACAAACAAGACCATACGTGATTTATCGCACTTTGAGGTTTGATTTATTTATGTGGATTTGGTTATGCTTCATAAGTCGGCATGTGCAATATTTTAATGTTTTATACACGTTTCAATATATCTGTGTCCGCTCAATCTTACATTTAACAGTGTTTTTTTTTACTTTTTTGATTTTAGCAAAACAAAAAAGAGATATAAGAAAATTTCAATATGATATGATTTTAAAATTCGGCACCAGGACTTATGTGTCGTTACCTAATTTAAGCTTCTTTTTTTTCGGTTAAATATTTTGTTTAAAACTGCAAATATACAAATGAAATATATATTGTCATGCATTTCCTTCTTTCTATCTTTCTACGAAAACAGTTCGTAGATAAAAGCACTACACTTAGTCAGTTTTGCAACAAACAATGAATAACAAACTTACTCGTCTGAAATCTTTCACCAGTGTAATCAGGTAGACAATAACATATAAATTCATATACAACGTTCAAACAATATCCACCATTAAGACACGGATTACTTGCGCATTCGTTAATCATGAATATGTCTACAATTTATGAACAGAAAACAAAATAATTCCATTTATACAATACCACTGAAGTTTACATTCACAGTGTTAAAGGTATCATTAACAAGTGGTATCGACAGTTTAATTGTTCAAGTAGGGTTTGAAATACTAATGTATAATTATTTGATTAGCATAACTGTAGAGTATATGTCTCTTCCAGAGCTTGCGTTTCTTATAATAATTTACGAATGAAAAAGTTTAACCTTTCAGGAAGCTATTACACTAAGGATTCATTCGGTGGATGGAGGAAATGTAATATCATCACCAAGAAAAAGAAACGTTCCTTGGGAAGTTATAGATTTGAAACAAACTTTTATATGATAACTATAAAAATCTATAAAATCAGAGGTTTAAACAATAAAAGAACACATTTTTTTACATTATAACTTTAACGAGCAAGTTAGCGGGTAAATTTACATAAATTTGGATTTGTACATTATTTTATACCTTGTCAATAATAGTTTAACACATTAATGTAACGTATATTTCGACCTAAACATCACTAAGAAATCTAAATATTAATATCATTTTGAAGCTTAAGAAATGTAATTAGGGTCTTTCCTTTCTTAATTTCGTTTGTTTATTATTATTATTATTATTATTATTATTATTATTATTATTATTGTTAGTTTTCTTTTTCTTCGGCCGTTTTCAAAATCGAAAAAATCAAGAAAAGTACGCAACATATGCAAATGATCTTTGGTACCATGTATCAGGGGTATAATATCTATCTTGTATTAGAAGAACCAAGATATACTATTTACCTTATAGGAGTCATCTCCCCAATTACAAAAAACGCTGCTATCACTACTCCTCATAAACTATAAGACTTAACGGCAAATGTTTTTTTTTAAATGTTCCTTGCCAAATGTCACAACTTCAAATAACTTTAACCGAAGCGATCCAATTTTCGGTATGCATATAAATCTCATGAACCGTAAGTTGTAAAGACTGCGGGTCTTTTAATTTGAGTTCTTCGGACCATAACTAAAAAATATAGGTCAAGGTCAAAGGTCAAGGTCATATTTTAGATTTTCATGTTTTTCATTTCCCAATAAAACTTGAATGGTTATAGATACAGAAAATTTAAGCTTCAAGGGGCAACTTTTTTACATTATGACTATTGGTTTTACCTATATGTAAGGGACATAACCCCCATTGATGGTTTTTAAAGAGCCATTATTAATACTACACATTGCTATGTATTAAGGCAAAACTCTTAAACAAATGGTCTTTGACCAATATGCTCTTTTCCAATGACACTGTGGAGCAATGACTTTGACAAAGGTCAAAGGTCAAGGTCATAAAATTATGTGGTAGTGGCACTATTCAAAGAGTTTTATGTGTGTTTGAATTCTAACCAATCAACCAACTAATCAATCAATCAATGCATGTTTCCGTTTTATGAGTTGAATACAGGATCCAAGGTCTCTTTAACCCCCCCCCCCCCCCCCCCCCCCCGCTTGTTTTAATTGACCCTATCCAACGTGTTCAACCAACGTGTTTAACAAACCAATGAGTTTAACCACCGTATTTAACCAACCAATCAATCAATCACTAAATGTTTCCGTTTCGTGTGTTTAATACGGGATCCAAGGTATTTTTCTCTCGCTTGTTTTAATTGACCCTATCCAACGTGTTACACCAGCCAACGTGTTTTACCAACTTGTTTAACCAACCAATGTGTTTTACCAACGTGTTTAACCAACCAATGTGTTTAACCAACCAATCAATCAATCAGTCAATCAATCAGACAATGCATGTTTCTGTTTCATGTGTTGAATACGGGATCCAAGGTCTCTTTTTTCAGCTTGTTTTAATTGTCCCTATCCAATGTGTTTAACCAACATGTTTAACCAACCAATGTGTTTAACCACCGTGTTAAACCAACCAATCAATCAATGCATGTTTCCATGTCATGTGTTTAATACGGGATCCAAGGTCTTTTTTTCCGCTTGTTTTAATTGACCCTATCCAACGTGTTAAACCAACCAACATGTATGACCAACGTGTTTAACCAACCAATGTGTTTAACCAACCAATCAATCAATCAATCAGTCAATGCATGTTTTCGTTTCATGTGTTGAATACGGGATTCAATGTCTCTTTTTTTCGCTTGTTTTAATTGACCCTATCCAACGTGTTTAACCAACTAATGTGTTTAACCAACTAATGTGTTTAACCAACCAACCAATCAATCAATCAACTAATGAATGCATGTTTCCGTTTCATGTGTTGAATACGGGATCCAAGGTCTCTTTTTCTTCCGCTTGTTTCAATTGACCCTATCCAACGTGTTTAACCAACCTACGTATTTAACCAACGTATTTAACCAACCAATGTATTTTACCACCGTGTTTAACCAACCAACCAATCAGTCAATCAATCAATGCATGTTTCCGTTTCAATTGTGAGATTGCAGCTTTTCTTTACATGTACTGTTTTTCTCTGTATTTATACTAGTGTAGCAGTGGTCAGATTGTGCAGATTCTTTAACATAGTCAATATATGGTGTAGCAGTATATATTTGAATGTCTTCTGATAAATTTGTGTCTTGAATGTCTTGCAAAGCAGATGACTCAATTATACTTGTATTTTCAGACACAAGACAGTGACTTGCTTTTCTTTTGTAATTGATGTTTAACAATCATTTTTTCTGGATGGTCTTACAGTTGCTACACCGTTTAACAGATAAAGCACCAAACAATTTAGTTTCCGACTTCTTACCAATTACATTTAATATTTAGCTAGAATAATGCAAGAGACTGATTAAAACTTTCAATCTAGTGCAATTGATATATTCTATGTCGTAAGCTTAATTTTGACCCTAAATGACCAAATAGTGACTTGGATGGATAGTTGTCTCATTGGCAACCATACCCTATATTCCTCTATGTTCTATACAATCGTTATTTTATCGTGTCAGGTAATTTGTTTTTTGCATTTCTTAATAAAAAATAAATAAAACAGTGGTGTAAAATATATGAAGGATTATACAACTTCCGAAGTGTGGAGCAATTAATTAAATCTATATACATGTGAAATTTAAAAATAAATCTCAGATGCAACCCACAACCTTATGGTTTGTGTTTTCTGTGTATTTACTGTTCCATAGTTACAATTGAATCAAATTATTTTCAAAACCGAGAGTTGTCTACCGCTTGTGTGCTGCAGAATAAAATGTCTGATTTCACGTCGGGTCATCTTGTGAGATCGGTCATGCATTTAAGGGTAAATGATAATTTAAAAATATTTCCAGAAGGTAAACAATTCATATAGGAATAACCGATACCATCATTTTTTCAAAATGGGTCATGCCATTCACTGATGTTATTGATACACATGTATATCTGCATTAGTTTTTATTTCTAATGCAATGTACCAGGTGTTGGTCCGGTTATTAGTTTTCTACATAAAAAGGTTGTAATTGCAAAATTGTAATATTGTACAAACAATGTTCAACTGTTGTTGTAATATAATATAATTAATTTCTTTTTAACATCAATTACTTAGTTTTTGACAGGAAAATCATCTAAATGAGTGTTACACAATAATAACCGAGACACAATGCTCAAACATAAAACCGAAATTATAACTATGTCTTTTGACTGTCATTGTACAACAAAATACTGTATTGTATACCTTATGCTCAGATTTCAAGATACCATAATGTTTAATGAGGTGAAATCTTCTTTTCAAAACGTTCTTATTGTCGCTTTTCATTTTTCTAATATAAATAATTGCTCTGTTTAATTTTCTTAATGTTAATTGTTATTTTGAATGTAATAATCATTTTTAATAAAGCAATACGTCTTTTTGTTTTTCACCACACAGCTTTAAATGTTTTGTTTAGCAGTCTATGGAAGAAACGAATCGATAAAAACTTTTCTTATATCAACTAGCGATATTGTCTTATATCAACGAGTTGCATTGTGGGAATTTTCAGACGAATGTTAGCATTTGTACGAAAAAAGGCAGATTTCTCGGTATAAAGTAACGGCTCTTTCTTTAAACAGGGTGACATGTAACACGACATACGTTTGCTGTATAATTTCCATGATTTTTTCAATGTAATAACAAGCAAGGTGTATTTAAACGAGAAAATCGAATTGTTGAATAAATAAAACATAAATGCACGATTTTTCATTGGTAGGTGTACACATTCAATAAATATCACGTAGCAAATTCAGCGGAATGCAATTGAGATGAATTCAATTGTTTGCTAAGCCATAATCATTTATTAGTAAAAAATACTGCTATACTGTCTTATATCAATGCGATGTTTGTCTTATATCATAGCGATGTTTTTTTAATATCAAAAATTTATGAATGAGATACTTTTCTAATATAACTGCTATAGTTTTCTAATATAAAATAAATACGATGACACATCACAATGAACGTCAAGAAAACTGCAAATATAATTCACAAACTTAGTTCATGACCCGCCAAATGTTTGAGGATCAATATCACTATAAATTCGTATCTGTAACAAAGTCAACGCTTACATGAACTTACCATTTCAAAAATGTTGCTTGATAGTTGAAAGTGCTAACAACCTGTTCAGTCTATTGTTCTCAACTATACGATTACCCGACTTAATCTATTTGAAGTGAAGATGCAATAGCAGAATTTAAATGCGGTTGTAAATAGTCTACCGACCTATAAGTTTCTGATACAGGTCAGGTGGCGGATCCAGGAGGAGGGTGTCCGGGGTTGGAAAACCCCTTTTTTGCCGATCAATGCATTTGAATGGAGACATATGGTTGGACCCCCTTTATCCTGGCATTGGAACCCCCTTTTTAAAACGGCTGGATCCGCCCTTGAGATCACATTGATATAGCCTTTTACATGGGTAATATTGAAAAAGACAAAAAATATCATTACTTAAAAGAAAAAAAAACATTCATTCAAACAATCCAATCCAATACAGCTCCAAATAACAATGGTTATTCAAATGGTAAAATAAATATTCCCCACAAGTTAAAATGTACAAATGCTGATGTCCCGAACTGTGAAAATACCAACTGAGTAGTCTCAGACTATTAATTAAACAACTTCAGTTACAAGGAAAATCAAAAATCTTGTCAAACAGAAAATGTATTTATTATTAACATAGACAACAATATTGAGAAGAAAAAAACAGTTAATCTTTTTGGATACCAAAGACTTTCCCCGTTGGTAAATCGATATCTGTATGAACATAATCAGCTCGCCGCGAGGACGCTCTTTTACATCGCGATTACCGTGAGGGCATTCCGATGTATTGTTGGCACAAAGATTTGACTTTCGTTTTTGACTAGTAACCAATCGTATAAATACCCAAACATTTTTAGTGCAAAATAACAACCCGTATCGCTTGTTATAAATTCATTTCTTAAAAAAAAAAAAAGATTAAAATATCTGTTGACGTTAGAAATGTGTATATATCTTTTCTATATTTATAAAATTTAGATCGTTCAGTGCTGTTTGTTTGGTATTTTTATTGACGTAATCGTTCTTGTACCATCATAACTGTCGTTACCGTTAAAGCTTTAGAAGTGTGCTAGTTCATTTTGCACTGTACAAAAGATTCAGCACCCCAATGACGTTTTTGGAGGACTGGAAAGCAGTTATTTATCAGAGAAAAGTTTAAAGATTTTTAGATATAAGAAGTTCCATCAAATTAATAATGTGTTTCAAGTAAACCATTATAGATCAAAGTAGGGCATAAAACACGGATCCTTGGCTCACAGCGAACACAACGATATATAGGAACCAAACAAATACTAGTGTTAAACCATTCAAACAGGAAAACAAAAGGTCTTATTGTATAAAAAAGGAGATTCAAAAGTACAGGTAAGATTTTGTGGAATTAATCTGAACGAGAACAGTATAATTTATCTTTGTCACAAGTAAGTTTCATTGTTATCAGTAGAGAAAGTCTGTCATGCGTCCGTTGCGAGCATATCAGATATATATATTATTTCGGTGCGTTCATTATAAAATTGGCTAAATGTTATATGTGTGAACAATAATTTTGATACTTAGCTATTTAAATACGACATTGTTCATTATACCCCATCGGTTCAAATTTTGAAAATGGTGGATTGAACCTGGTTTTATAGCGCTAAACCTCTCACTTGTATGACAGTCTCATCAAATTCTGTCATATTTACAACGATGCGTGAACAAAACAGACATAATAATAATTCAGTGGTTGTCGTTTGTTTATGTGTTACATATTTGTTTTTCGTTTATTTTTTTTACATAAATAAGGCAGTTAGTTTTACATTGTCTTATCGGGGCCTTTTATAGCTGACTATGCGGTATGGTCTTTGCTCATTGTTGAAGGCCTTACGGTGACCTATAGTTGTTAATGTTTGTGTCATTTTGGTATTTTGTGGATAGTTGTCCTATTGGCAATCATACCACATCTTTTTTAAATAATAGGTAAACTTGTCAAAATATGGGCACAGCAGTCAAATAATAATACTAATAAGTACTAAGATTGATATAACACAAACACCGCTATGCTTTTTTACGAGTATCGCATTGATATTAGAACTAATAGCATTTGTATATCGATGTATATAAGAAAAACATAGCACTTCAAATTTTACACGGACATAAACGTTTGCTTCTAACTAACTTCTTAATGTATATTTAGAATCAATTTTATTTATAATCCTGGTACTTTTGATAACTATTTGTTTATAATTGAACAATAAGTTATAAAGTTGGTATTTTCTTAATTTTTCGTTGCCGAAAACAACATTTTCCGAATGGAATGTCTGCCTATTTACAATTGATATTATACAAATATAGCCTTTGTATGAGGTCGATACAAGGATATATTGACCTGAAAGAAGTATATTGACTGAGGACGAAGTCCGAGGTCGATATACTTCTTTGGGTCGATATATCCTGTATTGACCTCATACAAAGGCTATATTTGTTATATTATTAATTTCAGACCATATTTGTATCAAAATCGTCATTTAGGTTTATTGGAATTTTATAGATATTACATTTTCTCCTTGACAATAACAAAATATTAGTTGTTATTTCATTTACTTTTTTTTTTTATATCTTATGTATTCGAAGATTTTTTTCGTCAAATAATCGATCACAGATATTATGTGTTTCAAAACGTTAATAATTTCCTGAAATTCATTACATGACGTCACAAAGTATATCGGTTTTTAGATATTCTAAAAATAACCGTGCGATATGCTTTTTGCAGGTCAATATGCTTTTTGCTATCCGCCGTTTTCTCTCTACCTTCGAAAATATAGTTTAACATGTGACTATCCCTAAACGAATCAAATTTGTTAAAATATACGAACTAATAATATTATACAAATACAGCCTTTGTATGAGGTCGATACAAGGATATATTGACCTGAAAGAAGTATATTGACTGAGGACGAAGTCCGAGGTCGATATACTTCTTTGGGTCGATATATCCTGTATTGACCTCATACAAAGGCTATATTTGTTATATTATTAATTTCAGACCATATTTGTATCAAAATCGTCATTTAGGATTATTGGAATTTTATAGATATTACATTGTCTCCTTGACAGTAACAACATATTAGATGTTATTTCATTTCCCCTTTTTTTTTTTTTTTACATCTTATGTGTTTAAAGATTTTTTGTCAAATAATCGATGACAGATATCATGTGTTATAAAACGTTAAACAATATCTTGAAATTCAGTACATGACGTCACAAAGTATATCGGTTTTTAGATATTCTAAAAATAACCGTGCGATATGCTTTTTGCCGGTCAATATGCTTTTTGCTATCCGCCGTTTTTTCTCTACCTTCGAAAATATAGTTTAACATGTGACTATCTCTAAACGAATCAAATTTGTTAAAATATACGAATTAATAATATTAGAAAATATCGCTATGTGATATAAGAAAAGCTTTTATCGATTCGCCTCTTCTATAGACTAGGATAAACAAAATGAAATGTCACATATACGGAATTTAAACCCAATGACTTCTGTTGATAAAAATAAACATGATCGAATCTTTAAACTTTTTGCGAAAACAAAATAATAACATTGACAGCTTTCAGTTGGAAAAAACAAACAAACTTAAATAAGAAAGTTAAATGAAATTGAATTAAGAATTGTTCAGAGTGTAAGTTTTGCAGATAAGAGACAGTAAAAAAAACCTACTTGAAAATGTGGTGCGATAGAAGCCTTTGCTGGATTTTACTTTATCAGGAAAGCTGCCACAAGAATATTTGAAAACAGCGTCTGTAAACATGTATATTGCAAAAGATGATATGAAACAAAAACTTGAATAACATCTATAAATAAATACAAGAAAATGTACACAGAATGTGTCGATACATAGAGGCCAGTTTTATATTCTCTATACTAACAAGTGACTCAAACAATGGTTTTCCTTTTTTTTTCCAAAGGATAACAGACTATGATCATGACTTAGAATATGCACAAACAGCATGTGTCTAGAATATCTTTGACGGTGATCGCTATACCACCCCTTATCTTCGATGATGGTTTAATCTCACAAAATAGTCAAACAACTGTGAAGATATCTTTGAAAGGTATAGCATGTATAGATACCTCATGTGTGGTCAAAGAATAAAAATAATCAAACTAAAAACGATGCA
The DNA here is from genome assembly GCA_019925275.1 of Mytilus edulis. NCBI lineage: Eukaryota > Metazoa > Mollusca > Bivalvia > Mytilida > Mytilidae > Mytilus > Mytilus edulis. Next base: position 89,779,084 of record CM034354.1, on the reverse strand, counting down.
AGGGAGAAATAAAAAGTACGTTCAGCTAAAATAAACCAATTATAACTAATAGGTCATACTTATCATTTCAAAGTTTTAAAAAGTTTTGAAACTTTAGATTTTTGAATTTAAATCATAGTTTTAAAATTTCTAAATTTCAAATTTTCAAAATGATTCGAAATTTTGAAATTTTAACCAAGTAGTTTATATATTTCAAATCCAACTATCGTTTTTCAAATTTGATACCTTATAAATTTTTATTAAACTTCAAAAGTATTAAACTTAACGTGCAATTTTGATTGTTACACTTTATGGAAGTTTATTGTTTTTTAAATTTTGGATTAAGATATCAAAAATGGAAAAGGGGCGAAAAGAGGGATAACAGTTAAGTTAGAAACGAAATAAAAGCGGAACGAAACAAAACAAATTAAAATAAAACATACTTATATTAAAACCTAACATATAAGATAATAACACAGGCAGAGAGTTGTAAGCGTTGACAAATTTGATAACAAAATATTTTTTTCTTAAATGTTAAGAATTGGTTTTCAAACAAGACGCACGGCCCTGTCAATGAACACTTTACTTGCTGATTTCCCCTGCACCTATATTTAAGGAATAACAGTAAAAACCGAACAGCTCGCAGTAGGTCAAATAGCAGGATTATATTGAGTATGTAAATATATTTTCTACTGATTTTTAAACTATAAAATGACCCAATACACGTTGTTTTATCTTATTTGATTTCTTTTTTTTTCTGTTTTGTTCTACGACTTCTTACTTTCTGCAATCATATCGGCAGATGACTATATCATTCCATGTACATTTTGGACAATCGTCTTTAACGTTTTAATCATCTTTTTTCTGTTCTTTATGAATTGTTAGCCTAAATTATTCAGCTTTGAGCGTTCCTGAAGAAGGTAGATCCAGAAAAAAAAACTTCGGTCGTAGCTTTTAACGTTTTTTTTCTTCATTTTTTATCGATTGCATGAAGATCGTATATTGACTTGTATCAATATTTAAGTTCTAATTATTGGTATGGTAGGAATACTGAATTCATGGTGTCGCAATAAACGTGGTGCTAGTCAGGAATATGGAAGGTTTTTGACATCTTTTTTACGCTGAAATTAAGAATAAGATTGAATATAAGTAGCTTGGAGCCAATATAATGTTATAAGGTATCTACATTAACTAATCATAGATGAGATACCGGGATGTTTATTGTGTATTTGCACCAGACGTATATTCAGTGACACTCGAATCAAATTTAAAAGCTAGAAAGGCCAACTAAGTCAAATAAAATTAAAAAGACCAATTAAAGTAAAAGTTAACATCAACTTATCGTTTTTGATTTAGGGAAAACTGAACAGATTGATATCATATAAATGTATATCATATGATGTTCAGCCTTCATATTTATGCAATAGTTGCCGCTATACCTAAGGCGCCCTTCTATACATTTCTATAGGTGTCGGCAGTTTAAAGATGGACAAATATTTTCAAACTTTTATATCAGCGATAAATTGTTAATATTTTTGGAGTCCAATAAACAAAGACTGTCACTAAGGTAAAAAAAAATGTACTTGGATACACGAGAGGCTTCAATAATGGTACATAAAAATATTCTGATTTCCAATTTGATAAAAGAAAATTATAATGTGCAAGCAGAGGACCACAAAAAAAACAAAACAAAAAAAACAAATCTGAATGTAGATTTTTTTCTATGCCTTATACATTAAACATGTAGTGTTAAATTTTGAACCAAATGATTTGATTGATAGCGATGAAAAACTTATTAAATTGAACTGAAAAAAACCTGAATATTTGAAAGTCAAATAAATATAAGAACCAAAACAATTAGAGAGGGGTTTGGTTCAAGTGAAGTTAAACATATCAAATTCATATGTGAAGGCTATTTTCCCCAAGGAAGTTGAATCCTAAGTTTTTTTGTTATTTGTATGTAAAAAGTCTATTTTAGATTATCGATTTTTTGTTACCAGTGACAAATAATTCATGAATATCCAGGAACAAATAACAATAAATACAACGGGGAAATATTATGCTTGTTATGCATATGATTAAAAGTTTGTGTCTAGGAGCCAACTGAAGCACGTCTAGTACAACGTTCATTGCGACAATATAAATTTACTTAAAGTATTCTTCCATTTCATTAGGGACGACATCAAAAGTTCAATGTAAGATTAAAAAAAAACAAACGTAATACATATAGTTTATTCACTGACCCCTTCCCCTTGTAACTTAATTTGGAATGAATTGATTGGCAAAAATGATGTATATAAATCGATGTCAATTAAACAAAACTTGCAGCAATGTTGTCCTCCCATCCAAAACTGTTTTAATTAGTTTTTTTGTTTTATCCTTCATTGATTTTTAATGTCGTCCCTTAGTTGCAACTGAAATCAATCATAAACGGCAATCTATTATTGGCATGCAATCGATAAAAAAAGAAAACAAAACGTTTTAAGTTGCATGCGACCCTAGCGCTTTTTCTGGATCTACCTTCATTAGGAACGTCAAAAATGGCGTCGAAAAATATTATTTGGCCTACAGCGAGTTGGTCAGTTTTCACTGTTACTTCTAAATTTTTGGCACTGGGGACACCAAATTGCTCTGTTTTTTTTTTGTTTTTTTTTTATCTCAAACGGTAACTTCATGTTAGAAATTTAAATCAGCTTATTTGATACCGGTTTAATAGGATAAAACCAAATCACTGATGCACAACCTTAACATTTCAGATTCTGTTTTCCCATGTGATGTTTAATATGTTTTATTTAAAACGAGCTCTTTTTTAATTTTTAATTATATCAAAAAAATCATTTGATATATTTCCTGCTGTTTATTCCTAACTAAGAATTATTGTAACCAGAGCCGTGTTTACAGATACTCTCCTTTTGCCCCTTTTCTATTTTTGATATTTTAATCAAAAATTTAAAAATTCAAACTTTCAAATAGTGAAATAATTAAAATTGCCAGTTAGGTTTAGTATTTTAAAAGTTTGATCAAATTTCTATACTATCAAATTTAAAAACGATATTTAAATTTTGAAAATTTAATTATTTGGTGTTACACGGACCTAAAATATACATTATGTTTTATAATTTTTTTTTAGTAAAACAAAAAGCAATCATCAACTGGGTTATAAAATAAAGTTTTATTTATTAATATTAGAAAAATCACTAAATATGAGTGTTTCCAAACATAAGAATAAAGTATCAAACATAACTAAAAATAAGAAACAATGTACACATACACGTCAAAATAAAGATTTCAACGGATTCAGCCAGTGTAAGCACAGTGTATGATTAGTTGCAGGAATAATATAAAACAGTCATTGATAAATAATATTAAACTGCGCTTGAAAATTATATTGGGTACTGATTTTTGTCATATTTTTTTATTACATAATTAAAAGTAAAATCACAAAAACACTGAACTCAGATGAAATTCTGATCGGAAAGACAATAATCACATGGCAAAATCAAATGACAAAACACAAAACGAATTGACAAGAACTGTCACATTCCTGAATTAAATTGTTATGTTTATATAAAAAACGTCACCCTGGACCTGTCGCTGTGGATCATCATTGCTTGATTTTTGTCTTCTTACATGGTAATTAGCTTTCAAACACGGATTGTTGACATTATTATGTTTGATAAGATACATGTGTGTATTACTTGCATGGTTTTAATATTTATTAGTATATCATCTTTTACAAAAGTACTAGTATGCAAAAGATGAAAATAATTCAGCTGCAAATTGCTAGATTTTGTTTTAAATTGTCTCATATCACATTAGTTAGATATATGTCATCAAAATTCATAAGATCAAATAAAATTTGTAGATTTAGCTTAAAATGTCCTTATATTTGAATAATGTGACATTCATTTTTAGGAGAACATTGTTTTGAAGTTAATTAAGCTATAATCACAAATAGTTTGTTAGCCCCTCTCTGTTATTAACGAAAGATACATGTAACTCTGGTTAAAGTGGTATGGGCGTGTTTCGCCATCTTGGATTGTGAAATACAGAGAACAAAAGGTCCAGATTTGAATCAAGTTAGCACAATGTGATGATGCAGTAATGCAAATAACTAATCAGACATTTCATTTTAATGATCAAATTTATAATATTTCAACTTATAAATATTAATATTTTTACAACTGCTTGATTTTTAATGTTTTTGAGTTATTATTTTAAGGAGATGTTTTCTTTTTATATTCTCAAAGCATTTTGTAAAAGCTGTTTTTTTCGTATTTTGTTTACAATTCTATCATTTGGTGTAGCGTCTAACCACATAATGATTGATTTTATATAATCCATACAATTTTATTTTTTTAATTGAACATTGTTCATAGGGATGTCTCTTTTGTATACAAATGAGATATCAATCATAGAAATTAACACAATGTTCGTGCTCCAGCTTTTAAGAAGATTTGTAATTTTTAATATAACAAGCAGTTGCAAATCTAATGCATCGTGACACTAACGAATGATTACGCAGAGTGAATGTATTTGTTTTAACACATTCATATGATATGGTTGATAAACATTATATTTTTCTAGCAGTATAAGCCAATTTGTTACAATAAATCTTAATACTAGTGTTAAATTTTGACTAAATAATTTTAATTGATAGCACTGAAGGGCTTCGGTAAAAAAAATCTGACTCGAATAAAAACATTTGTTTTTTTCTGATCCTCTTCAGTTTAATTGTGAGTTCTACATCAATTTCATGTACTATTTCAGAGTCAGTTTTATGTCATTTCTTGCATATATTTTTTGTTGTTATATGTACATGATGTAGCTTACTTTTCAAGTTTTTATATGACAGCAAAATACAATTGAGAATGGATATAGGAAAAACAAGCATGTCAAAAATTTGCTTTTGAGTACTGCTTAATCATGTCATAGTTGTTTTCAAGAAGACACATTTGGTTTCCAGACAATAATTTGAGTATAAGTGAATGGATCTCTATGAAATTTTACTAGGAGGTCAATACACAAAAGAAAGATTAGAATTGATTTTGGGGTTATGGTACAACATTATTGGGGGTGTTTTTTCTTCAAAATTTTTGGCATTTCTTCCAAAAATTACCTTATTTACATTGATTATAATCATCTCGTAAATATAGATGCAACAAATACTGATTTGGCAGGAGATGCACGCAAAATAGGATGTTTTAATTTTTTTATCTGTATTATAAATTGGTGTATTTTTGCTATGATATGTACTTCTTGATAATCATGATAATGTTGATGTGATCATCATTTTAAAGAAAATATTTCTGGTAAGTATATACAATGTACTCACAAATGACGTGCACAAGTGTGAGGCAAGAGGATCTTCTTTCCCTTTAATTCCAAAAATTGCACATGATTTTTTTTTCTCACAGAAACACATGAGTAAGTTATTTGGTAAATAAAACACTTGTCATCGTTTGAAATTTTCAGTAATAGAAATTTAGTTTAGCTTGTTTGAATGTTTCACTGATTGTGTGAAAATTTGAACAGAAAATGTACAAAACATTTGATAAAATTTCATTATCTGCAGAATTATTGATAACTTTCCACACAATATATTCACAAGGACATAGAACTAACATATTGTCCATGCTATTCTGATCTGAGTTTTTATTTATACATACATGTATACTGGCATGGCTGGTGCTGTTTCAAGTTTTCTTCTTTTTCAGTTTCTTGAGAAGTATTTGTTTAACCTGTTCAGTCACTATGAGTGTTACAATTCTTATTTAGACGCAACACATAAATAGTGACCAAAAAGGTACTGCTTTCACATGAGAGTAGCTAGGAAAAAAATTAAATGTACACATTTTCAATATTTTTGTTGGACTTACTATCATATGAAATTATGGAGATATGTAGTAAGAGACTTCTGCTGAATAGAAATATGTGGGTTCACCTGATACCTGTTTTCAAATTAGTCCATATTGAAGTTTAAAGGATCCAAAATTAAAATATCTTTGATTTAACTGACATATTTTTATATGCTAAATATACATCTTTGGTCGTATCAGGCTGTGCTTGTCAAGCATTTTATTACCTTTTGCTTTGTACTTTTTTTAATAAATTTGTAGTTCTGTTGTGAAGTTGCTTTAACATGAGAATACCCAAGTTGCACCTAAATGGTCATTTTTTTACCAACTTTTTTTATTGAACCAGGCAAAAGTTTATTCTTTGCTTATTTTGTAGACTATCCTTGTTTACAATATAGTTACACCAAATTAATTTTGAGTCTATGTAGTGTCATTGAAAAGTGGGTTTGGAATTACATCCAAACAATCCATCATACTGTAACATGTGTAATAAGGTCAGTACTCAAATTCCATACATCATTACACGTATGGCTAATCTCAAATCCTTAAAACTGGGATATAAACAGAGATTTTTTTTTATTTCTTCGAATATTTGGAACAATTTGACATTATTCCATGCTTTAACTATTACTTTTTGAAGAAAGGGATGCTGGTAACAAATTTTATTTGCTCATTTTAAAAAGGTGATAAGATAATTTCACATGAATCATGATGAAAGAAAAATTGTAAGATTTTGCAGGTTTTTTTTGGCTAAAAAGGTGCAATTTGGTTACTGTGTACAATTTTGGTACTGTGATGTTATAATATTTATAACCATTTATAATATTTATAACCATTTTAAAGTGGGTATTGCTATATAGGTTGAAATGTGAACCTGATAGTGATATAGTGATAAGTACTTGGTAGAGTGAAAATGTTTTGATCTGACAGGTTTAAACATATGCAGGTGACTGCTGCAGCTTGAATTTTAGACTACCAAGTAACATGCCCTGTATATATTCTCATGGGTTATCACAATAACTCCATCTTCCCATAAAATCCAATTTGGACAATACGGGAGCATACAATATATATAGTAGTGAGTTCTAAATGTACTACTCAGACTCAAGTATGATTGAGCTTATAAAGAGAAAACAAAACAGTTTCAATATCCTGGGACTGTATATAACTAATTAAGGTGTGACATAATAAACAAAAAGATTTGTTGAGAGTTTGCCAAAGGAAGAACAGAATTAGAAAATTGTGAACTATTTTAATACTTTTTATGTTTTAAACTTTTGTTAAGTTTTGAATTAATCTGTGACCTACTATAGGATCCAGATGGGGGATGGTCTTTTTTCTTGGGAAAAAAATGTTGAGAATAGGGAATCACTGAAGCATGACTAGAGTGCCCCGTCTTTTGCTCCTGCCTGATAATGGCCACAATCAACGAGCTGATTATTATGCCATGGTTTATTTGCACATACAGACCCATCCCCCCCAAAAAAAATCAGGGGGCCCTCCTTATGGAAAATGCAGCATTCGTCATTGACTATACATAAATAACCGTGATCACATTCAACAGAATAATTATCAGTGTTCCTTGATGTAGAGAATAATGTGGCAGATGAACACAAGAAGTCATGGTCAACCAGTGCACTGGAGTTTACCCCGCATGCCGCATTTTATGTAAAAGAAAATCCGAATGTATGCCTGCAGAGATTTTTTCTGTGTTCCCACGGCTAGACGGAACTTTTACGCTAAATATGTTATCTTAATGTATGATTTCGTGACTTTTAAATGAAGTACCTGTGATTATATAGGTAATTTGTTTTGACCTCACAGATCATGGAATGTTGAAGCAGACGAAACATGGCGTCAGATGTTGTTGTCCTAACTTCGTTAATTTCCGTGGTGCAATAAAATTTAAATAAGCTACACAAGTTACCAACATTTCTGAATTCTTGTTTTATCAAACAAATAAAAATTCATGTCGTATTTAACATCGAAATTATTCCGATATGTCCCGTTTTTTCAAGATCGCGTTGAAACGTTTAATTCGGCCACCATTAAAAAAAAAATCGTACGAGATTTTACGAGAGTGACGAAACTTTTCAGATGGGTCGTGTAGAGAGAGTTATCGTTCTTTATTCCAAAACGATGCTTCTACCATAAGTGCCAGCTAAAGCTGGCATATAATTATCACATTTTGTACAATACAATACCATCATATTCCATTTGTAAAAAAAAAAAACTTACGATTTCACATGTGAGATAAATCTGATACCTCTAACGTTATACAACAATGGTTGTCAATATTGGAAAATTCTTTGTTTTCTACTAAAAAGTTCAGGGTCATTACAATAAAAAGAATAACTAAACAAATAACGCCAATATTTAAAAGCATTAATCTTGTTTCCAAAGAATACAAATAATTAAGTACTTTACTACACCAACTCGTAAATTTACATGTTGTTCAATCACTTGTTGTAGACCTTTCTACATTTGAACATCCAAGTGCTCCATTGAGTAGGTGAAATACCAATACTGATGTTTCCCTAATAGTCTTTTAACCCCGCCACATTATTGATGGATGTGCCTGTCCCAAGTCAGGAGCCTGTAATTCAGTGGTTGTCGTTTGTTTATGTGTTACATAATTGTTTTTCGTTCATTTTTTTTACATAAATAAGGCCGTTAGTTGTCTTGCTTGAATTGTTTTACATTGTCTTATCGGGGCCTTTTATAGCTGACTATATGCGGTATGGGCTTTGCTCATTGTTGAAGGCCGTACAATGACCTATAATTGTTAATGTTTGTGTCATTTTGGTGTTTTGTGAATAGTTGTCTCATAGGCAATCATACCACATCTTCTTTTTTATATTTGTTAAATTTGCAGTTTTTAAAAAAGTTTGAAGAATTTATTTTTATTTCAAAAAAAGAAATACTTCACATGAGAACAAAATTGGACAAATGTCTATCGTCACTAATGGCCATCTTGTGGGATCGGTCATGCTTTTAAGTAAAATTGATAATGTTCAAATATCTCTTGAAAGTCAACAATTCATATAGGGATCAATTATAACAACAGTGTTTGACAAAAGAGTAACCCTACACATAACACGATTTTAATTTTGTTTGAATACTTTCAAATTGTTTCAGCTGGTGCCATTCGCTGAGATTATAGACATATATATAATACATGTTTGTCTCCATTGGTTTTAATTTCAAGTGTAATGGTCCAGTAAATATTTATATTTCATTAGTTAAAGAAGTGAAAACTGTTGATCATATATACAATATCAATAACAAAGTGACAATAATATAAATAAGTGTAACAAGATCATAAATGAGACATACAGTTTCAATTTAAACCGATAATATAACCGTGCATTTGACAAACCTTTTTACACCACATTACTATAAACGTCATGTGTTATACTCAGATTGCAAGATAAAACATTGTTCGTTTAATGAAGTGAGATTTTCTTTTCAAAACGTTCTTATTGTCGCTTCTCATATCTATAACATAAATAATTGTTTTGTTGTTATTTAAGAATGTGAATTGTAATTTGTACTGTAATGCTATCTTAATAAATCAATACGTCGTTTTGTTTTTCACCACACATATTTAAATGCTTTGTTTATAATAAATGAAATGAAATATCGTTTGTAAGGAATTTCGACCAAAGGACTTGTATTGATAAAGCTAGACATAAAAACTGTTAATTTTTTTCGCAAAAACAAAAAGAAAACTTTCAGTCGATAAGATAAACAAACATAAATAAAAAAAAAATGTTAAATAAAGCGGTTTCAAACGAGTTCAAAGTGCAAGTTTTGACAATAAGAGACAATGACAAAAACACTTGAATGGGGTGCGGTAGAAGCCTTTGCAGGTTTTAACTTTATTATGAACGCTTCCACAATAATTAATATATCTTTAAAGGTCTGGATTGTTCAGAATTGGTCAAAGTATAAAAATCAGACACAAAACTACCAATCCAAAAAGAACTCAAAATTAACAACGTCAACAATGAAAACTTATTTTTTTAAGTGTCACATGTTTCATTAGTTAGATGTATGTTATCAAAATTCATGAGATCAAATAAAATTAGTAGATATAGCTCACAATGTACTTATATTTGAATAATGAGATATTCATGTTTAGTAGAACATTGTTTTGAAGTTAATTAAGCTACCATCACAAATAGTTTGTAGCCCCTCTCTGTTGCTTATGTAAGATAACTCTGGTTAAGGTTGTACGGGTATCTTTCGTCATATCGTTTTGTAGAATACAGAGAACCAAAGGTCCAGATTTTGAATCAAGTTTGCAAAAATTGATTCAGTTATGAAAATAACTAAATAATGGGAATTTTCTACTTTTGCTTACAAATGAGATATCAATAAAAAAAAATCACAATGTTCGTGCTCCAGTGTCAAAGAAGATTTGTAATTATTAATATAATTAGCAGTTGCAAACTGATGGGACGTGACACTAATGAATGAATACGCACATGGTGTTTTATTTTATTTTTAACCTACTCGGAAAAAAGAACGAACAACTTGACTTCTATAGGTCAGATGTAACGTTTTTACACAAGTATTTGAAATAAATGATAACCATTATATACCTCTATTACTATTAAACATCATACATATCGTATGCTTGCATCAACCTTCCCAAATAAAGATTTAATTAAAGCCTGTATATATGGACCTTCATTTATATAATTTATTGTTTTCATTTGATTTTTTTTGACATATAATATTTCTCCATGTGGTGGAGATTAACTGTACCAAAGTGCTATTCAAGTTCTTTAAAGCAACTATGTGCATCATAAATTCCATTGTTGAAACTATTAGCTGTTTAATTTGTTACAACGTACTCAGATTGGTGAAGTGAAGATGTATTTGATCTTCTGATTGTATAAGTGTTAAATACCATGTTTCATCTAACACCCTTTGTATTTTAGAAAGGTATGATAAAAAGAAATGATACGATAAGTATCACAGAACAGCCCACATTGACGTTCAAATCATAGGTGAGGTGCCATAAATTACAATATAATAGTTTCAAAATTTTAAACAGATATTTTTGTGAACCTTAATAGTCATCAAAAACGAGAACGCCGCAAAGCTGAGCGACAAATGCGAAAAACAAAGCTCGAAGTTCATAAACAGATTTATAAAGAACATTGTTCCAGGACAAGTAAACTGCTCTTCAAATGCAAGACGGATTATTATTCCAATAAAATTTCTGAAGTTGGACACGATCAAAAGAAACTGCTAAAGCTCACAAACGGCCTAATGGGAAACACAAACCAGGTGATTTTGCCATCGCACCACAGTGAAATTGAACTATCAAACAGATTCGGAACTTTTTTCCTTGGAAAAATCGAAACAATAAGGACCAATCTATGTTTAGTGAATGAATCGTCTGCCTATGATAATGAGGAATTTAAATACGATTTAAAATTCAAAGGCCAACCACTCACCTTCTTTACACCTGCATCTGTAGAGGAAATACGTAAAATTATTTTGAAAGCTCCAACCAAATCATGCGAGTTAGATCCTCTTCCGACAAATATACTAAAACCGTGTCTAAATAGTTTAGCTACCGTCATCACCAAGATAGTGAACTTGTCACTGGAACAGTGTTGTGTACCATCATCTTTGAAGGAGGCAGTTGTCCGACCACTCTTGAAAAAGGTTGGTCTAGACAAAGAGATATTGAAAAATTATAGACCAGTCTCTAATCTTCCGTTTGTATCTAAAGTGGTCGAAAAAGTCGTCGAAACTCGCCTTGAAAACCATCACACGTCAAACTCTCTTCACGACAATGTACAATCAGCCTACCGTGCGTGTCATTCGACCGAGACAGCATTGCTTCGTGTGCATCATGACATCACTGTCGCACTTGATAACGACTGCTGTGCCGTTTTACTCATGCTAGACCTATCGGCTGCTTTCGATGTTATCGATCATCCTATTCTCGTAAAGCGGATGGAATACTCTTGTGGGATAACCGGTACAGCACTCAGTTGGTTGAAGTCATATCTCGAGATGAGGACTCAGCGAATCGCCATTGGTTCTGTTCTTTCTGATGAGATTCGTCTCCTATTTGGTGTTCCTCAAGGATCGGTCTTGGGACCAAAACTTTATTGTATTTTTGCAAGACCAATTGGCGAAATATGTAAACAACATAATATGTGCTATCACTGTTATGCAGACGACACACAAGTTTATCTCGTGTTTAAACCACTTGATAATTGGACAAACATATCTAAGCGACTCGAGGCTTGCGTTGCTGACATTAGCAAGTGGATGTGCTCGAATCTGTTAAAATTGAACGAGGACAAAACGGAGCTGATAGTGTTTGCTCCAAAAAACCGAGTGAAGAACCTCCCAGACTTGCATCTTAATTTTGGTGGAAACGTTGTCAGTGATACCGAGTGCGTAAAAAACCTAGGCATTTATTTCGAGAAATCTTTGGCAATGGACAAACAAATTAGCGCTGTTTCAAAATCATGTTTTCATCAGATAAGAAACATTGGACGAATTCGTCCTTTTATTACCGAAGAAGCATGCAAAAAATTAGTATGCTCCCTTGTAACCTCTCGTTTGGATTATGGGAACGCATTGCTGTATGGACTTCCATCAACTACTATTCAAAGATTACAGCGAGTACAAAACACTGCAGCCAGGGTCATAACGCCAATCCTAAAGTGTCTACATTGGCTCCCCGTAACATACAGATGCCAATATAAACTCCTTGTCTATGTGTTCAAGGCTTTGCACGAGGAGGCACCGGTCTACCTACAAGAACTCGTTAATATATATAAACCAATACGAACACTCAGATCAGAAAATGCCATGATATTAACAACACCACGTGTGAGAACAAAAACATATGGGGAGAGAAGATTCGACAAAGCAGCATCCGTTTCATGGAACGATTAACCATGTGATATCCGGAACATCCATTCTGTGAATGCTTTTAAGAAACACCTGAAAACTCATTTATTCAGACATGCTTTTTTTTAGTTCTTAAAATATTTTATATCACTGTAATTTTTTAAGTTTTAGGCAAATACTTTTTTTTTTTTTTTTTTTTTTTTTTAAGCAAATATTTTCTGAATTTTTTTAAGCAAATATATTATTTTTTATTTTTTTTGAATTTTTTTAAGCAAATATTTTTAACTTTTTTTTATTTATACGAGTTCAATGTCTCCTTTATTTTAAATTTGATTGTTGATCAGTAAACTTAATAGTATACTTTTATATGCCATTTATTAGGTCTTTCCACTTTTCTGTGGAAAGACCTATTGTTTTTCTTCTGATTATTTTTTTTTTTCTTCCGCCTAATTTTGTTCTTGCGATAAACATTTGTTTCGCAATATGTCGCTTAGATATTTGGTATATGATATCGAACAGTTTATGCGCTTTTGAAATTTACCCTGCGTAAACGAATACTTTTCTTTGTAGGAGTTATCTCCCCAAACACTGTTTTCCTTGTTAGCGCATCTCCTTCGCAACCGTAAAAGATTATGACAAATTTATTTTACAAAATTGCTCGTTATATCCTTCGCATGATTTGTCCTATTTTGACCGAAGCGATATGACCGCTCCATATGAGAGTTATTTCCCCTTATGCATCTGATATAAGTGATATGAATTTCTATCTTATAAATCATAAGTGATAGAGACCTAGGATCTTTTGATTTGAGGTCCTTGGTCCCAAAAAATGAAAATTAGGTCAAGGTCAAAGGTCAAGGTCATATTCTAATATTTGAATTTGGCTTATTTTCACTTATATCCAAAGACTGTATAAGATATCAACAAATTATTTTTACTAAATTGTTAGTTGCGACATGTCGTAAGATGTAAATTTTGATTGCAAGCGTACGTTGAATGTAAAAGGGAGTTTTCTCCCCTCTTATATTTAAAAATACGCGTTTGGTGATATAACTCATTAACTAAATATAATAAAGACCTATGGTCTTTTGATTTGAGGTCCTTGGTTTATGACCTTGAAATTGATCTCAAGGTCATAGCTTAATTTGACGTTCTAGATTTTGACCTTTGCTTTTATTCTATATGTATACATGATAAAGATATACAACTTTTAGAAAAAGGTATCAAACCATTTAACCTTGTAAAAAACAACCGGAAGTGACCTTTTGTAAACCGGAAATAGCTATTTTTTTGTACTTTATTAATATAAAAGTATATAGAACCAGATATTTTTGGAATCAGTGTCAAGTAAATATTCAAATATAATCGGAAGTAACATTTTTCAAACCGGAAGTAACAAATTATCTCCCTTATTTAAAAAAAATGTATGGAAACAATATATTTTTGGAATCAGCTTACTAGGAGCTATCATTTGACGATTTTAATGACATTTTAAACTTAGTTTCACAACTTTTCATATCAAAATACATTGTTTTGATGGAAAGACCTTCAATTGTTCTCTGAACAATTGGTTTTTAATTTTAGATATGTTTGTTTTTAGGATCTCATAACATGGGCTTTCATATTTTATTGTTAATACTTGTATATCTGTATGAATATGTTGTAAAGTGCTTAGGGTAATTTTTGATATTATATAATGCGCTATTATAAATACTGTATAATAAAATAATAAAATCTATTGCTAATTTGATTCGTGTTTTGTTGAAACTGAAATTTTACACATATTGTTTGTTCATTTTAAACTAAGTCCACGCACGATCATATGCCTACCAAACATTCATTGGATATACACACTGATCGCATTTATGATGTCCGGGTTGGTCGTGGGTACGCTTATAAATAAAAGTTATGAAAATGTGAACAAATTTGTCGATTTTGTCATTGAATCATCCAAATATGTAAACGAAACGCAGATTAGAGAAGATTTGAATGATTAACCGGATTTTGCAGACGATAGCGTTTTATTCATATAATTATGGCTAGGTTGGTTATTGATTACATCTTCAGAGTTTGCTCGAATAGTTTATTTGCATGAGGTTGGAGTGGTACATTTGTATTTAAACCGACCGCGTAGAATTTTGATCTAAGATTTGTTCCTATGGCGAATATGTTTCGTTTTATTAAACAAATATGGTTTCAAGATGTATCCCAACAACTTTTTAAAAAATAATATCTAAATTTTACAAATATGTAAATATGTATATATTTTATATCAATTTTCTGCTGTTTTTGTTCTATTTTTCAGGTTTAAAGATTGATTGTTACTTTCGATTGTAATCCAATTACTTCGTAAGTTTAGACTTCGACCATTTGGCGATAAAAGCGAAATCACATCTAGAAATATATGATGTATCTTACAATGGATTTAAATTTCTGAGCTTCTGTTTGTAAGGATTAGCATCTGACATATTTTGGAAGCAATAATGTTAATAAGGATGTTTTGTTGATATAAGGAAATTACATCATCAGGGATAACAATAATGTGGAAATACGGAATTAACCGTAATTTAGATGTAATAATTATTTCAAACTAACTAAAACAAATTGACAATAAGTTTAAACTTATATACATATATAGGCCTTCTAAGTGCAAGTCAATTATTGTTCGCTGCAGTTCTATTCATTGTCAAGTCGTGGTTGTGCAATTTTGTACTTTATATATGTATGTCATTTGGCCCAACGTTGTACCGATAATAATAAAAAGAAGTGTGACAAATTCAGGAATATTTTGGGAATAATACAAAGTCCTTTAATTATGATGACGTGTGATTATAGTCGGTGTTTATTGTTTGTTACATATAACAGCTATACCCGGAACAAACATTGCATTGAAATAAAACAGGAAAATAAAACTATTTTCGGTGAACAAAAGATCATTTTATACTGGGACTACTTTTGTTTTTATTGAAACAGCAATCCCTTATAGTGACACATTTTTCTTTTTTGTTTGAATAGAAATGTCTAAATTGTCCTCTTTCATAATAAAATTGAGAATGAAAATGGGGAATGTGTAAAAGAGAAAACACCCGACCATAGAAAAAACAAAACAGAAGGTCACCAACAGGTCTTCAATGTAGCGAGAAATTCCCGCACCCGTAGACGTCCTTCAGCTGGCCCCTAAACAAATATATATATTAGTTCAGTGATAATGAACGCCATACTCATTTCCAAATTGACACAAGGAACTAAAATTAAAAAAATACAAGACTAACAAAGGCCCGAGGTTCCTGACTTGGGACAGGCGCAAAAAATGCGGCGGGGTTAAACATGTTTATGAGATCGCACCCCTCCCCCTATACCTCTAGCCAATATAGAAAATTAAATGCATAACAATACGCACATTAAAAATTCAATTCAAGAGAAGGCCGGGTCTGATGTCAGAAGATGTATCTAAAGAAAATAAAGAAAATTACAATAAAACATAAATACCAACAGACTAGTAGCAGTTAACTGACATGCCAGCTCCAGACTTCAATTAAACTGAGTGAAAGATTATGATTTTATCATATGAATATCAGGCACAATCCTTCCCGTTAGTGGTTTAGTATCATACTATCATAACATATATGAGAAGAACATAACCCGTGTCATGCCAAGAACTGGTTTTTGAATAAATGTGTCTAGTTCCGATGCAAAGACCCTGTAAGTGGATCAATATTAACCCCAAAATAAGCAATCTTTAATGACCTGACAACAGCATCGTAACTATATCCCTTCTTGGTCTAAGTCTATTTAAAGGATTTGTTAGTTTCTGAGGTGAATACTGATATTTTTGTGCTTTATAAAGAATATTTTCATAAAAAATAGAATGTGAAATACCTGAACGTATAAGAAGTCTGCATGTTGAGCTATATTTACGAATGTTGTCCTTATACCGATGATAAAATTTAGTAAATGTTTTGACTTGTTTGTGATATCGGAAACCCTGGTGTTATAATTTTTCAGTAATACATAAATTATCTCGTTAAAATCTAAAACATTGTTACATACACGAGCGAATCGTACACGTTGAGATATATAAACACCGTAAGATGGTGACAATGGAACGTCACCATCCAAAAACGGATAATACATTTATAATTTGCCTCTGGACAATCAAAAAACATAAAGCAATCAATCGGATCTTCCCGACCATTATAGTTATATATTGACTTCAATAATTATAAAATTCAAAACGAAACATCTTTAAATCTTTTTGAGTAGAAATATACATGATACACGTCTCCTATTATTCAAACTTTCAAGAAAAGTTTTAATAAATACTTCTTAACACGCTAATCTACCAGATAACGAAAAAAGTGATATCACATAATTCTGACTGCCAATAAGTCTTTCATTTTTCCCCTTAATGTGACTCGGGTGACTTCCTTCATATTAAATTTTAAAGTAGCTAAAAATAATTTGTCTAAATCTGTAATGAAGATTGGATATTTTCAAAGTAGTATGTGATCCATGCGTAAGACTTTTCGAATTACACGCTATTTTTGTTTTATTCTTTGTTTTTCCATTTTTTTGACGGAGTAGAAAAAATTCATATGGTAGGGGAGGTAACTTAGATAAAATTATTTAACAGTAGAAAGTTTTGTGAAGTAACCTTTTTTAAAACAAAAAAATGTAAGCAAGAAAACAAGTCGTGTGAACCCATTTTTTTTCTTTTTTTCTGAAAGCATATTTACTATCAAATCCTTTTGTGTTGTTTTCTTTTTATAACACAAAATTCGGTTTTCAATGCATAATGTATACAAAATCTAACAATTTAACACATGTTTAAGCGTTAAATAAAGTTCTGTGACCCATACTTTTTGAATTCATTTTGAAACCAAACATGAAAAAACTTCATTTTGACAAACAATTAACAAACTCTATGGATTATATTTAAAACGCCCTATCCGCCTTAATGCCATGTGATAAGCAAACAAGCAGCGAATGAACATTTGTAAGTCTAGCACCAAATGACCGGGATTCTAAACCCACGATTTCACGCACTTAATGCAAACACCGACCGCTGCACAACTGATGCAGTGTTGGTTGGTCTTTTGTGTATGCTCTGGCCGAAGCCTCTGGGTGAAATATTACCTTGCCAAGGAAACCTATTCTCCGAATTGTGCATGTAATCAAACGAAGTAACTTTCGGGAACTATTTAATTTTAATTGTATATTTAAATCCGATGTTTCAGAAGTGTAGTTCTTATTCATGTAACTAAATGTATTTTGTAGTTTCCAACTTCCACCTTTTCCATGAAGTTGTTATATATTTAATTTGATAATAAATTTGATCTGTTGACGACCAATACTTTCTCTATGATTAAGAATTTAATACTAATGTAATTTTTTTGAGATGCGAAATACTTTAAATATGTTTTTTTTGTTTAAAGCATCCAATTTACAAAAAAAAAGCATTGAATTCTTATAATAAATTAATACAATGACCACAAAACTTTAAATTATATCATTTTTTTTCTTACGTCTGTTTCACAATATTTTACACAGAGTTGTTATTACCCATATAGTGCCTTTAAATCTCCCATTCTTCTGAAAAAGGTATGTCTCTTGACTGATTGATTGTTGGTTGCTTTACGTCGCATTAGCACAACAATGTATGTCTCTTGAAGGTAATTGTAGAAAATCTTTGAGTAACCTCTTCTGGATTTCAAGAAGTGAATAAACAAATATGGATGCTCCTGTTATGGTTTAATTTTACATTTAGCGATTTAGATAGAGAGTTGTTTCATTGGTACTCAAACCCTTCTCCTTCTATCTATGTTTGTATTCATAGCAATTAAATTAAAGTATGAACACATTTCTGAATAAGTAAAACACAGCCAAGATTTTTTTCTCACAAAAAAAAGGGGCGGAATATCATCAATTTCTGGGTTAATAATTGTTAAGATCAGAGTACGACTTCAACATCAACGATCTAAACTAAATATATAAGAAAAGACACAAACATCATTACTATAAACGATAGCCACTTCAAAACTGGTTCTTGACTAAGGATATGTGCTAAAATATGTTAACAGGCGCCAAATTCGATCAAAACCAAGTAAGCATACACAGAAGGAATACATTTAATCTATAACACAGTGTAAATAAAAATTAATTGAAAAAAGGGGAAGAGATGCAAAACAAAAATGTAGAATAAGAGGCATTAAAACACATGTCGTCACTACACATTGCATATAATAAAGAACCCATTTTATTTGAAATCTTCAAAGATAGTTTAAATTTTTCGACAGGTCGTTTATAGAAGATTCAAAACTTTGCAGACACTACATTTTTATAATGTTACAATGCTATTTTTCAGCTTGAGTGTGCGAAAGCAGAATCATAGTGTACTTTTTAATATTGTATTGTACAAATTTTTCTAAACATATGAGCCAGCAAATATGATATGATTGCCAATGAGACAACAATTCACAAGAAACCAAAGAACATAGAAAATAACAACTATAGGTAACAACAATGAGGCAATCCCATTCAGCTATAAAATACACCGAAATCACATATATAAAGCAATTCAAACGAGATAATTAACGGAATAATTTATGGACAAAACAAAAATGTAACACATCAGCAAACGAAGACCACTGAATTACAGGATCCGGACTTGAGACAGACACTTACATTCAGAGTATGTTGGGGTTAAATATGTTACCGAGATCCAAACCCTCCTGTTACAGTGGTGTATCAGTAAAACACAAAAAAAAAAGAAATATCAGTTGAAAAAAGGCTTAACTTATCAGATAAATACCACTAGAAATACATCTAACAAAAACACAGAGTTTACTAGGCCGGTTACTTGTATATTCAGACCACAAAAAGACAGCAAAATCAGACATGTGAATGCTCGTAGTTACTGGCGACAAGTTAAAAGCCATTAACAACTAATAAAAAACCTAATGCATAAACGACTAAAGTTAGCATGTTCGCTATTAAGACAACCATAAACTGCAGACAAAACGATGTGAGTGTATCAATTATTGACTGTTGACAAGGTCAAAACTTTATATATATACCATTTCAGATCATAAATTGATCTAGGAAGAAATTCCAGGGTCAAATGTTATCTAATAGGTTCATATATAACGCATTGAGTAAATGAAAGTCCTCTATTATATGTGTCAGTTTCAAAATGTTATTGACTCGATATTACTATTTTTGGAAAGGATATTGACTCGATGTTACTTTCTAAATACCATTCGGATCAAAATAATGTTTTGTAAACAGTAACTTTGAGCCAATAAGTCAAAGCAGTACAGACAGTCGCAATTTTGTGTCAGGACTCTTGCCTTTGTTAGTTTTGTATATTTCTTTTAAAGTTTGGATCATCTCTATGTTTTAGATATTCAGGGTTATCTCGCAGCGTTGAAGACCTGTCGCTGTTTTTGTTCTTTGAACAGGGTTGTTGTCTCTTTGACACGTTTCCCGTTCCATTCATAAATTTCAAAGATACGTGACAAATAAATCAACGTGAAACCCGAAACATTAAACCATGTTTAATATATTTTCATTCATTATATAATATAATATCAACTTTTGCCCCTTTAAGGACTTCTAAAATGAGCAACGCGAACTTTTTTTTAGCTCACTGACCTGAAGGGCCAAGTGGGCTTTTCTTATCACTTTGTATCCGTCATCGTCCGTCGTCGTCGTCGTCCGTCGTTGTCGTCGTCGTCCGTTGTCGTCGTCCGTTGTCGTCCGTTTTCGTCGTACGTCCTCGTTGTCCGTCGTCGTTAACTTTTACGAAAATCTTCTCTGGAACTACCGAGCCAAATTAAAAATTAAATATTTTTTTTAAACTTTTCCACAATCATCATTTAGGGTATATCGTTTAAAAAATGTGTCTGGTGATCAAGCCAACCAATCAAGATGGCCGCCATGGCAAAAAATAGAACATAAGGGTAAAATGTAGATTTTATCTTATATCTCTGAAACCAAAGCATTTAGATCAAATCTGACATGGGGTAAAATGATAATCAGGTCAAGATCTATCTGCTCTGAAATTTTCATATGAATCTGAGAATCCGTTGTTGGGTTGCTGCCCCTAAATTGGCAATTTTAAGAAGAGTTTGTCGTTTTTGGTTATTATCTTGAATATTATTATAGATAGAGATAAACTGTAAACAACAATAATGTTCAGTTGCCCCTTTCAGGAGTTATTGCTCTTTTAGTCAATTTAAATAAAAAAAAAAAAAATTGTAATCTTTTACAAAAATCTTCCCCCTTGGAACTACTAAGATAAAATGTATCCAAACTTGTCATCAATCATCATAAGAGTATCTAGTTTAAAAATGTTTCACATGACCCTGCCCGCGATCCATGATAGCAGACATGGCTAAAAATGCAGTTTTTGGTTGATATCTCTGAAACTGAAGCATTTAGAGCAAATCTGACTGTTAGCAAAAATGTTCTTCAGATTTAGATGTATCTGCCCTGAAATATTCAGACAAATCCGACAACCAGTTGTTGGGTTGCTGTCTCAGAGTTAGTAGCTTTATGGACATTTTGCAATTTTTTGATATTATCTAAGAAATTATGATAGTATTCAATAATATTTTATACTATAAACATGATAAATTATAATTTAAACTTATTTTACATGATTTCCAAAAGCTTGTTAAGAGCCTTTAGTTTATCATTATGAATGGTAATTTTATAATTTTATGTTGGTTATTTTTCTTAAAATGTCCTGTACCATTTTGACGTTTACTTATCTAATGCGTGCAGGTTTTTTATAGTATTAAAACTCCCTATTTATATATGACTAAATACCCACATCCTGATATCATATACGAAACATTATTGTTTTCATATGATCTATTGACATTTAATATTTCTACTTTAACATGTGGGGGTGATAAACTGTAACAAAGTTGTATTCAAGTTCCTAACAGCAACTTCATACATCATAAATTCCATTGTTGAAACTAATAGCTGTTTAATTTGGTACTCAGATTACAGTGAAGATAAATCTAATCTTTTGATTGTAAAAGTGTTAAACGCCATGTTTCATCTTACACCCTTTGTATTTTACTTTAAGGTATGATAAAACTAAATGATACGAGATGTATCATAGAACAGCCCTAATTGTCGTTCAAATTATAGGTGACGTGCCATAAATAACAATATAATAGTTTCAAAATTTTAAACATATATTTTTGTGAACTTCAATAATTCTGTCAATTGTTGCTGATTTGATTCATGTTTTGATGCTGCAAGCAACTCTCAATTCATGAAAATGGTAGACAAATGAAATTTTAATATGTTTTTGTTCATTTTAAACTAAGAGCGTACCTTCCGTCCACGATCATATACATACAAAGCATTCCTTTGATATACACACTGATGCATTTATGATATCCTGGTTGGTCCTAGGTATGCTTATAAATAACAATTATGAAATATGACCAAAATTGTCGATTTTTGTCATTGAATCATCCAAATATAAAAGCGAAATGCAGATTAGAGAAGATTTGACTGATTAGCTGGATCTTTCAGACGATAGCGTTTCATTCGTACAATTATGGCTAGGCTGGTTATTGATAACTACTTCAGAGTTTGCTCGAATAGTTTATTTGCATGAGGTTGGAGTGGTATTTAAACCGACCGCGTAAAATTTTGACCTAAGATTTGTTCCTATGACGAATAGGTTTCGTTTTATTAAATAAGTATGGTTTCAAGATGTATCCGCCGAAGACTTTTTTTTGAAATAATATTTGAATTTTACAAATATGTAAATATGTTATATATTTTATATAAATTTTCTGCTGTTTTTGTTCTATTTTTTTCAGGTTTAAAGATTGATTGTTACTTTCGATTGTAATCCAATTACTTCGTACGTTAAGACTTCGACCATTTTGTGAAAATAGCGAAACCACATCTAGAAATATATGATGTATCTTACAATGGATTTAAATCTCTGAGCTCCTGTTTTTAATTATTAGCATCTGACATATTTTGGAAGTAAAATAGTGTGTAATGCTGTTTACCTTTTATAAAATATATTACAACTATAAATATTCTTATCCTTCAACGTCTTCATGAAACCAACTTCTCTCTTCAAAGCTTGATAAACAATTGCTGTGCAGACGTTGACATCAACAATGGGAAAGTGAAAATACGAGAATAAATATAACATATTGTGTGTTAATTGTTCTTTCACAACCATTCTCAAAAAATCAGAAAAACATCGAAATTAACCTTAATTTAATGCAAATTTTCTGTTCGGAAAACGTTCTAATACAACTTTCCAGTTTCAAATTGGTAATTATCGATTCATTTATAAAAATGTCTTTGTAACGTAATGCAGGGGACTCATAATCTTTCAAATGCATTTTATGTTATGTTTGTTGTCTTAGCTAATTATATTTTTCGTGGTGAACCTCGGAGTTTTTATTCGATATGTAATGTGGTATATTATTCGACCATCGTCAGTGCGTCGGACAATAACTAAGAAAAACCCGTTGTAAACAATTCACATGAAACTTTGGTGAATTATTTATTAATATCTATTGAGGTATGTATCCTCCCTTTCAGACTTTATAAATTTAAAATCTTACTTGTCTGAGTTATGGGATTGTATGCAACAAGCTATAGGTTTTAAAGAGCCTAAGTCGCTTAACCTAGTATATATGCTGCAGTGCATATTAAACGAAGGACACTCTTCTACACTAAAGACAAACATGAAATCATTGCACAATTCTCTGTTTTGGTGTTGCTGACTTGTTTGTAGATCTTACTTTATTGAACATGTTTGTATGTTTACAGTTGTCTCTTTCTATAATAAACTTGACGAATAAGTTAAAGAGGAAGATTTTTATGAATACATGTTTGCGTTGTACATGATCCGCTATTATTAACCTCAAAATACTGTTATTAAGATGTTTAACATCAAGTAAAACTGTAGACGTATATATCCAAGCATCACGGGACGACACAATGTAACAAATAACAGAATCCGACGCACGCCAAGTGATGAGCAAAGCTCTCTTGATCCTTTGATTCTTTGGGGCCAGGTGAGCTAAAAAGAGAAACTTTGGAGAATGAATTTTAAAGATAAAGGTTATCTCCCTTTAATTTTTATTTTTTACCATTGAGAATTCTGACTATGCGGTGTGGACTTTGCTTATTGTTGAAAGCCATACAATGACAAAAAGGTGTTAATTTTTGTGTCATTTGGTCATTTGGTGTCTTATGGAGAGTTGTCTCCTTGGCAATCTTCCACAAATTTTTATGTCATACAACATAATAACAGCAGCAAATAATATCCATACACTTAACCAGTCCAGTTTCCATTCCCATTGACAAACAATCTGAATTAAATTTCAAACTTATTTAACAATGACATTAATAGTTCATGAGTTAAATTCACTATTTGTACGTACGTACGTCGCAATCCAAATAGTCTAGTCTAACATTAAATTGTTGACATTTTGATTATATACTGTACATGTAATTTATTGGTTGATTGTTGTTTACTTTACGCCAAATTCACAAAAAGGCAATATTGCGGCGAAAGCCAATTCGTATATTTTTACAATTAGAAGTATTTTTTTTATAAATCAGATAGATCTTTATGAAGAATTTTTAAATTCCTCATTACTTATAGAAATAATGAGAATAATCGGGTTTTTATTTTAGTATGTTGTAGAGCTTGTAAATATGAAGGTTAATCAGAACAGATTATAAATTTGCATTTGTCTTAAGTAGCAATAATTTTCAAATCCAAATTATTGCCTGTGCTTCAGCAGTAAATATGGATGCGTCATATAAACGGAATGTCCCAGCTCTGTTTCCAAGGACAGTAACGCTGTTATTATCCGTCGATCCATTATAATAAACAGTTGAACAATTTATATACGTTGATATTCTTTTAATTTTATGAAGAACAGCCAATCTTGAACTATAGTTTGTTTACGTTTTTGATGAAGTTGAAGTCAAGTCATCGTAAAACTAGGTACACATGATCCCTGTAAAATTTACTTATTTCATTGCTAAATCTAAGTTTTGACCCCAGTTTCCAGGTCCACCCAACATAGAAAATATAGTACGACTGAGGCATCAGTTTTCAATGAACAGATTCTTGGCAAGACTGATTTACTTTAATCTAAAACAAACAGTTGTATCTTGTATATGTAACCTTGGCATAAACACTATCAAATACTATGTTTATCGAAAATGATTTATATTAAGATCTTGCAGGGTTAACTCTTTTCTAGTACCTTGTTTAGAATCGTCGTTCATTTTGAGTCGTATATTTTGTTTTATTTAAATCTGTTGTCCAACTCAATTGAAAATGCTGCTCATGTAAAATATCAATCGTTTTCAAAGATTTTCCCTATGTATCCTATATGTTTTTTTGGCATCTTATGATGTTAATTTCAACAGCTCGTATCCCAAAAAACGACAACATTTACCCCTTTTACTACCCGTTCATGAAAATAAAAAAAAAATTGTGTGAAGAAGTTTAGTACGTTCATTTTGCCTCAATAGAAACTAGGCTTTGTTTCCCCTTTTTTTTTTTTTTTAGATAACTGCATGTACTTTAAGTATTCTGCATGCAAATTGTTGATCAGTCATGTGTGTCCATATTAATTGTTGCATTGTCTATTGAATCGTGTATCATTTGTATTTGGTAAGTGAATATTGATTCTAAATAAACATTTAACACAACTCAATTGAATTGAATGAACAAACCAAAAAACTCAGACCTAGGTCACAAGACAATCAGATATAATCTGCTCAAGTGTTGTTTGTCAACAATAGAGTGTTAAGAATTATATGTATTCCAAATCTTATGTTGAATATGTGGTAGAAGATACATTTACATATAAGCACTAGTAGTGTACACATTGTCATCTGGCTGCCATTATTTAATTTATAGGTAAGCTTTTTGTAAAAGGTAATTTTTCTATGTAATTATTGACGTTTATAGCGCTATAGTCATTTGCCGTATTTGCCGTCCGTCTTTATGACGTTTTGATTGTTATTTCAATTTGTTTGCGGCAGTTCATTATTTGGATTTCATTTAATTGGACACACAAGATGATTTTTATAAGAGAGTACATTCGGTAAGCGTGTATTTAATCCGACTTTCTCATTCTTTTCTTTAACAATAAATGTAACATTGTTCCGTAAATAATATATATAAACATAATCATTTGTGCAAATTGTGTACTTATATCAGAAAACATGTTTCTTTATATTTTATTATGTTTGAAAAGTAATTGATGCACTGTATATTATTTTTATGATTAACGGAATTTTGTTTCACTGTTATTTATGATTTATAATTTATGTATTTGCAGATAATTGATTCGTATACAACGGAATTAAAGAACTGATCGTATACGCATTCTTGAATTTGTCTTTGATTTTCAGTTATCGTCCTCGAGGTCAAATTTCAAGGTTACATGAAGGTCAAAATTGTAAGGGGGCACATCAGCTCATTATGTAAGGTCTAGGTAAAGAAGATGAGGTGTCATTGCCTAGTTCTGTTTTGTGGACCTCTAGATCACATTTGAGGGTCACATTTATACAACACGTAATCACATAATGTATAAGCCTAGATTAAAAAATAAAAATACAGAAGTGAAATGGTTATTATGTACAATCAGAATTGATTTTAAGTTTTAGTTTAGCAATTAAAAGGTAATTAATTTCGTATCACTAATTTTGTTTATAATTGCAATTTGAAATCAACGAAGCATGTCCTCCTTAGATCTTAATCATGTTAGAATAATAGTATAAGACACTCATATAATATATTTAAATTGAATTACATGAGTCCTAGAAAAAAATCTATCAACAGTAAAGACATATGTACGTTTACGGTACGTTTTATTTTTAACTGTATGAGAAACTGCCTATTAAGCAAATATTAATTTAGTATATCCTAGTTAAACTCAAAGGCACTTGTCAAATTCCAAATAAGGAATATATTACACGTCCGACAATACCATAGTGATGCCATATTCGGCATACAATAATATCAAAGCATATAACGTGACGGTACCCAAATTGCACCTACTTTGACAGTTTTTTCACCTACGATTTTTTATGATAAAGACAAAAGTGTCCATTCTGTGTTTATTTTGTAGCCGTGTCCTTCTATATTATATAGATACACCAATTTTATTTTTAATCCATATGGAATCATAGAAAAATTGGCCTAAACTGACCTCCAAACCATCAATCATTCTGAAATGAGGAGTACCCAAATTGCATCCCTGCCTAAATTTGCATCGTCAAAAGTCTAATAACAGAGCTTTCGTTTATTATTTTTCAAATATTTAGAACAATTGGATATTAGTCCATGCTTACTCTTCATTTTTGTTTAAATGGATACTTGTAACATATA
The DNA here is from genome assembly GCA_019925275.1 of Mytilus edulis. Taxonomy (NCBI): domain Eukaryota; kingdom Metazoa; phylum Mollusca; class Bivalvia; order Mytilida; family Mytilidae; genus Mytilus; species Mytilus edulis. Next base: position 89,751,937 of record CM034354.1, on the reverse strand, counting down.
GTATTTGATCATTTTAAAAAGATGACGTTTTTATGACGTTGCATGGCGACGTTTCAGTACATTTTGCATTCTTAGTAAAGACTTCATCTATTGTTAGATACTGTTAACGTTTTGTGCATATCTAAATATGTTTACCTATGTTGAAAGATATGCATAGTATCAAATCATTAAAAAACAAATTGTTTAGTCTCTAGGAAATCTTGTAAGATTTCCGCTGCTATTTTTTGCTAAATAGGTGCAATTTGGGTACTCGGTGCAATTTGGGTACGGTTACGTTATATATTTAGAGTATTTGTTATCTTTTATCATTGTATTAAAAGGTTATTGTTTTATTTGGGTTGTGTATTTGTTACCTTATATGAATTATCAATGTTATATATTATATCATCAGGAATACTTCAACACGGACAGCGTGACGTAATCCAAGCCACAAATATCTTATGTTATCGAAAAAAAGAATATAAAGAACGAGGCGTCATAGAGAGCATTGCTAACACATCTCTATATACAGATACAAAGCAGCATACTTTTTGATATAGAATAGATAAGCTATGATTTAATGAAATGTCATCATACTATCTTTAACCATTGGTAACAATACTAGAAAAAGGAGAAGAAATCTTTTGAAGTTAGAGATAACAAGCGAACAAAATCGTCTCCACAATTGCATGCAAACTTCGGCTACCACTTTATGGATTGAAATAATAATCTGACATTTAACACACCATATTCGAATGCAGAATATGAATATATGGGCGAAATGTTATATTTTCAGAAAATTGTTCGCCAGTCATTATTTTAATCGCTAAAAAAATTAGAAAAACCCGCAGTCACTATGTTGTTTATTGTGGTCTTCTATTGTTTATTGATCTACTGTCGCTGTTACAGGATAATCTTAACACAATGTGTTTCCCCGTTGTATTTATATTACGACTATATGAAATCATGGAACTACGCGTAATTGTTTGGCATTGGTATATCAGATTTATTTTAATTTCAACATGTAAGCATAATTCCATTAATGGTACCAATTTTACTTCACGAGATACGAACTTTACTTAGGAAAATGACTGATCTAAATAAGAAATATGATGGCTGTTATCAATTCGTTTGATGTAATTGAGCTTTTCGATTTTTTTTCATTTGCCTGTGGACTTTCCGTTTTGAATTTTCAACGTTTTTTGGTTTTTTTTCTATTATTTGACAATACACGTATCTACATCGAGACCATCATCTATAAATAAATACGCTATTATGGAAAGAGATGCAATCAAAATATTTCTTATTTCATGTTATTAACTGATTAGAAATCTCGCCCTTTTTATACTACCACGGATAGTTGTCTCAATTGTTATCATATCTCATATTATCATCGGTACATAAAACTTAAATGTTTCATCATTCAAATGCTTTGTTGAAGTCATACAAGAATTGCGAAATGACATGTTATAATAATACGCATACGTGAGCTTTTGATTTTGCCATTTGATAAGGGACTTTCTGTTTTGAATTTTCCTCAGATTTCATAATTTTGGTGATCTTACTTTATATTAGACTGGATTCCTTTATCACTCAAAATTTAGTATCAATAAACAGATGCACGGATTTGGCAAAAAAGCGACGAAGTTTGACGATAATTTTAAACAGTATACTGAATTCCAATGAAGTGTGTCTTCTAATCAACCGGTTTGATTCACAATATTTAGCTTCACATAATGTATCATAGAAATATAGATTCTTACACTGCAACAACTTGCCGAGCCCTTTAAATAATAAAATTTAACTGTCGAGAGTGGAGAAATATCGTAATACACGAGTTTCTCTAATGCTTTTTATCGTTCTTTTTCAAAGATTTTCAGAAAATTGTGCTCTTTATATGCGACGTCATCGGGCAAGGTCGCCTTTTCATGACGTCACAATAGGAAAATTGAGAAGAAAACGAAACATTTTGACGTCATAATCAAATTTCGACTAATCATTTGCCGAGAACAGATTTTTCACTAGTGAGGAGAAATATGTTTCTCACACCGGTCAGGAAATGTGAAAATAGCACAAAAATTAGAGAAGACTGAATCTTATTCTTCTTAATGTGTTTTGTCTTATTGTGTTATTGGTTTGATGTCTTATCGAATAATTAAATGCTTATATTACAGTTGACTTGATTTTCATTGGTTATTTACCTTAGGACCATCGGTATTCATTTCTTTGAACTAATTTTTTAAAATGATTAAATAATTACTTCGCCTCCTGAAAAGATAGTAATACGTTTGTTGCACATTATAAACACTTGCAACACTTCTTCCTGGGTCCGAAGGTAGCATGTTTTAAGGCTTACTTTCTGTACCTAACCAATTGCAATATACCCTTATTTTCACATGACAGTCTCAGGTTATCCGACTTCATCTGTGGTGTCCTTTAAGAAAGTGCTTTTTACCGAATATAAAACACCTGAACATTAAAACACATCACATGCAGACAAGACATCTATCGCAAAGGCATATTAAAATACATGCAAATCACTATTTAAATCCATATCTAGACAAGCCAAAGCTGAATCACAGCCACATGAGGCTCAAATGAAATATAGCACACATGCAAATATTTTAGGCATAATAACATGTTTGCGTAACTTCCAATATATAAAACAATCTTATCTACATGGAGAACAACAACATTTTGAATCATTCCTGGACTTTATAAGGCTCTTAAATTGAGAACAACATATATCATAGCGTTGTGATGCCTTAATTTTACACTATTATTAAATTATTTGTATACTAAAATTAAAAAAAAACACACTTATGTAGGAAACTTTTTCAAAGAACGTCTAAAAATGTGATTGTGTTATTACTACTTGAACCATTGTGTTTATCTCTTTCTACAACGTCGTTTAGGAGATATAGATCTTGATCTTGATCTTGATCTGGATCTGGATTCGGGTCTGTATTTACGATCACGAACTGAATTAAAAATACCTGAATCGCTAAATTTTGAGGAAAAGCCTTCAGGTTCAACATTCTTTATTTTCAATCTTTCCTTTGTTGAAAAAAACTTATTTTCTTTTTCAAAGAATGATTGATAAACACTTATAATCTCTGCATTATTCAGAAGACTAACACTTGCTATTTCATTTGTAAAATATTGTTTATCAACTAGGGGAAATCGAATTAAATATAATAAACTTCCCAAAAGCCTTCTAGTATTTTCTCCTGACGGATCTTCATGGGATAATAGGCATTTTTTATTTGCCCATTTGATTGCAAATTTGCAAATTTCGGTTTCTGTCCAATTGAATTCTTCTGATTCTACAATCAATTTCATGCATTCATCATCTATGTCAAAACCTTTTTCGTTTTCTAAACATTTACTTGGATGCTGATCAATACATGTAAGGCTGGCACGTTGAAGATCCAATAAATGGCATTCTACAGATGTCTGAAGATTGATAATTGCATCGCTTGATGTCAATGATTGTTTTAGGAATTTTTCGCATGCATCTGTCCCACTATTAAACATATACTTGTCTGATATATAAAGCATCTCTTTCACATTTTTGGATGATAATTCCATTTGGTTGGTATAAATCCATCTGAAACATGAATTTAAGTTTCAAGTTTATAGAAACCGCATATACCTCCACTAGTAACAAGTTTTATCTAAAATGATCAGGAATCATGTTCAGTCTTTCAATGAAACACCGAAGTAAATGCAGTATTGTTAAGGTTATTCGGTTGCAGTTCAATAGTTGAGTTGATATTTACCTGAACACATTAACATTCTGAAATGCTAATGAGCCGTATTGAATCGACTGCACGCAAATTGTCAAAGCAGTCCTGCATTAACCACAGGTTTACATTGAAATTATCTGCAATTGTCTTGATAATTTATTGTTCAGGTTTTATAGTTTTAGTTTGTTACCCCGATTTGGTTTTTAGTCCATGGATTTACGAGTTTTGAACAGTTTTGAACAGGATAATATTGTATTATATGAACTGTTTTCTAACCCATAGTACTGGGTTACCTTCAGTTCTACTTTTGTCTTGGTGCAAAAGCTTTAACAGAACTGTTAAAAAACTTATCCGAAGCACGTTGGTTACCTTACAATTTGCATGCTCTTGTTTTAAAAATATTTTGTTTATTATTGTATTTTTTGTGTGTTATGTATTTTTTATAGTTGCATCTAGTTTGCCCAAAAAAATGAAAACTTGACGTTCGTGACTTCACATACCAAACAATGACGCCAATCAATAAATTGCGTCATGCCCGAATAACCGTTCTATTGGACCTATTTTGAGGAAATTTTTTCTTAAGCTTACATAAATAAAAACTGACTTTATGTAGAAAAACAGTAGGGGTGTGATAAAGGGTATGTAATAAAGAGTAGGGGCGTGATAAAAAGTATGCGATAAAGGGTGCTCATCAAAGTGGCGCGATATGGATTAAACAGCTGGCTTTTTATCAAATATGCAAAACTACTGTATTTACTACTTAACATATGATAACAGTTGTTAATTAACACATTTTAAGAATTAATTAAGTGTTGTACAATGACAAGCTTCTTTTGGCCTTGTAAACAACACTGTGATAATTTTCTCGATATATATATATATACTTAGCGCAGACTCCGTGATGTACATAATAATGACTGATACAATAAACTTCCCACGTCAATCCACATGTATTGAAACCTATTTGCAAACCCTTTTCCGATTTTATTGTTTTAAAAATTGCAATTAAAATAGAAGAAAAAATCACTTTTATTCTTATTCGGATGCATAATAAAAAGAAGTAATGCACAAGACCTCGGTGAAACCAACACAATAAAAATAAAATAAAATTCCGCGAAAGTCTATTATATTAATGTTTTTGCCGCATTTAAGTCATTTCAAAGCATGACGTCATACAAATGAATACGCTAGAGTTGAGAGTTTTCTGTTACGTGAACCATTGAAATGTTGTTTACTTTTGCATTAACATTGATTATCAAGGTAGGTTTTGTTTGATTTTCTATTCTATTGCATTATTCGCATATTTACTGATTTCAGCAAGTCAACATGGCGGCTCCTTATTTACGAAATGTCAACTTTGGATTTGACGGTAGCTTACGAGAAAAACATGTAAATCAAAATGGAAATCGTTGGTTTTAAGAACAAAACAGATTTTTGTTTTGACGGTTGTTCACGAAATAATCCTTGCAAGCTACGGATTTATTAGAATGTTTGAGCTTTATCTAACAGGCAGTCAAACATACAGCTTTCCCCACCCTCGCTTCAGTTTTTCAATGATCGTATTTGTCTTATTAGAATCGAAATAATTCATGGAAGCCGTGGATTATTGGAAATTTACACATGGCCTGGGACGTGATATTCGTTAATTTTATCCCTCGCTAACGCTTAGGATAGAATTCGAATATCACGGCCCAGGCCATGTGTAAATTTCCAATAATCTATGGCTTCCATGAATTATTTTCTCAATTTTAGTATGTTGTTGTTAGCATATTCTCTATAGACTAATTAAAAAAACTTTCCAAACATTGCAGTTTGTATGAAACTAAGTTTTATTATTCATTCACTTACCCCAAAAATAAGTTAAACGTATCATCATTCACATCAGAAACCACTATACTATCAGTTTCTGGAATGGAACCTTCAAACATTGTATAGAAAACAGGGCTCCGAGTGGCAAGTATTAATTTATGTGCTCTAATGATTTTCTGCTTAGGACCAACTTCAAAGGAGACATCACACATTAATCCGTTTTCCAGTATATACATTGTACAACCAGACAATGTTTTCGCAGACCGCCAATCTTTGTCCGTATATGTCTGCAATGAACATACATAATTATAAACAACTACACGAATGCATAGCTTGAAACAAATATTTGTATTGCAAATATTTATCATTGAGTTGCTGAAAGAAAAAATATTTTGTGCATAACACTGGATGCCTTGGTTAACTGTAATTGAATATCATTGTCATATATGACCGCGGATATGTGAAACATGTATATGTAGATACCATTCTGTGTCCTGTTCTGTTTTCCAGTGCGACTTAAAACTATGAGACTCACCGTTGAAAGTGTGTTTATTTTGAGCAGTAACTGCTAACCCTTGCAGGAAACTACAGATCATTGCCAATAATGTCGTGGCGCTGCAGCATATGTTGCTACGTCATTCTTGTGTTGAAATGTGGTTAAGCGTTCTATGTCTTTCCATGGTTTTAAGTTTGGTTCTTTGCTATTATATGCATGGTGTCTCCTGGGCTTATTAATGTTTATTTCCTTGTTGATATCATTTTTTATATTAATTTGTGCTACGGGTAATGTTATTTGTCTTATTTGCTTACCACCATTTTGAATAGAGGTTTTTAGTGTTATTTACATGGTACTGACAAGTTCATTTAACAGACTTTCATTAAATAAAACCACTTCGGTTCGCTTTCTTCATGTTCTAAATAATTATTTTGATCTGAGCGTCACTAATACGGGCGTCATACATCAGCGTATAGCTCCGACGTACGTCGGGTGTGGTAAAAAATCATGTACACTGCCAATACGCTAGTAATTTTGGATGCATTCGACATGTCAATCATATTTGTAACGTATGCACAACGAGCTTTAAGTGTATATTGACGGTACGACAGCGTGCCTAAATGTTAACCGGGCGTTAAAGTAACGTAGATTGGCGTGTATCTAGCGTTAGTCTAACGTAGATGGAATGCACGGTACGAAGGAAAAATGTGTATTCCTTTCATGCCTAAGGTTGCATTTCTGTAAATGTCGACAATGCGTATTACTCATTGGAACTCCTTTTACGACAAAAACTGTACCACTTTTAGTATGAAGTTTTGAAAATAAGATATATCTAAGAAAGGAAAGTGCATATGTACTAACGATCAACTTAGAGATCATAACTGGGAACCAGTACGCAAACAAAATAAATTAATGAAACACTTATACATATATACCTTTCCACAAGTTTTCTTTTTTTCCATTATCTGTTTGGACGTCAACAATTTTCTATTTAAAAAACGATGAATCTGTTGAAGAATTTATTTTGTAACTAATTATTTCATATAACAATCTCACACATTGTTGTCAATATAAAGGAATTTATGCAACTGTCATACAATTTAGCTAGCTATTAAACAAGGTTTAATTAACAATTTTCTACAAAATCAAATCAATGTTATAAATTGTTTCCCATTCGTAAGATCTGTTTAAGCTTTTTATTTTTTTATTTAATAAAACACTTTTTTGTAATTTTCGTTATTTGTTTTATTACTTTTTGAGAAGTCGATAAGTTGCCTGTTGCGAAATTAATTTGTTTTCCTTACTGCATTAACACTCTTTTACTATTTGAGGTGGACAAACTAGGTCATACTTATTTTACTCTTTTGCGCAGTTGTTTGTTGAAAGTCGAATGATTTCTATAGTGCCTAACAAGATTTTGTGAGGTAGACGAAATTGACCTCAAAACGATCGTATTGACTTTTTATGTCCAAAAAAAAGCAGATCGGACATATTTTGACTTCATTTACTTACTAATTAAGTTTGAGATTAATTGTAATTAACATATTTCAATGAGACTAAACAATGCTTTTTTTTTGTTATGATATATAATAATTTTACCTGCCGTAGCCGTGTTTATAATGGATTTCGGCATTTCTCATTAAAAAAATGACTTGTTTAATGGAACAAAACGTCTTATTTATAAACTTTCTATTATCTTCACAAAATAATCTATCAACTATGTATTCGGGAAATTTTGTGAAAATATAAGACGTGTCAATTCTTACCTTTCATACCTTAACTTTCATTGATAAAACACAATATTGACTCGTCTAGTGTCCAGTGTGAAGGTAATTTTAGATACCGTACACATTCATGCATGTTGTTATCAATAGTCATGTACGAAAAGCACAAACAAGTTTGAAGGTAAACTAATAATAACTTAATCCAATCGAATTAATAACAATGACCAGTTCACATCATAAAAAATAATAGGGGTAAACTGGGTAGAGAGAAAATGTCAAATATCTTAAGTTCATTATTTTGCAATAACGAATAAAAATTTGTAAACCAAAAGATTTGCTATAATTTCATAAACATGTCGTTATGTATTGGTATAGTTTTTGGATCTTTTATTTGCGTATTTACGGTTGTAGAGAATTTGGACTTCAAAAGTCAATATAATTATTGACTTTACACAAAAAATACGCTTATTTAAAACATTGAATGTTTTACAAATAATACGCGACAACAAAATAAAATCATTTTTTAAAACACTGCAAAAAAAAATCATTTTGATTGATGCAGTGGTATTGTCATAAACTGCGTTTGAGTGAACAGCGGTACAGCAAACGTCGAATTCCCTCACGCAATGTTATCACACACTATAACAGCTACAACATAATTACCTTATGAAGATGTTATAACTACATATTATTAATTCATTACTTGGCGAATTATATGTCATAGATACAATATTATAACCTTATTCACATGTTATAACTGCATCTTATGTAATTGATATTTCTTTGTTGACGAAACCGTTATTGAAACAGATTGTTTTCAATATAATGGATTTATTTTCGACGGTCATTCAAGTGTGAGATAATCTAATCAAACATGAGTTCAAAGTTGTTTTCCATACGTTAGATATGTTAAAGCCTTTGATGTCGCCATTTTATAACGGACTTTTGGGTGTTTTTCGATATTTCTTAAATTGCTTTTTGAAAAGTCGATTGGTTGCTTCTTGCATGACACAATTGCTCTCCTTATTAAATTTACACTCGTCTAAAGGTTTAGGTTGACAAACAAGGTCGTTTTTATTTTCACTTTTGCACAATTCAATTTATGAACAATGATTTATCATACAGTTACAATATAATTACCTTATGACGATGATATTACTACATCTTATCAATATATTATTTTTTTATGACGAATTATCTTTCATACTTACAAAATAGATACCTTGTTCAAATGTTATAAATGCGTCTTATTTAATCCAAATGTATCCGTTGCTAATGTAAACATCATTTAAAAAGCGTACTTGATAACGAAGGCCATTGATGTTTACTTACACATTTGTGTACACACGTTTTATATTTAAAGTGTATCCATTGACTTGGACCGTTTTTATAGAATATAGTCAGTTTCAAATAAGAGCCTTGACGAAATAGCTTATTTTGAAATATTAACCGTTTCGCTATGAAGTATTTTGCACACACTTCAATTTATCAAGCAAACATTAAAGCGTGTGTATGCATTGTATCAGTTTATGAAGCAAATTAGTAATATAAGCTTAAAATAATGCTGCTTTTGTTTATCTAAACATATCTTGTTTCAAGTTATATACTTAAATGGACAGTTGCGTAACAGTACAACAAAGTAGACACCATAAAATCAAATCCAAAGGCCTTAATTTATTTTAATATAAAAAGTTTTAATGCAAGAGTAACATATAACTTGTTACAACTACATATACCTCAAGCAGGTTGACCCGAGCCGTACTTATTAAGAAACCAATTGTTTTTTTTAAAGCAAACATCACATTGTCAAAATGCATCTTTGTCAGGTTAATCATTTAACGACCGTATAGTCAGCTATAAAGACTTAAAGCCCTACAAATGTATGACAATTCAAACAATCGGCCTCTTTCGAAGCACCCGGTATCACTGTCAGGTTTAGTTTCGGTTTGTGCTACCGATGCTTAATTTGTATATTGTGGTTTGTGGCCAATTTTTATACGCACGTCAAAATTTTAAAAGGACGAATTATGGTATACAAATGTCTTTTTGGTGAAAATAAAATTAAAACTTTTTGAGTTACAGCACTTTGTAACTAAAACAAAGGTGTGTTTTTTTTTTTACATGTTTCACTGTATCTCAAAAAAGATGTTTGATTATTGCTAAAGACTTTACACACATCTTAGTTATATTGATCTTAAGACCTGTATACTTTTTGGTGATGATTCAAAATTTCATTTTTAGTTATTGAGTATTTTGTCAAAAAGGAGGAGGCGTCGTATCTCAAAAATGATTTATTGTTATTGCTTTAAACTTTACACACTTCTTTGTTATATCAATCTTAAGATCTGTATACTTTTTGATGATGATTCAAAATTTCAGTTTTGAGTTATTGAGTATTTTGTGAAAAAGAGGGAGGTTTTTTTACATGTCGCGCCGTATCACAAAAACAATTTATGAGGATTGCTTTGAACTTTACACATTTCTTTGTTATATTATTCTTAAGATCTGTATTCCTTTTGGTGTTGATTCAAAATTTGATTTAAGTGATATTTAGTTTTAAAAAAAAAAAAAAAAAAGGGGAGAGGGGGGGGGGGGGTCACACGTCGTGCCGTATCTCAAAAACAATAGATGGTTATTGCTGAAAACTTTCTCAGAAACTATTATGATTATTACATTAAACTTCCACACTAGACGTAGGGCGTATCATGCGCTCATTGGGCAGCTGTATATTGTATTTTTCATTACGTCACTCTTTTTTCGATTTATGAGTTTAAATGTTCATCTGGTACATTTCGCCCTTTTCTTTGGTGAAAAACTATAATATAGATGTTGAATCAAATAAATCAAAATTGATTGGAATGTTTGATATAGATAATATTGTGTTATTATCATCACATCTAAATGTTTCTATATTATTCCGCAAGTGGTAACGTTTATGTAATACGTTCGAGATGAAATGTTCGGGATGCTCAATAGGTAGCACTTTTTGAGTATAAAACAAATCTTTCTTCCAGTGTTAAAGCTCATGTATGTCTGATCACCATGAGCGCACGAAATCAGGCAATATTATAAACAGTGTTATTAAGTGTTTAAAAAAGGTTGCAGTTATTTGGATACATACAGACTGGTTTTGTTCCGGTATGAAACATATACATGTTTGTGTTGTTCATACACTGATACAGCTTACAAAAACATCAAGAATCGTTTGAAACTTTGCTGTAAGAAATGTCGAATTTAGAGTTTAATATATATCATGTTTAGTAACTTAAGTATGTTCATGTTTGCTTACTATTGCATACTCTTGAATTAAGTGTTTTCTCCTTTATAAATGTAGCATGAGGGACGACGTGCATTGACTGCAATAACATGTTCAATTGAAATGTTCATAGTGATCAAATGATATACGATAGATATATGTTATATTTAATATATTTGAAATAATTCATGCAAATCGAAATTGAATTAAAAATTTTCACATGGTCAGTGTCGTAATATTCGAATTAAATGAAAAGCGATAATGAGGGATAAAATATGAACTCACAGGCCATTTGAAAATGACATTAAAGCTATGCTGTTATGAATAAGTTCGATGTTATAACTATAAAAACTGGTATTTTTCTGAAGAAAACTCTTTAATTTGTTCAAATTTAGAAAAAAGTTTACTTTTTTACATTGCTTTATTTATTTGCCGACATATTTTCCGTATTCAAAGTGACCATAGCATGACCCTCTCGTAGAAATCTGGTGATCGCAATACGCATGGATCTCTCACTGAAATAAACTATCATCTTATTGTACTACATGTTGTACACGTGCTCAGTATCCATGCTTCTCTGGTGATTGTTAACTATAAGGTGTCAATCGGTAAACCGGCTTCACAACACGATCATTAATGAGCTGCCTTATTTTCACTTCACAACAGACAGAGAGAAAAGAAAATTACGATCACACGATATATTTAAATTCTTATTTTGAAAAAGGGGCGTTGAAAATTTTCAAAATACTACTTATCATTAAAACAACTTTTGAGAAAAATGTGACCATACGAAATTCTGACGACATGGCAGAAAAAAAAGATATATTTATCTAATATATTTAACTAAACATAGCCGTGTATTCGTCGAAATTCAGACGACCATTTACACTTCTGTCATCGCACTATCATTGCAATTTGACGAGATCCTGTCATATAGGTCGGTTATTAGGAGTACATGTAATGTCACTTTATTGGAAATCTATATTGCAACGATAAACATAATATAACGTACTTATTATAATATTCAGTACATATCGTATACCCATTTATATTCAAATGGATTTTAATTGATATTTTTTGTGTTGACATATATATAATGTTCTCTGGTTGTTTTAATCATTCACCGATAAATCAAAGTGCATTGATATCTAAAACAAGTATGAAATTGTCACGTTTGTAATCAACTTATCAATGTCAAATTGTGTGTGTATCATGTACATCTTATTTACGTTGTGATAAACACTATTTGAATTCAATTGCTTTATTGATTTGATGATAAATCATGAGTATGTTATTGTCTGAATTAAGGGTAAGTGTACTTTAACTTTTTTTTTTACTTTTATTTAAATAGAACACAACCGAAGAAAAAGATAATAGAAGAATTAACAGAAAAACACCATTTCAAACCAAAATTGGAAACACGACTTACACAAATTCAAAATTAACAAAAGTAGTAGACTTAGAATAAAAACCTGCGATTCAAGAAATGTACAAGTGTTGTAAAAAATGGTAATGCTATAGAACTCTCTGAAAGGTAATACATTTTTTAATCAACAAACGGAACATAGTGAAACAAGTAAAAACAAACTTGATGCGATAAACCAGATATTGCGTCTCTCCAATATATTTTTCAATACAAGATACTGCTTTCAGGAGGAAAATGACATACGATTTTCCTGTCAAGTAAAACTAATTGCACCCGTCGACATGTTTTCTATTTGCCATCCAGGATTTGTGTTGGGCTTTATTACATTTCCGTATCACAAATGACCATGATCATGGTTTAACTATAACGACAGTAATTGCTTGCGTGTGACATAAATATATCTCGATTTTACATGAAAACATATAGTGTCTCAAGACCTCAAAACAGGTGCATGCGAGCAAAGATCCTATCACATAAGATCACTTTGGGATTTGGTAACACTCGAATAACTCAATCTTTATGAAAAATACACGTTAACCTAAAGAACTGAATAACTGTATATTTTTTTGTCCTACCACTAACATCACACAAATAAACAACATGATTACCCACATAATCTTTTAAAGACCATATATTATATGTGATAGAAAGCCTAACAAGAAGAAACCAATGAAAGGATGTCTATCGTCTCACAGTCAGAACCGTCTTTTTTTTAGGTCGGTTGTCTAACTGTAGTGGGTTTTTCAAAGTCTTAATCAAGGTGTTAAACACACTTTTATGTCAAAATTAAGAGCGTGTTGAAACTATCTGGCGCTTATTGATTCGCACTGTATTAAGTATCATACATTGAACTTCTTATATGTATATTCGTTTACGTGTTACATATAACGTTTTTGAGCCCACTTCGTGTCAGTTTTAAATTTATTTATACGTTTTTCATTCTCAGATTAAAAAAAAATGAAACTCCGTTCATACGAAAGTTATTCTGAAAACATTCCTTAGGTTCAAAGTTGTTGAAAGATAATCTGTGATAGCACCTCCCTTTCCTTAACTTAGTTTGTATAATACATTAATTACAGAGTGATTGTATTTTTTTTGTTATCGGATGGTTACAATTTGTATCTTATTTCATGCATGTCTTAAGCTGATATCTTGATCATGTATCGTGTTTTCTTTCACATTATAACAGAGCCGCATGGCGTATTAAGACATGAACGCATGGAAAAAGAATAAGCCACTTTGAATTAGGATGTAAATCCTGAATATTTTGGCAAACCATGATATTTATAATTGAATATAAGTCATATTTCCTTTTAAAAGAGTGTTATACGACAGGAAAACCTTGAAATATGCATTATTCATAACCGCATCTTAACTTTATAAATACAGACGCATTACATCTGGTAAGATAAAAAATAACAGAACAAACAAAATTATCCATGTTAAATCATCATTTTTAAACACTGAAAACGACCATCACAGTAACGGGTGAAAAGTACAGCAATGAGATGCTGAATGTTTAGTTTTATTTTCAGAAGCAGACAGTTGGGATCTAACCCACAATTGTACATCAGTCTTTTTAACTGCAGCTGTTGAAGGTTAGTTTTTCATAAAAAATATGTGTAACTTACTTGTCCAATCTTTACTGCATTGTGTATTGTTCTTTCGTTACAAATATGTAATTATACATTGTAGGTGCAAATGAATTGATATTTGAATACAAATAAAGACTATCACTCAATTTAGTTTTTTATTCGTCAGTCTTTAACCTACATGTATCATTTAACATTTCATACATATATGTTTATCTAACAATAAGTAGATATCATATCTAATTTATTCAAAAAGTGGTACTGTTTTTTGAAAGAATGATTCTGCATCAATTCCTCTTTATAATACACTTAATTGACATAAAACATTCAACGATTTGTCAAATGGTAGAAATCATGTATTCTAACTAAAAGTTTGTGTGCAGAGGAGGACATGTATTATATTTCAATCATGACTGTTAAGATTATGAAACACTGCAAATCAAAAAGCAAATAAAACAAGTTATAATTTATTTAAAATCTATATACTATTTTTCCTAGTTTTTTTTTAGAAAATAAGTTCACATGCGTGATTTGACATGTCTTTGAAACAGATATATGATAACGCTGATACTGGCGTCCCAAATCTTCTAATTGGATTAGTTCATCCCTACATTTTTGAATTATTGTTGTTATAGTGCTCTTCTAAGCAAATATCATATTCCAAGAACAAAACACGCAAGCTATAAGAACATTAAGATTTTTAGTTGGGGTAGACTGTGTTTATCGTGTTACAATTATTCTTTTGCATTGGTAATTTTACATGGTGTGCGATGATAAGGCTATCTCTTGTTATTTGCTTAAATTTTCGTAGTGTTTCATTTAAATATTACATCAATTAAAATTATTTTCATAGTCATTTCAATGCCCAGGATGTTATGTGGTATTTTAATATATAAGTTGCATTGCATAATGTAATTAGGTTGCGTTATATATTGCACAATGACACAGTGAATTTATTGTTACTTTCAAACTGGCTTCGATGAATTTATTTCGACTGATGATTTTCAATTACTATTTGGAATCTGATTCACTTCTACATAATTAGATGTTTGTTTAAATCCATTCATGTTTGTCTGTTATCTTCATTGAAACACCTATAATATCACAGATGTACGTTACTGCTTCAAATGGGGGCGTGGATCTACTTTGACGAAGCATATTCAACATCTGCTGAAAGTAGAATAACATCACATGAAAAAATCATTTATATATACTTATATCATAAGCAAGCGATAAAAGAAAACAGCAATTAATTGTAATTAAACTGTTGTTTTTTTTTCATAAAAAAACAAATTTTATTTTTATGTGCTTTCAACATATTTTAAAAGACAATAGCATTATTACACATATACAGCCATGTATATCAGTTCTCCTCAAGGACATTTTCGTTTTTGATGACACAGTACAACACTGTCGCATTTCAAAATGTGAGACCAAAGGCTGCAAAACTTGTGCTATTTTAATTACAGATGCTGAATTCACTAGCAATTTGACCAAGAAGTCATATTTTACCCAGAAGTTACGATTATCTAAATTGTAAATCGATAAATGTCGTCTAAGGATTAGAGTGCAACCTTTGCGAATTGGTATACGTCGTCGAAACGAAAGGAAGGCTTAACAAATGTATGTGCGGTCATAGATCAGACATTAACCTCAATGCTAAAGACATTCTCTTCCAGTAATTCAATCAGCAATCGTTTCTATGGCAGTTTGCATTATCGAAAAGATATACAATAGCTCTAACAATCCTAATCTTTCAACGACTCTACGTAGACAAAAAGAAGACTACTGAATTAGACAATTGGGAACTGCAACACCTTATAGGTGCAATGACAAAATAAATGGTATAGGTATTATATCTAGTCCTTCGTGTAACTCGGTGAATGTGATGAATATTTTCAACTCGACTCCTCGACGTAGACGCAGTCATGGTTACCGTCACTATACATCACATTCTCTGCATAATGTCTCTATAAATGACTTGCTGCCATTCATACAAAAGCCGTTAGGTATTCATCACATTCGCACGAAACTTTATTCATTACCCCTATCAAAACTTCATTCTCTGTTCAATTTATGTTTGGAATCCACTGTTACAAACCCTCAATCAAACCAATACAAACTTGAAGCTATAATTTCTTTTCAAGCAAGTTCGCATAGGAAAATATGAAAAAGAAAAAAGATCTTTTCTAAATCTTTCCTTTGCCATAAAGGTATCGATGATGTCAACCTAGGCAATATCCTTCATCATAAATTAGTTCCATCAAACATACCTCCTTATTTCAAAGACCAGTCTTTACCAATAATTTCTTATACCTATACCAAACCTATTGCAACTAAATTTTCAATTACAAACGAGTTTTGCAGGATCTCGATATTGACGACTTCAAGTCTAAACCTCCTGATTGCACTTGTGCTAGTTCCTAATTCACATATAATCCGGTGGCCACGTTATTACCTGTGACCTCAACATTGTTAATAACACTTCTCTACGAAATGTGTTATCGAAAGGTCCGAAATATCGTGAGCCTTAATCCATCAATTGGAAATACAACTTTAAAATGTGGTGGATTCAGTCGAGGATTATGCCAGGCAATAGGCTAAGCGCGAGAAGGAAGACGTAGACACTATTTCCGAATGGATTAAGGCAGTGAGGTCCTTGATACAAATCAGAATTAAGAAACTGAATGGGTCCATTATTGCCCTTGCTTCGTCAATCTTTAAAGACCCAAATGTTGCAAAAGACCTATCCGACCTCCATGACAAATATGTTGTTGTCCCCGCGGATAAAGCCCCACATAACATCGTTTTTGTGTGTAAAATTCATTGCATTAACTGCTTGATAAACGAATTAGGTATTGACAATTCACTTGGAAACTCAACATATACCCTCACGACACTTACCAAAGAGGAAATCTTAGATAATCATAGGTCTGTTCTATTTTCCTTTGGAATTTCAACCAAAGATGAAGATACGGTATTGGATATCTAAACTACACAAGTGTTTTTACAAACAACGGTATATTGCTGGGTCTTCCAAGTGCTCCACGAAACCTCTTTCTAAATTATTAACATCTATTTTATCAGTAATCAAAGACGGGCTTTAAAGTTATTGTGAAACTGCCTATTCTAGAGGCGGCGTGAATCAGATGTGGATACTTAAAAATTCCAAAGATCTTTTAGAGTACATACAATCTAACTCTCTTTCATCTTGTAACAGTATTAAAACATTTGACTTTTCTACTCTTTACACAAGTATTCCACATTCCAAACTAAAAGACAAATTGAAAAAGTTGGTATTACTTTGCTTCATAAAAAAGAATGGCCAACGTAGATACAAGTATCTTGTCTTAGGGAGGGATAAATCCTACTTTGTAAAGAATCACTCTGATTCAAACAAAAAATTCTCTGAAACTGATATTATGCAGATGCTTGATTTCTCGATTGACAAAATATTTGTTACGTTCGGAGGACGTGTTTTTCAACAGACTGTCGGCATTCCAATGGGAACAAACTGTGCCCCTCTACTTGCCGACTTGTTTCTTTATTATTATGAGGCTGACTTCATGCAGGAACTTCTTAGAAAGAAAAGAGAAGAATTGAGCAATATCCTTTAACTCTACTTTCCGCTATATAGATGATGTTCTTTCACTCAACAATTCAAAATTTGGTGACTATGTGGAACGCATCTTTACAATCGAAGTAGAGATAAAGGATACTACAGAAACAGTTAAGTCGGCTTCATATCTTGACTTACATTTAGAAATTGACAATGAGGGTCGGTTGAAAACAAAACTTTACGACAAAAGAGCTGATTTCAGCTTTCCAATTGGGAACTTTCCATTTCTAAGTAGCAACATTCCAGTGGCACCTGCATACGGAAATTTTCTTGATAGAGGTTACTGCTCACAAGGAAGCTATTTAACCAGGAGTTCCAATTGGTGAAGTTGAAATCATCCCTTCGTAAATTTTACGGACGCCATCACGAGTTGGTTGACCGTTATGGAATAACCTTTTCACAAATGATATCGGATATGTTCCTTACGTCGTAACTACAATCCCCTTCCCTTTCATGAATGTGACCTACCGAATTAGACTATTTACCGGATTTGTTATCACATAAGCAACACGACGGGTGCCACATGTGGAGGAGGATCTGCTTACCCGTCCAGAGCACCTGAGAGAACCCCTTAGTTTTTGGTGGGGTTCGTGTTGTTTATTCTTTAGTTTCCTATGTTGTGTCATGTGTGCTGTTGTTTTTCTGTTTGTCTTTTTCATTTTTAGCCATGGCGTTGTAAGTTTGTTTTTGGTTTATGAGTTTGACTGTCCCTTTGGTATCTTGCGTCCCTCTTTTATATGCATGTACATTAAATAAATAAGCAGATGTTACTATCATAACATACATAATCGGAAAGATATAACCAATATATTTTTGTAAAGACTTTTGTCCTATACATTGTAATTTAAATTAATTGTATACATCAAAACAAGAATGATGGCCGTATTAAGAAATATTTTAATATTATGTTTCACATTATTTAGTTTTCTGTTGAAAAAGTTATATACACTTTTATATGGAATTACAAACGAGAAAAAGTAAAACGTTCAACACTTACAAAAGATTACACAAATAAAGGTATGAAAATGACAGACATTGATAATTTCTTAAATGTAATACATATTTCATGGGTTAAACGATTAACGGCAAAGGACTTCGTCAATTGGAAAGCCATTCCAACATATTATATCCACAAACTTGGAAAAAACAACCTTATATTTCACATGATGCCAGACAACATAAACTCAGTACCTAATTTAAGTAAAACACTACCCTCTTTTTACTTCAATATAAGAGCTGGTTTATAGCAAACAATAAACCAACATAAAAAAATAACACATCAATCACCAACTACAGAAATATAAGGCAACACATGGTGTGGGGTAATAAAAATGTAAAATTAAAAAGAAAATGTTTAGTTTAGCTAAATTGGCTAAAAGACGGTATTATCTTCCTTATTGATATTTAAGATAAAAGAGGGAATATTTCACAAAAACGTAATATTAACATCAAAACCTAATTGAATCTCTAATCGAAACTATAGGTAAATACCTTAAAATCTGACAAACCGTTAAAACTTTTGTAAAAACAAAATTAAACTTGTCTTTCACTGTTTTCAAAAAAACACAGCTAATTGAAAATATGTCATCCAAAGACAACCATTTGAATTAAATAAATAGTGAGAGATCTATAGGATTCTCCAAAAAAGAAAAAAAAATCAAACTTGAATCAATTAATTGAATAAATAATGAGTTACAAATTACATTTACTCATTAAAGTAATAACAAGAATAACATGTTAAGATGGAAATTTCTCATATTATTGTATCCTCCCATGTGAACAATTACTACTACAATGGAACATACAAGACACTAGTATGTGAGACTTGTGTAACTTGACTGAAAGTTACGAACACTTTTTTTCTCAAATGTCAACTATTTCATGAATTTTGGAAGCAAATATATGTACTTGTAAGCAAAATCAAAATTTGGTCACATATTTTTAATTTAAAAAGTCCTGAGCTATAAAATACATGATCCTATGTATACTGATGTTAATCTCTTCTTTACTATCTTAATATATTCAATTCTTAAAAGTACTCATTTCCCCATTTCCATTCTCACTTTTATCATATATCAAATTATAAACAACAAGGCGTATGCAGTTTTTAAAAATGAATTTTTAAACACATACGAAATTAATGCTATATTTGTAAATAATGTAAAAAGATGCATATGATCATGAATAGCTAGATATAAAATACATTCATGTATAAATTTTTTTTAGCAAAAGTTGACAATGTATCTGAACACGTGGACATACACCAAAATAGCATGCTTTGTGAAAATGTACAGAATTTTGTCTCCAAATACATTTATGCATAATTAGAATGTCGAGACTTACCACATATAATAATTAACTTAAGTTTAAGTTGTTCGTGATAATCAATAAAACGTATAAATTAATCAAGCCAATTGATCAACCAGCTTTAACTGTTTTCAACAATAAGGTTAAGGTCAATGATCATAAAGTTTTAATCTTTAGAAACAGAACCGGACAAAAAAGGTTTTATTTTATAAAAAAAAATTAAAAAAAATGTTGATTGAACAAGATTGCAATATGTACGTGATAAATTTACGAATCAAAATATATGTTTGAAATGAAGAACTGTTGCAAGCAAATCAAAAGACTCCTTATGTGAAGTCGAATTTTATAATAGGTCATCAACTTCTTTGTACACATAACATTTTACCATTTATCTACCAATTATTTTAACTATCTACGATTTTACGAAACCACTGATTAGATGGCATAGTGTTTTACTTAGTCAGAAAGATGTATTATCGGGTAAGCACTAGTCCGACCGTGCTTTTGTCAATACGTCAACCCTCCATATGAAGAAGATGTGGTATAATTGCGAATCAATCAACTATCCACCAGAATCAAAATGACGTAGACGTTTACCAGAGGGCAAGAAACAAAACTAACAAATCTAATAGTTCAGAAGGAAGTCAGTGTCAGTGTCATCTTTCATCTTTCATATGGTCAAATCAAAATAGATTTATTTGGATTAGCTGATTATCAATGTCGTTGATACGTTATGAACAAAAAAGATTAACAAGTAGATGATGAACTAATATCAACATTTTTAAAACATAGAAAATCAATAATCGAGAAAAAGCACTTAACAGTAACTAGCGTATTGAAATGACAATTAAATTAACGCATTCATCATGTAAGATTGAGACTAGAAGAAACATGAGAAACATTTGAACACATGTTGTCATATCCACAGGAACAAATAACCCTGAGCACTCTTCTAATTGTTTTTCTTAACCAAGTCATGCTCTTACCTTTGCTTCTTGCATCTGCTGTCTTAATGTGTTAGTTGTTTCATTAATCCTGTTGATTTTAGATTTGGAATGTTCTTCTGATTTCCCAAAGAGACATGGTGAAATTTCTAAAGTTGTTTCAAACAGATTGTCATAGCAGTCTTAAAAACATAATTCATCATGATCATCTGTATTTAAATAAATCATTCAAATTTTTAGTCTCCTAATGTTTACACCACAATAAACTTTAGCATTGATTTAATAGATTTAATAAAAAAGCAAAGGAATATAAACAACGTCATTATAGTCATATGAAACAATTGAGTGGTGAAAAATGATGTTTATCCATATCTTGAAACAATGTATGTACAAAAAAAAAATATGTAAATATCATAAACGTAGTCCTCTGTGCACGATTTTATCATTATTTACGCAAATGTATTGTATAATCATCATTTGTTTTTCTCTCTGGCTGTTATGATTTATCCAATATGGCTGTTCATTTAGTGCCGTGTTTTAAAGCCGACGTTTACCGATTGTCACCTCATAGTGAACAAATAACAAAAAGCATGAGTATTGAGCACGTGTATAACATATAAAATAAGATAATTGTTTATTTAAAAGACAGATCCATGCGTATTGTGATTACCGGATTTTTACGAGGAAGGTTACGCTCAGGTCAATATGCATATGGAAAATATGTCGGCGAATTGCTTCTGGAAGCGAGTTATCAAAAATAAGTAAACTGATTTTAAATGTGGACAAATTAAAGAGTTTTCCTCAGAAAAAAGTATATGTACATAAGTTGTAGAATGAAAACTATCCATTTAATTATAAAAAAAACATATGCATATTTTGTTTTTGATTTGAGGTTTCTTATGACTTTAACATGTTTAAGTATATTCAAAACGGACATAATCATTGCTACAGTTATATGTTTTCTTTTGATTGTTGATTACTCGATGGAATATCATCTAAAACATGAAATTGTTTGACTTAAAAAAAACATTTGATTTGACACAATTTTCATTCGTTTTATTTTTCACATACACAGACGTTTTCCTGCAGAATCCTTCACTATCTCGATAAAAGGACAGGCATTGTTAATTTCATTTCGAGTAAATGCTTGATGCACTTATGAGGCTTATTTATTCACCAAATTGAAGTGTGCACTTGTCATTATATGATCCTTATATTATGTGTAAACTTCCATAAGTGATGTGTAAACATCATTACATAATGTGTAAACGCTAATCTATGGTCGGGTTGTTGTCTCTTTGACACATTCCCCATTTCCATTCTCAATTTTAGACATACTTAAATGATGTAAAAACATTCTTATATGATGTGCACACATTCTTAAATGATGTGCACACGTTTTGTATATGATGTGCACATGAATTTAAATTATGTATGTATATACTTATATGCTGTGCAAATGTACTAACATGATATGCAAGCATACTAGTATGATGTGCAAATATACATATATGATGTATAAACATTCCTATATGATGTGCACATATTCTAATATGATGTGCAAATGTACTTAAGCTATGTGTGTATATACTTATATGATGTGCAAATGTACTTAAGTTATGTGTGTGTATACTTAAATGATGTGCAAGTATACTAGTATGATGTGCTAATATACTTATATTATGTACAAACATTCTAATATGATGTGCACATATTCTTATATGATGTGCAAAGAATATGATACGATGTACAATACTAAACTTATGTTTAGATGTTATGTAATATGCAAACATACTTATATGATGTTAATTCTCCTTATATTATGTGCAAACATCTTTAAAGGATATGGTTGTGGCATTATACAATGTGCATTTAATCTTACATAACGTGTTTGTGACATTATATTATGTGCATTTATTCTTATATGATGTGCTGTCATCGTCAATATGGTCAATGAGCAATGATTATGATTAGAATGGTTACTGTCAACATTATAATTGATTCCGATCGGCTTCTGTGGCGTTGTTATAAATCCGGCTCAAATTTAACGCTAGCGAAAGTGCATTTCATAAGAAAAAAGAAACAATGCAATTTTATATATATTAACAATTTGAGAAACTTTTCGGAGGAAGATATAGAAGCTAGTTGACAAAGTACCCTGCTACGGCAAAACCACCTTTAAACACATTTTGTGACTCTTTCAAGCTTTTTATTCGGTTTGAACAAAGGCTCCGTAATGAAGGTTGTACGTTAACCAATAATTGTTTATTTTTTACAAACTGTGACTGGCATGGAGAGTTGTCGTATTGAAACTCATACCACATCTTCTATTTTTATTCATTGAAAAAGACACTAATGAATTCACAGTCAGTTTTCAAATATTTCATATTAATAGCTATACAATTATCTTCTTATGCACATGTATGGCGAGATGATTTGTTTTATAATATGCTATTGAATATTATAGATGGTAAGACGCATAATGTAATATTGAATATAGTATACATGTTGTACCATTTAATAATTGTAATTCGAAACACTTGCTTGTGATCTCAATGCCTTCCATGATAATTGCAAGGCTTGGAAATTGAAGGTAAACGTTGACAAACTTAAAGGCTGGAGTAGCAAATCCGGCTTAGGGTGTCGGTCTAGTACAAAGCAGGATAAATATTTATATCACATTATAATGTTTACCTACGAATATGTATATTAAAATGTCAAGCATATGTTCATAATCATCCAATTAAGCTATGAAATATATGCACGAAAACATAATAAAAAGCTGCATGTAAATGAAATGCACCGAGTTTAATTTCATTCCAGATTTCTTTAATGGCATGATAAATTGAAAGTGGCTTTGAATAACAATATATCAAGAAAATAATCAATTACTCGTCCATTTCGGTATTAGTATGGCTTCTATATCTGTATTCCCATGAAGCCAATCATAACTTCAGTACAGAGATAACAGCAAGAACTATTTATAAAATATACAAAACAAGGGAGAGGTTACAAAAGTCACTAGCAAAGGAGGTTACACAAAAGTGTTTATATTTTTTTAGGAGAACAAAACTTCTTCAGTAGTAGTGAACAGCTTTTGACGAAGTTTGTATTATCGAATTCCAATTCTGAAGAAACTTGTCTAACAATCTTTGCTTTGTTTTTCTCATATATACGAGAAGCCACCATTTTTAAATATTTTTAGACTTACAACATCCATGTTGTCTGCATGTTAAGATGAGTGCTCATATGGCGAAAAAGTTTATACTATATACGCGAAAAACTATTCCACACCAATGAAAAAGAATGGGCTTGTTCATTCAGCCAAAAAAGATCAAGCTGATATTATACAGAATGCTGATTTATCCTTCCAATTTGCAGGACTTTGTACATGGATTTGAAAAGCCTTATCTGATAAATAATGTTTTTTATTCATATTAGAATTCCCTGTCCCGCTTCAGGTTAAAGTTTTTGGTCAAGGTAGTTATTGATAAATTTGAAGTCCAATCAACATGACATTTGGTACACATATTCCCTATAATAGGACCCGTGTTATTGTTATGCAACATTATAGTTTTTTCTTTATCCCATTTTTACGGTCACCTTAACTTAGAAAATGATAGTGCGGATCTTGTATCTGTGTACTACGGACACATTCTTGTTTATATGTTATAGTTATTGTCCAAGCAAGTCGGTGTATAGCTCGGGTGACCCTCATTAACCAGAAAGACGTAGGAGTTCGATTAAAGGGTCATATCGAGCCGTGCAGATTAAACCATATATACCGATTTGATTGGCTAATAACTGTTTTAATACTTTACGTCATCAATTAACGTGAACATTTTTGAAATATGCGAACGATATTCTGCAATCCACGGCTTCTAGGAAAGTTTCTAGCATGACAAAGAAAGGGAGAAATACGCTGTAATGCAGTTAAAGGTTTGTAAGTATTAAAAAATTAACACTTTTTTTTATATTTAGGCACTTTCCGAAAGTGTTAGATTAATTACATTTCTTTAAATTTATCTGCCCTGAAATTTTCAGAAGATTCAGAGAAACCGTTGTTGGGTTGCTGCCCCTAAATTGTAAATTTTAAGGACATTTGCAGTTTTTTGGTTATTATCTTGAATATTATTATAGACGGATATAAACTGTAAAAAGCAATAAGGTACAGCAAATTAGGAGCTACAAATACATGTACAATTGGATGCGTTTCTTAACTTGACAAAAGTTAACTTTGAGCAGACGTGTTGACTGCTTTCTAAGTTAACTTGATAATTTTTAAGCAGACAAGCAAGTTAACTTCGTCGTTGGTGGACCTATCGACATGTCTGCTCTTGACCAGTCTTGTGGACAAGTCTGCTTTCAACCAGTCCTGAGGACAGGTCTGCCCCAGACCAGACCTGTGGACAAGTCTGCGTTTAACCAGTCCAGTGGACAGGTCTGCCTCATTATTAACAAATATTAATTGATATAATATACTATTTATACTTAATAATGTAACTTGTTGTGGCAATGTTGTGCCTTTTCGTTGTAACAGGCTTCGTCGGTTATTATTAAAAAATAAGAGAATGTGGTATGCTTGCCAATGTAACTACTCAAAATGACATGGATTTATTAGATTTTCTGTAACTGTTTTTTTTTATGTATTTAGGTAGCTAAAACAACCGGTTTACCCATCATTTTCACCAAAAAATGCCGGTGCAAAATCAATGATATAGCAGTTATTTTCTATTCATTTCATTGCTTTATAAGGTCCAAACGTTTGATTTTGTTTTTATGTACTGTATCTATTTAACAAAAAAAGAAGGTATAACACAAAAAGTCATATATTAAATTTTACATTACTTTTTAACATATTTTTTTCGAAAAAGGCCGACAAAATCTAACAAATCTTTGAAAACGATGAAAAATCAATCACCTTATAAAAATCCAAAGAGCATGTATGTACGAAAGGACAACATGCGTTCGACTTTCAATTGGATCACACAAAATTGCACAGTCATGAAGCTATTTTGCATTTGCAAACATTAGATTTATGTTCCGGATGAGAAAAGATAAACCAAAAAATATTAGGTAGTTCTGTGATGAAGGTTCAGGACATTTCGACTCTCACTGGAAAATTAAGGAAACATCTGTTTGGGACAACAATTTGTCTTGCAACAGGCTATATATATACCTCTCGCAAGGGATCATAACTTGCAGAGAGCATGGCACTGTTGTACTGTGAATTCATCGATAAGTCAAAAAGTATATATCAGGGTGCATATAGCATTTATAAAGTGCGAAACGAAACCAACGAAAGGAAAAGGAAAAAAACGAAACGAAATGAAATTACAGATCATTTTACTTTTTTTTATCTATCTAAAAACAAAACATAAAAATACTTAGACATATAAAATATTGTAATATTAGTGTAGGTGCCTTATTGTCTTTATACATATATTTCGTGTGGTCTAGCGGGACGATTACAGTCAATCGATTTTGCGTCACGATATCTCAGTAGTATGGGTTCGAATCCCGGCGAGGGAAAAACACAAAACATGCGAAAGCAAATCAACAAATCTAACATTGTCGGGATGATGTTTAGACGAGTTATATATTTATATTTCTCTAATTCTACAGAAATGTATCCCTTTCTGAACCCATTGTATGTAAAAATTTAATCAGCGTGTGATTGCTGGTGTTCTCATTGGATGATTTAAGGGTCATAACCTTCTTAGCCAACTGAATGAAACAGTTGTTAATGAAAATGTGTGTTTTAGTCTTTAGAGGCGGTTTGGATTTTAAAATTGATAATTTAACTATCTCGATTGGATAAATTTGATAATCCATTGGTAGCAATGTAAGAATCTATATATGTTTAAGTCAAAAAATTTGCAAAACGGTACTGATATAAGATGCGAAAATGTTGTTATTAAATCATATTGTCAAATATTTCGGTTCAACAAATGGCTTTCTTCAGTATCAACATTTTTAACAATACTGGTACATAATGAATTGAGTGTAATACCCGTGCAAATTTTAGATTAATATAGTTTTTCCTTATCTGCATGGTATCGTCTGTTTTAGACTATCCGGTGCATAGTAAATTTGCTAGTTAGTCCTTTATATATATAATTCTATATATCTTTTAAAATTATTTGCTATTGATTTTCAAAATACTTCGTTGATTGAAATTATAATGATTTACTTTGATTGTCACCGGCACTTCAAAACTTAATATACTAATTTGGACCAAGCTTCTTTGCTTTCAAATATAAATCAATCAAAATACTGATCGATGCCAGTTTTATTTACGACATTGCTTTTCAAATCACTTGGAAGTTCCATATTCCCACAGAAGGGTGTTGATCACGTGATAATTTCTTGATAAATATAAAATATATATAATATTCCGAACTCCTGAGACATTGTTAATGTTAAAGAGAGCAGTATGGTTGACAAGCACGAACAAAGGTATGATATATTTTAAGATCTTTTCATTTGTTCATTCCGCTATGCACTGACATGGATCTTTAATACATGTAATGTATTATACCTCCCTGGCGCTGCCCATCCTCCTGTTACTATAAGGCAAGTAGCTAATTTTTGGTTTATTTTCAGATTTACCCCCAGATTAGACCGTAGAATTCATTTCAAGATCTTCATGAATGTCCCATCCTTTTTCGATCGGAAAAATCAAATGGTCCCATAATGCACTGTTATTTAGTTTGTTTCTGAAAAGTCTGTAAAAAGTTTTGAGGTAAAAACCAATCCTCAGCCAAAGGGTGGGATTGATGAAGTTCTTAAAAATAAATATCCTAGTCTATCCCGATAAAGCTGAAACTAATAGAAAAACTTGATACTTACATAAGCCAGAAATTTAATGAATATTTACAACATCAAATGGAAGTAAAAATGATGTACAATAACAAGTTTTCGGTCGGCAAAGTCACGTAATTTTACATGCAAACCGACTCCGGGTGTGGGATTTTGGGCCTTGTGTTGTTTTATCCCGTTAGTAGGGTTGTTGTCCCGTTGATGCTTTCCAATTTCCATTCACAACTTTGTGCGTAGGTAGCGGCAAGATGAAAGTCGAAGGTCAAGCCACCAAATCAAATATCAAATGGTTTTCCCGAATTATTTCAAATGGTACGTGCCTAATCGTGTCTGTCTTGTACAACATATAGAGTTCATAATCAAATATTAAATAATGTGTTTAAGTCGTTCCTAAACCACATCTTAACGATTACGCTGAATTTCACAGCTTTTTCTCAATTTAAAAAAAAAATTGTATCAAACTAGACATTAAATACTATTTATAAATATAATCGGATTAATATTCAATTTTATTAAGTTTTACTTCTATTTTGTTTTGTTTCTTTTTTTTTCGTTGGTTCATATTTTGTTTCGTTTAGTTTCGTTTCGTTTCGTTTCTTTTCGTACCTATTTCGTTTCGCACTTGTCAGGCACCCGTATCGTATCTATCATGCTCTTCTCTGAACGTGGTTATCGAAAATAAAAAAAATTATAATTAAAAAAAACCATAATGGAGATGAATAAAAGCAACATTAGTATACCGCTGTTCAAAATTCATCAATCGATAGAGCGTCAAATATAAGAAAACTACGATACAACAGAGCCAAAACCGAAACATAACACACAGAAGAACGAATTTTTATGTAACAATGTTCCTGACTTGGTACAGGGCATTTTATGAAAATATGGTGGGTTGAACCTGATTTTGTGGCATACAAAACCTCCCGCTTTATCATAAGATACATTTATTTTGTTTCTATGACAAAATTGCTATCGAATAGTATATAACACTTACCAAACAAGTTTTATCTAATTCAACAATTTATTTTCACAACAAACATGTGCTTCTTTTTGTACTAGCTTTCGGAAAATAAATTGGTAACTAATCCAGCGCAAAAGGTCAAGAAATTCTTAATTATCAACATCTATTTTATCAGCAATCAAAGACAGGCTTCAAAGTTATTGTGAAACTGCCTATTCTAGAGGTGGCGTGAATCAGATGTGGATACTTAAAAATTCCAAAGATCTTTAAGAGTACATACAATCTAACTCTCTTTCATCTTGTAAAAGTATTAAAATATTTGACTTTTCTACTCTTTACACAAGTATTCCACTTTTCAAACTAAAAGACAAATTACGTTAACATTTGATATGAATAGTAAAAAGGAATGCATCTTTGGGCTCTACGTCAATGAAAGAGCAACAAATGACACGGAAAACAAACTGCAAACATATATGTAAGCCTCAAATCTATGTCCGGCCTAAAATCTATGTCCTTTCCGCAAATCTATGTCCTTTTTAATATTGCGTCCTTGATTGTCTCAAATGTATGTCCTGTACTGTCTCACATCTATGTCCTTTTTTTACTCAAATCTATGGCCATTTTTTGCTCAAATCTGTGTCCTTTCATCACCGTAAAACATAACAAAACGTCATCAATACAATAAAAAGTTAACAATTACAGGTGTTAGTACGTATACGGCCTTCAACACGGAGCATTAACTCACACCGAACAAACATTGTACAAGTGGTTTGTATGACAATAGCAAGGTTAACATTTGGACTATTAATATACATGGTTTAAAATTGCTTTATGTTTTGTTTTTAAAACTGGAGGAAAATCTGTTATGAATAGTGGACTGAAGGAATATTTTCAAAAACGTCAAGTAGAGATTTATCCTCTTGAAATTTTTTCTGACAATTATCAGGATATCTTCACTCCTACCATTTGGGAGTATTTGCAATTCAAAAACAAATCCAACCGTGAACAAAGGAACTGCAGTGTTGACATCTGGTTCTGGAGATAAGGAATATGCCAAAACATAAAGAATGATTCTTCTCGGGGAAATATTTTCGTTATTAAAGACTTATTACAATTAAGTTTTACATTTCAACTTAATAGATTTCACATATACCAAACAATTGAAATATGTTCTTTTGTGATTCACGAATATTTCAATTAAAAAAAATAAAAAAATAGATAAAGTGGTATAAATGTCAATGAAACAGCGATATGAACAAATTCAAAGACAAAACGAAGTACGTTGAAGTTGCAAACAAATATTCATTCTTTACTGTCTTTTTAGTAAAATAAATATGATTTTGTGGGTTCATTCTCAAACTTTAGGACGGCATCCAATAATAACACATGCATGTAAAGATTTAAAGCACATACATGAAAAAAGACTAAAAAGCATGTAAGACCGTACTTAAAACAATATCATAAATACCAGCTAAATAATTTAGCCGAATTTTCCTAAACGTACACTTTACTTCGGCTCTTGCACATACATGGAGAACACATACCAACTCAGTATTGAATTATGGGAAATTACTTAATAAAATAAAAAAAAATATAAGGCCGAACTTATTAGACGGGCATAAATTTGCGCGTGCCGAAACAAATTGGACAAAAAATTAAAATATAACACAGATTTGAGACCTTATCTTTTTCATAACGGACACATATTTGCGAATGACGTCGCGATTAAAACAGACACAGATTTGAGGTCGAATCATTTTTTAAGGACATAGATTAGCGATTGACGTCACGATGGGGCATATATTTGAAAAACGGACACAGATTTGAGGTCGTACACATATCTGAGGTTGGTATATATTACATAAAGTTACAAGAATCTCTCTAAAAACATATGCCATTATCGAAAATTTACCTTTAGCCTGTGAAATGAATTCGGATTCATCTTTAACATTGTCAGTATATATTGCATCAAATTTGTCATATGACTTCACGTCTTCCTCAAGCCTTTCATTTGTAGATACTTTATCAACTGCTTTTTTGCTGAATTCTTCATGAAATACTTCTGTGTGTCTTGTACTAATGGCTAAAATTTGATTGTCCAAATTTTTTACAATGATCAGTAAATGTAATTTACGCCATTGTCTGTACGACATTAAAACAAAACTTCTAAAATTTTCCTCGCAGTTATTGCATTGAAGTCTTCAAATATTTTTTTTATATAAAAAAACCAATATGAATTTATTGTTTAAAGGAAATTCTGGATATACCAACATATCTTGAAGCCATTAAAAGGTAAGTGCTATCTATTCTTACAGTGATCAAATTATTAAAAAAAACTGCTCATTTTAAGAAAATTGCTGAATCAAATCAGGTCAACAAATAAGAAAAACTCTGCAAGACCCTTTGTTGATCCAATCCCATGGTTAAAAACTTATCAACTAAGCGAATGAGATATACCAACCGTGGTGTGTTTTGGATGAAGTAGGTTAAGAAGCGAGTTAAAGTCTTACCATTTTTAGACATACATATATACAAAGTTATTATAAACTCTGGCAATTATTTGTTCACAAATTATGCTCACCTCCCTTACTGTCTTTTTCACAACATCACATCTCTTCAATTCAAAATTAAGTCGTAAGTTGAACAAAGTAAAAATAAAACATATGATTTGGAGACAGATAAAACATATAGGAAATATGACAACATATTTGATAAAGGAGAGACAAAAGATAACAAAGGGACAGTCAAACTCACAAATAAACTGACAACGTTATGGCAAAAAATGAAAAAGACAAACATACAAATAGTAGTACACATGACACAACATAGAACACTAAAGACTTTGCAAAACGAACCCCACCAAAAACTCGGGTTGATCTCATGTGCTCTGGAAGGGTACGCATATGCTGCTCACATATGGCACCCGTCGTGTTGCTCATGTTATTACAAGTTATTTAGTTATGATCATACTTGACGTTTTCTTGTTTGATTTGTTATCAGATCAAGAACTAAAAGCATATTGTATATTGTTAAAGAATTCGAGATTTAGTGTTTAATACTAAATGTCACGTAATTGGAATCGTTAATGTTTGATTACAATGCGTTTGACACTAAATAAAACAAAGAAAACAAAACAAACATTATATATTTCTACACGGTATGTAATTATAGATGATCGTTGATCATCTCATCAAGATTACTTTTCTCGCTTGAGCCGGTATGGCGAGAGCGAGAAAAGCACTCAAATTGAGATGACAAATGCTAATTTCTTTATCGCTATTTAACATATGACGACATTGTCAATTTCCTGTCACTTTCATTAGCAACGCCACGTACCTCCTAAGTTTCTAGCGATAATTTTCCGTCTCGAGCGAGTAGCCTGATATGTAAAACTTATCACAAAAAAGTTCGAAGTAAAAATACACAAAATAGCATTTATCAAGAGTTAATGTAAATGGCTTATGTATCAGCCTCAGAGCGTTTCATATCAGTTGACATATTTAAAAAAAAAAATAATAAATTAAACATTTACATTGTTTAGAAATAATTTATACATTTTATATTTTGACATTGACAAAAACATGTTTTTTTCAGAAGATTTTCAAAATAACACTTCAATACGGTTATTTTTATATTTACAATGCACATCCTGCTTGTAATTTCACTGCATTGTCAATGCACGATTTCTAAATCATTTTGTAAATAGAAAACACGTTGAAGTCAATATAAAGAACTCCAGAAATGTTTCGTTATACTTTTTTAAGTTAGCAATGGAGATTAATAAAAATATGTTTAATAAAGATCATAGCTATATGACATTGTTAAATAAGGATAAAATGATGCTTTCTCATTGACCTTATCTTTAACGTGTTTACATCGATCATAACGTGTTGAAATTAAATAGATTATAACTTGGTTGATACATTAGATTGTATAATGATTCTGGGTAAAATACTTTTCAGCAATTTTAAGAAGCAGCTTTTAACGTTACGGCCATTTTATGTGACTTTCAATTTGGTGTATCAATTCTTCGTTTGTATCAAAAAGTACAGATACTGTCGATAATGCTGTGACAATGTTTAAATAGAAATTTTTCATTTCTTTTTCTGAAAATGTTGCGTGTGGACGATGAACGATCCGATTTCGAAATTGCCTTAGTACCTCGACCAAGTCTCCATAGTTTTGTAAATCTTTAACTTCTTGAGCCCATCCTTGTGTTTGTTTATCAACTAACTTGTACTTTTGAATGATCTTATAAAGAAAGGATGTATCACAATTGGTAAACCCCATTCCTGGGTTTGAAAACATTCGTTTCTCGGATTTTGTCAGCCGTAATTCGTCATTTAAGCATTTTGTCCACTTCTCATAATTATTCTGTATGTTTTCAGGTGTCAAACCATTTCTGTTACTGTTCGCCAACATTCTCATCGCTATTGGTGTGATATCAAGAACAAGAAATGCAACATGGGCTAGTTGTCTGCGTTCATCGTCTGTCATCGTATCACTACTTACACCTAAAATGTGTTTTAATTTGTAGCTAAGCTTCTATCTCGAAGATTAGTATGAAGGGTTAATGACGATATTGATTTTAAAGTGTACGTCCAATTTCCCCTTGATTTATTCTTTTTGAAATGAACCTGATTGTATTTTTAATATTTACATTAGTATTATTATTTCTAAATACAAGGCTTATGCAATACAAGTGACGAGAGGTGATGTTATTTCTGAAGAATAGAGTATTGACAATTGGAACATTTACACGTTCTTTTGCACCAGTAACAAATATTACAAATTTTACACACAATTGGAGGTAGATTTTCTTGTCTATTTTATTTAAACATTAAACAAGACTAAACTGTTTATGAAAACAAATGAACAATTTTCATATTTTCACTATCAATGTTTTCTTAATAATTTAGACTTTTTGTTTTAATAAATACTGTTTTTTGTGTGCGATAATTCTTGTAAGAGATTACAAGTACTGATTAGATACAAAGATAGGGCATGTGGACAGGTTGAAATTATATCATTTATCGTAAAAGTTTTTTTTTTAAATATTCTGCTGCTTTTTAACACTCTTGCATTGCTTACTTAAAAGTTACTGTCTTTTTTATGTAGTTGTTATTAATTTCTTTTAATTATGAACTGGTGTTAGCGAAATATTATCTTAATAAAGTCGATATCTTGACGATATATATGTATATCAAGCATGGTTTCGTTTTTGTTGGAGGAATTAACCTTACCAGGAGGCGGACACTTTCAATGTTAAACGGAACTAACATCGGTTACTTCGCTACTTGTCGTACGTTTTAATATGTTTGTGAAGTTAGGGTCACAACACTGACATTTTTCAGAACAAAAATTAAAGAAATAAAAGAAACTTTATAGATAAATGAATACTAGCAATTTTTCAACCAATTACAAATAATAGACAAGTTACATTTGCCAGATTAAGATATCAACCAGTACATATATACTAGATTAAGTGTAAAGCATATTATGGAAACATGAGCTTGGTGATTTCGAGAAAAAGGGATCGACTGTATGTAGGACAGCTAGTGGTTATAACTGAATATGGAACACATTAGTTAAAGGAATCTTGCTTTGTAATTATTGTTATCCGGTTTGTATAATGAATTACAAAAGTTAAAAAGAAAAACCTTAACAATGGTCTCGATTTATTGTTGATAAATTTCTGGAGTATTTTTATATTTTCTTTTCTTTTTTGACGTTTTCTAAGTATTCTTAACAATAATCATCGAAGATATGTCATTAAATCCTACGTGAAAGAATAAAGTAAAAACAAGCGTAAGAACACTCGGCACAGAGGAAACAATAAATGAATTAATCAATATTTCATTACAACATGTAAACAACACAATTTAGAATTTTACAATGATGAAAACATAAGAAATAACACCTCAAGTGCATCCTGTGGTCGCAACTGACCATCGCTTATGACTCGAACAGAAAAAGTGCTTTTTAAAAATTCGAATGAAAGCTATTAAAAAAAAAACTTGTTTTCATTTGCGTAATTGATGATGATTTTAAATAAATGAAGGAAACACAAAAAGTTATTAATCTTTTTAATAACTTGCCTACATGTACTTTATATAATGCCGGTATAAAATAGAAATGTAAAATGGGTCTGGAGATATATTTACCAGAGATTGTGCAAAATTGTCAGTTGTATATATGTGTTTATTTATCAGGTTTATAATCAGTAAACAAAAATCTGTTAATCTAGTTCTCACTTTCATTTTACCATGTTCACCTTTATTTTGATTGTACGTTC
Organism: Mytilus edulis; assembly: GCA_019925275.1. NCBI lineage: Eukaryota > Metazoa > Mollusca > Bivalvia > Mytilida > Mytilidae > Mytilus > Mytilus edulis. Next base: position 89,716,958 of record CM034354.1, on the reverse strand, counting down.
ACTTTCACTTTGAAGTTACTTTCACTTTCACTTTTGTTTTGTTGATATCCTGTTTCTTGTTTTGAATTGTGAACCACAATGACATTGGCCCAATACCAAACTTAATCGAGCTGTAATGTTATCATTCGTGTTTGATAAAAACACTATGTTTAACTGAAGTTTATATTGTATGTGTGCTCATTTTTTTTGAAACAAATAAGTCTTATATGAAATTCTAGAGCAAAGTATTTACATTCATTTTTTCTATGACATTTTGAGTTGGGAAACCCGTCTGAGCGGTATTTCTATAAGCTCTGCAAACGCATTTGTCAAATTTGAATTTTTCTGAGTACAATCGTCTATTTATATCTATATAAAATCGTGAGGTTGCTGAATGCTATGTTTGTACTTACTACACATTCTATACATAGGATAGTGTGTAATACGGAAATAAGACAGGTGCTTATTTTGTATATGCATTTCCATTGCAGCCGTCATGTTCCTAATTTGGACTGATTTGAATTTCCACTCTATTTAAGATAAGATCATCAAAACTAAATGCACTTGATATTTAGAAATTGGAAATGGGCATATTTTCTTTCGCGTTTGTTTTCGTAAGTCAACGTTGACGTTATCATGGTAATAGAGGTAAACGTTTAGTTGGTAATTGTTTGTTGAAGTCTGACTAATCAATAAATCAGTTTCACATATAGTTGTAATTATTGTACGGCTTTAAATATATATGTTATTCAGTTTTATTGACAATACAAAAAAAAAAAGAACAATCTATGTAAAACACATTAACTTATGTAAACTATACTATATGTTTTAGAACTGTAAATAAGAGTACGTCATTTACGAACAAAGACCCTAAAAAAGAAAAGAATGTGTAAGGCTCGAATTTTAACAACCTCTCCTGACCAAAGTCAAAAATCTGATGTTCAGTAGTTGTCGTTTGTTGATGTTGTTCGTAAGTGTTTCTCGTTTCTCATTCGTATACAGATTAGACCGTTGGGTTTCCCGTTTAAATGGATTAACACTACTCATTTTTGATGGACCTTTAAAGTTTACTGTTCGTTGTGAGCAAAGTCTACGTGTTGAAGACCGCACCCGAACCTATAATGCCTTACTTTTATAAAGTGTGACTTGAATTGAGAGTTGTCTCATTGGCACTCACCCTATCTTCCTATATCTATCTCATATTATTTTAGGGAAAAAAGTCCATGCTATTCATGTCCTATTCAATACCCTTCCGGAGCACATGAAATTACATGTGTTGCTCAGTCTTCAGTTTTACATGTAGATGTAGCGGTTTATGTACATTTGATTGGCTATATTTCTTTTTTCCTTTTTAATTTCCAGCTGAATCATCAAAACTACTCACGGATGGCTTTAAATTTCTCATATTCCACATTTCCAGCAAATAACACTATGATTTCAGTCTTATAAATAATCCTCATTCCCGTACAGAATTTGTAACTGCCTTTATTAAACCAATGTGTCTAGGGATAGATCACCCGTACATGTATGCAGCAATCTCTTGATGAGGGAAATAAGTTTCCCAACATCACAAAGTTACTCTTGCTAAATCGTTTCAAAATGGTCAATTATGTATAAAATGTATAAAAACATGTTCTGCCTGGTTTGCTCTAGCATTGTCTCTTAAATTGTAAAACGGATGTCATCTCCTCGACATGTTTAGGGATAGGTTTATTTATATCTAAAAATTTGTATGGTCATTTACTTATGTTTTTTTAAGCATTTACACCATTCTTTTTTCATTGATTGTAACATCGCAATAAACAAATTAACATCAAGCACCAACACACTGACGTGACTTGGTGACTACGATATTTTTAACTTTCGCAGAATATAAAAGCATTTCGAATTTAGATTGAGGGTTCGTGTTGTCGATCAGTTCTTTATCTTAAAATTCAGACTTTCAACCATAAATGAAGTACGTAACACTCTGTATTTGTTTGCTAACTATTGAATATCAATATTCTATCTGATAAAGTCAATGGATGATAAGATTGAACAAACAAGATATATATTGTCATCAACATTCATAATATCAAATAAAATTAGTATGTTTTGTAAAAAAAAGTTCTTAGTTTTAAATGAAGTTACATTCATTTTTATTGAACAAGGTGTGTAAACGTTAATTTAGCTGAATGAAAAAATGTTTGCCATCCCCCCTTTTTGTGGTTAATGTAATATATGTTATCATTCCCAACATGTCATCATTATGGGGAGATCATTTTTAATATATAGACTTTTTCATAAAAGTTCAAATGCTTTATATAGGTTTTAATCCTAATAAACATAATTTTACCTGCACTGCGACATGTCATTCAATTCCTAAAACTAAATGCACGTTCTCCTCCGTAACTATAATTGAGATGAAATAATGATGTGTTTGTACTTAAACATATTAACTGTTCTACCCGGCCAATAAGAACGCATAAATGTATGACAAGCAAGATAATGTTTTGAAAATAAAATTTGTAAATGCCTAATTAACAGGTCTCAGTTCAATGTTATTACTTTTAAAGGCCCGGTAATAGTAGGATACAGGTTTATTATCAATTTATAGCTCTATTGTTTGGGAAAAAAATATTCTGTTAAAATAAACATCGCATATCTATGTATTTTGTAATGTTATGACATTTTTATTTCAAAATCTCTACAATACCTTTTCGTATCCTTTTTGTGATCGGTGTTTTGTTGCAGTATATTTTAAAAGATTTCGAAGAAACAGCGAAAAAAACCTAACAACCATTAGTAGTTGGGTTCAGATTTATACAAACTATGACATGATCCTTATTAAAATTAAGGAGTCAATATTGTCAATATATACTTTACCAGCCATTCTTATATAATAAAAAAAAAGTATAGCAACCATCTTTGCATTGGTGCATTAGGTAAAAATTCTTAAATTTTGAAACTAAAGATACAATTATCTTTTCCAATTAGCCTCTCAAATTTCTTTTAGGAATAGTATGATTCGTAAGGGCCATTCAATAATATCAACGGAACTCTTCGTGCTCCAAACACTTTGTTAAATAACCATAGAAGTATTCGTCTAGGATTACCAATTTGTATGTTGCTACAGAAAACAAAATCAGGAATATAAGAAAAGTTTATCTAACATTTTAACAAACTCTTAAAACTGTAAATTTAATAAATATACAACCACTTAGGTAAACCAAAAAAAACAACTTGGCTGACAACAACTCATACTCCGGAGTGGTTTCAACACCAGCATATCTAAAACATGTCTTTTACCCGATACATGAAGTTATGGAAAAACTGACGTCAGTAACTCTATTGTCGTTCAAGAAACATATGTATTCGGCAATACAGATCTCAATCAACCACATTTCTTAACACATTAATGGGTTACAAAGAGTCAAGGGAATGTGGCGTATTTATCTTGCACGAGAAGAAGCTAGAGATCACCTCCTCACAACTGGTGTATCTATACGTAATGAAATTTTAACAGTACATGATAAAAAAACAAAGAATCCCGTAACTGAGCAGGAGCCAGAATACCTTCATGCACATGTGTCCAACATTTCATTATGAGCTAGTGACCGTACGATTTTCGCGTTCTTCCAATAAACAAGTACAATGCCAAAATATACTACAAAGTGCAGATCTACATAAATGCTTACATGACTTGTCAAAAATGTCTGAAGTAGGGACACACTCATGATAAATGCCAACTCGATTGGGTTTGTAATCAATGTGGAAAAGACGGACATAAAGCAAAAGAATGCCAAACTCCAAGTAAACCAGCATCAGACAATGAAGCAAATACAAATGATAATCAATTGTATTCTAGTGGGAGTGAAAGTAGGGAAGAGACTGACTGACATTGGTGATCATGTTGATCACGGTGAAACCCAAGCCTCAAAGTACATATTGCAATCTACAGAGGCAATAACAGAAACAACAACATATGTCGGTAAAGTCCTCATTTCAAAAACTAATCCTGCTTTACAGGGGAAAAAAACACAAAGAAAAAGAAAACTAAACAAAAAACAAGCCATAAACTGAAACAAAAAGACCAATTGACAAGTTAATTATGAGTTCTGAGTCAACAACTCTAGCACAAAAAGTTGGGAAAAGACCAGCACCAACAAATAAACAAAGCTATGGAAAACCAAAACTGTCTTGTAATATCAGTTTTCTTTATATGATTTGCATTAACCTTTATATGATGTGCACTTGTCATTATATGGTGTGCACTTGTCATTATATGATCCTTACATTATGTGTAAACTTCGATAAGTGATATGCAAACATCATTACATAATGTGTAAACGCTAATCTATGGTCGGGTTGTTGTCTCTTTGACACATTCCCCATTTCCATTCTCAATTTTAGACATACTTAAATGATGTAAAAACATTCTTATATGATGTGCACACATTCTTAAATGATGTGCACACATTTTGTATATGATGTGCAAATGAATTTAAATTATGTATGTATATACTTATATGCTGTGCAAATGTACTAACATGATATGCAAGCATACTAATATGATGTGCAAATATACATATATGATGTATAAACATTCTTATATGATGTGCACATATTCTAATATGATGTGCAAATGTACTTAAGCTATGTGTGTATATACTTATATGATGTGCAAATATTATGTACAAACATTATAATATGATGTGCACATATTCCTATATGATGTGGAAAGAATATGATACGATGTACAATACTAAACTTATGTTCAGATGTTATGTAATATGCAAACATACTTATATGATGTTAATTCTCCTTATATTATGTGCACATATCTTTAAATGATATGGTTGTGGCATTATACAATGTGCATTTAATCTTACATAATGTGTATGTGACATTATATTATGTGCATTTATTCTTATATGATGTGCTGTCATCGTCAATATGGTCAATGAGCAATGATTATGATTAGAATGGTTACTGTCAACATTATAATTGATTCCGATCGGCTTCTGTGGCGTTGTTATAAATCCGGCTCAAATTTAACGCTAGCGAAAGTGCATTTCATAAGAAAAAAGAAACAATGCAATTTAATATATATCAACAATTTGAGAAACTTTTCGGAGGAAGATATAGAAGCTAGTTGACAAAGTACCCTGCTACGGCAAAACCATCTTTAAACACATTTTGTGACTCTTTCAAGCTTTTTATTCGGTTTGAACAAAGGCTCCGTAATGAAGGTTGTACGTTAACCAATAATTGTTTATTTTTTACAAACTGTGACTGGCATGGATAGTTGTCGTATTGAAACTCATACCACATCTTCTTATTTTTATTCATTGAAAAAGACACTAATGAATTCACAGTCAGTTTTCAAATATTTCATATTAATAGCTATACAATTATCTCCTTATGCACATGTATGGCGAGATGATTTGTTTTATAATATGATATTGAATATTATTGATGGTAAGACGCATAATGTAATATTGAATATAGTATACATTTTGTACCATATAATAATTGTAATTCGAAACACTTGCTTGTGATCTCAATGCCTTCCATGATTATTGCAAGGCTTGGAAATTGAAGGTAAACGTTGACAAACTTAAAGGCTGGAGTAGCATATCCGGCTTACGGTGTCGGTCTAGTACAAAGCAGGATAAATATTTATATAATGTCAAGCATATGTTCATAATCATCCAATTAAGCTATGAAATATATGCACGAAAACATAATAAAAAGCTGCACGTAAATGCACCGAGTTTAATTTCATTCCAGATTTCTTTAATAGCATGATAAATTGAAAGTGGCTTTGAATAACAATATATCAAGAAAAAAATCAATTAATCGTCCATTTCGGTATTAGTATGGCTTCTATATCTGTATTCTCATGAAGCCAATCATAACTTCAGTACAGAGATAACAGCAAGAACTATTTATAAAATATACAAAACAAGGGAGAGGTTACAAAAGTCACTAGCAAAGGAGGATACACAAACGTGTTTATATTTTTTTAGGTGAACAAAGCTTCTTCAGTAGTAGTGAAAAGCTTTTGACGAACTTTGTATTATCGAATTCCAATTCTGCAGAAACTTGTCTAACGATCTTTGCTTTGTTTTTCTCATATATACAAGAAGCCACAATTTTAAAATATTTTTAGACTTACAACATTCATGTTGTCTGCATGTTATGATGAGTGCTCATATGGCGAAAAAGTTTATACTATATACGCGAAAAACTATTCCACACCAGTGAAAAAGAATGGGCTTGTTCATTCAGCCAAAAAAGATCAAGCTGATATTATACAGAATGCTGATTTATCCTTCCAATTTGCAGGACTTCGTACATGGATCTGAAAAGCCTTATCTGATAAATATATTTTTTTATTCATATTAGAATTCCCTGTCCCGCTTCAGGTTAAAGTTTTTGGTCAAGGTAGTTATTGATAAATTTGAAGTCCAATCAACATGACATTTGGTACACATATTCCCTATAATAGGACCCGTGTTATTGTTATGCAACATTATAGTTTTTCTTTATCCCATTTTTACGGTCACCTTAACTTAGAAAATGATAGTGCGGATCTTTTATCTGTGTACTACGGACACATTCTTGTTTATATGTTATAGTTATTGTCCAAGCAAGTCGGTATATAGCTCGGGTGACCCTCATTAACCAGAAAGACGTAGGAGTTCGATTAAAGGGTCATATCGAGCCGTGCAGATTAAACCATATATACCGATTTGATTGGCTAATAACTGTTTTAACACTTTACGTCATCAATTAACGTGAACATTTTTGAAATATGCGGACGATATTCTGCAATCCACGGCTTCTAGGAAAGTTTCTAGCATGACAAAGAAAGGGAGAAATACGCTGTAATGCAGTTAAAGGTTTGTAATTATATAGTATTAAATAATTAACACTTTTTTTTATATTTAGGCACTTTCCGAAAGTGTTAGATTAATTACTTTTCTTTAAATTTATCTGCCCTGAAATTTTCAGAAGATTCAGAGAAACCGTTGTTGGGTTGCTGCCCCAAAATTGGTAATTTTAAGGACATTTGCAGTTTTTTGGTTATTATCTTGAATATTATTATAGACGGATATAAACTGTAAAAAGCAATAAGGTGCAGCAAATTAGGAGCTACAAATACATGTACAGATGGGTGCGTTTCTTCACTTGACAAAAGTTAACTTTGAGCAGACGTGTTGACTGCTTTCTAAGTTAACTTGATAATTTTTAAGCAGACAAGCAAGTCAGTTTCATTGAAGTCTGGAGCTGGCATGTCAATTAACTGCTAGTAGTCTGTTGTTATTTATGTATTATTGTCATTTTGTTTATTTTCTTTGGTTACATCTTCTGACATCAGACTCGGACTTCTCTTGAACTGAATTTTAATGTGCGTATTGTTATGCGTTTATTTTTCTACAGTGGTTAGAGGTATAGGGGGAGGGTTGAGATCTCACAAACATGTTTAACCCCGCCGCATTTTTGCGCCTGTCCCAAGACAGGAGCCTCTGGCCTTTGTTAGTCTTGTATTATTTTAATTTTAGTTTCTTGTGTACAATTTGGAAATTAGTATGGCGTTCATTATCACTGAACTAGTATATATTTGTTTAGGGGCCAGCTGAAGGACGCCTCCGGGTGCGGGAATTTCTCGCTACATTGAAGACCTGTTGGTGATCTTCTGCTGTTGTTTTTTATTTGGTCGGGTTGTTGTCTCTTTGACACATTCCCCATTTCCATTCTCAATTTTATTACTTCGTCGTTGGTGGACCTATCGACATGTCTGCTCTAGACCAGTCTTGTGGACAAGTCTGCTTTCAACCAGTCCTGCGGACAGGTCTGCCCCAGACCAGACCTGAGGACAGGTCTGCCCCAGACCAGACCTGTGGACAAGTCTGCGTTTAACCAGTCCAGTGGACAGGTCTGCCCCATTATTAACAAATATTAATTGATATAATATACTATTTTTACTTAATAATGTAACTTGTTGTGGCAATGTTGTGCCTTTTCGTTGTAACAGGCTTCGTCGGTTATTATTAAAAAATAAGAGAATGTGGTATGCTTGCAAGTGTAACTACTCAAAATGACATGGATTTATTAGATTTTCTGTAAGTGTTCGTTTTTTTTTTATGTGTTTAGCTAGCTAAAACAACCGGTTTACCCATCATTTTCACCAAAAAATACCGGTGCAAAATCAATGATATAGCAGTTATTTTCTATTTATTTCATTGCTTTATAAGGTTCAAACGTTTGATTTTGTTTTTATGTACTGTATATATTTAACAAAAAAAGAAGGTATAACACAAAAAGTCATATATTAAATTTTACATTACTTTTTAACATATTTTTTTCGAAAAAGGCCGACAAAATCTAACAAATCTTTGAAAACGATGAAAAATCAATCACCTTATAAAAATCCAAAGAGCATGTATGTACGAAAGGACAACATGCGTTCGACTTTCAATTGGATCACACAAAATTGCACAGTCATGAAGCTATTTTGCATTTGCAAACATTAGATTCATGTTCCGGATGAGAAAAGATAAACCAAAAAATATTAGGTAGTTCTGTGATGAAGGTTCAGGACATTTCGACTCTCACTGGAAAATTAAGGAAACATCTGTTTGGGACAACAATTTTTCTTGCAACAGGCTATATATATACCTCTCGCAAGGGATCATAACTTGCAGAGAGCATGGCACTGTTGTACTGTGAATTCATCGATAAGTCAAAAAGTATATATCAGGGTGCATATAGCATTATTTTATAAAGTGCGAAACGAAACCAACGAAAGGAAAAGGAAAAAAACGAAACGAAATGAAATTACAGATCATTTTACTTTTTTTTATCTATCTAAAAACAAAACCTTAAAAATACTTAGACATATAAAATATTGTAATACTAGTGTAGGTGCCTTATTGTCTTTATACATATATTTCGTGTGGTCTAGCGGGACGATTATAGTCAATCGATTTTGCGACACGATATCTCAGTAGTATGGGTTCGAATCCCGGCGAGGGAAAAACACAAAAAATGCGAAAGCAAATCAACAGATCTAAATTGTTGGGATGATGTTTAGACGAGTTATATATTTATATTTCTCTAATTCTACGGAAATCTATCCCTTTCTGAACCCATTGTATGTCAAAATTTAATCAGCGTGTGATTGCTGGTATTCTCATTGGATGATTTTAAGGGTCATGACCTTCTTAGCCAACTGAATGAAACAGGTGTTAATGAAAATGTGTTTTTTAGTCTTTAGAGGCGGTTTGGATTTTAAAATTGATAATTTAACTATCTCGATTGGATAAATTTGATAATCCATTGGTAGAAATGTAAGAATCTATATATGTTTAAGTCAAAAAATTTGCAAAACGGTACTGACATAAGATGCGAAAATGTTGTTATTAAATCATATTGTCAAATATTTCGGTTCAACAAATGGCTTTCTTCAGTATCAACATTTTTAACAATACTGGTACATAATGTATTGAGTGTAATACCCGTGCAAATTTTAGATTAATATAGTTTTTCCTTATCTGCATGGTATCGTCTATTTTAGACTATCCGGTGCATAGTAAATTTGCTAGTTAGTCCTTTATATATAGAATTCTATATATCTTTTGAAATTATTTGCTATTGATTTTCAAAATACTTCGTTGATTGAATATATAATTATTTATTTTGATTGTCACCGGTACTTCAAAACTTAATATGCTAATTTGGACCAAGCTTCTTTGCTTTCAAATATAATTCAATCAAAATACTGATCGATGCCAATTTTATTTACGACATTGTTTTTCAAATCACTTTGAAGTTCCATATTCCCACAGAAGGGTGTTGATCACGTGATAATTTCTTGATAAATATAAAATATATATAATATTCCGAACTCCTGAGACTTTGTTAATGTTTAAGAGAGCAGTATGGATGACAAGCACGAACAAAGGTATGATATATTTTAAGATCTTTTCAGTTGTTCATTCCGCTATGCACTGACATGGATCTTTAATACATGTAATGTATTATACCTCCCTGGCACTGACCATCCTCCTGTTACTATAAGACAAGTAGCAAGTTTTTGGTTTATTTTCAGATTTACCCCCAGATTAGACCGTAATATTCATTTCAAGATCTTCATGAATGTCCCATCCTTTTTTTCGATCTGAAAAAATCAAATGGTTCCAAATTGCACTGTTATTTGGTTTGTTTCTGATAAGTCTGTAAAAAGTTTTGAGGTAAAAACCAATCCTTAGCCAAAGGGTGGGATTGATGAAGTTCTTAAAAATAAATATCCTAGTCTATCCCGATAAAGCTGAATCTAATAGAAAAACTTGATACTTGCATACGACAGAAATTTAATAAATATTTACAACATTAAATGGAAGAAAAAATGATGTACAATAATAAGTTTTCGGTCGGCAAAGTCATGTGATTTTGCATGCAAACCGACTCCGGGTGTGGGATTTTGGGCCTTGTGTTGTTTTATCCCGTTAGTAGGGTTGTTGTCCCGTTGATGCTTTCCAATATCCATTCACAACTTTGTGCGTAGGTAGCGGCAAGATGAAAGTCGAAGGTCAAGCCACCAAATCAAATATCAAATGGTTTTCCCGAATTATTTCAAATGGTACGTGCCTAATCGTGTCTGTCTTGTACAACATATAGAGTTCATAATCAAATATTAAATATTGTGTTTAAGTCGTTCCTAAACCACGTCTTAATGATTACGCTGAATTTCACAGCTTTTTCTCAATTTTAGAAGAAATTGTATCAAACTAGACAATAAATACTATATATAAATATAATCGGATTAATATTCAATTTGATTAAATTTTATTTCTATTTTGTTTTGTTTCTTTTCTTTTCGTTGGTTCATATTTTGTTTCGTTTAGTTTCGTTTCGTTTCGTTTCTTTTCGTTCCTACAGAGAAACGAACTTTTATGTAACAATGGTCATTTACCTGACCTGGTACAGGGCATTTTATGAAAATATGGTGAGTTGAACCTGATTTTGTGGCATACAAAACCTCCCGCTTAAATGGCAATGTCAATTATAACATTAAAATTGCAACATAACACGACAGGGTTACAATAAATAAACAGATAATTGGGAGAAAATATAGGACAGAGAAACAAACGAATAATAGTCATCCAAAGGTAACAGGTTAAAAATATTTTTATACAACACACGCATGAAATATATATGAAGTGCTACTTATGAAAAATGAACACTTAACAACATAAACTTTGATTCCAATCATCGCCTTACGTTGAATTATCTTATCATAAAACGTGTTGGTATACAATACATGCAAGTAAGTTGCATGGATTCAATGCTGTGCTGGACACAAGATGACAATCAAAAGTTAGCTTATTATGTAATCTACTGTTGAATTCCACATGTTCTTGCTGTGTGAATTATAATTTTCTTTTATTGCAATGCATTTTTTTCGTCTAATACTTTGTGCTTATAAGGAGAGATTTTTGTCTAATAAAACGTTCGCTACAGTAGTTGAAACCCGGTAGCCATACCGATCTTGTTTGAACGTAATAGTTGTGGCTTTTGCCATTGTTTTTATGGTTGAAATGATTTTTCATTGCATATAAAGTATTGTCATTTGTTTCTAGACTTCTTCGTTAAGACATGCAATTTAATTATGAGTAATCATCTTATTGTCCTTATATAGGCAAAATGAGCAAATGAAGTATTTACTACTTGATAGAGCTTCAAGTTTATCAATATCTTTCTTATTTCATATTTTCACAAATATTTCCAGTGTTTACATAACACATAACACATCTCTCAATAGAACTTTTTATTTAAATTTCATACAGATCTAATGTTTAATATGATTGTAATTTACATCCATGCCTTTTAAAAAAACAAAAAAAAATTTTTTTGCTCCGGGATCCTCTCCATCAAGATTTCTGTTGAACTGACTCCACTTAAATTTTACGACATTCGTTGATGATAAGTCCTTGCAAATTACAACAATCCCGTTTTTTTGCTACATATTTGTTTTTGTTCTTATTTTGTAAGTAATTAAGGCCGTTAGTTTTCTCGTTTGAATTGTTATTTCGGGGCCTTTTATAGCTGACTATGGATACCCCGTTATGTATAAATAAGAGGATCATCACTTTATTCGTTAGATTTGAACATAAAACCCATGATTCCAAGCTTACTAGGCATAATAATACTAGTATATGGCTACGAAGTTATTACACTTCTTAAGCATCTGAAAGAATTGATACACTTAATGAAATGTCAACAATTTAGGGTGTACACAATAATGTCAATACACTGTTCATATTTACAACACTAAAATGTAACATACATCTCATCATGTTTCACGCATTAATAATAGACCAAGTGCTTTGCGAAAATAGTATTTTAAGGTGGTCATATATATGCCTCTTCAATACACTTTTAATCAATAAACTTTTGAATCGTTACAAACTAAATTATCATTCATATATAAATAAACTGCAATTTTAAAAGACGTGTTACGAAACGATATATACTGGAAGGTGAGATTACCAAATTGAAACCTTTAATGTTTGGACTGTGTCAAAACTTTGATTATCGATTAAAACAGTTAAAATTGCATTTGCTTGACGTTAACTTGATATCCTATACAAATTGGTAAACGTCTTCAGAGTTTGTAAGGCATTTAAATTATCATTCATTACTCCTTTTTTCCTCGACTTTTCTTTTGGATTTTATATCATTTCTGCTATGCCCTTGCCTTTTGTTATCATTCGAAATATAAAACAGAATTGTAATGCGATACGTCATTTTCATTCTTCACGAAATAATTATTGAGTATGTGTTCAATAAGGAATATTTATAGTGAATTGATTTATGTTAATGTAATCAACAAATGTTCAAAGGGTTTGTTATAAAAGAATAAATATACGCGGACACCTATATTGTACAGTTTTACACTGATTTAATCTATTCACATGTAGTTTAAATCTTTAAATCACTTGAATGTTTTAAAACGTTAACCGCCTTCATAACATGATTTGGCAGTCTAAGTGTCGAGTGTATATACTATAGTGACAAATTCAATAGAAACTTGGATGATTTTTTTTTCTTTATACATTTTAGTCACATGTTATTCAAGGTTAAATTGTGTTTGAATTCGTTGGTTTTTCTAATATAAAAGAATATGTAAGTAAACTAGTAGAATATTTAATTTTTCTTTGAAACCAATATTTTGATTAAAAGAAAATGTGGATACAACTATTTGAAGAGTAAAAATGTAAACAATAACTGCTTACAAATTATCCATAAAATATGAATAGTGTTTTAGGTTAGAAATTAAAAAAAAGATGAATAACTGAAGTTAAAAACAATTTTTCAGTAAGAATTCAAATTAGTGGTTAAATGTTTATGATCACCTCCGCTTGATAACATATCTATCAAACGGTTTTTGTTTTAGTTCGTGGTTATGATACAACACCATAAACAATTACGACGAATTTTATTCAAATAAAATGTATCACAAGGGTTTTCAATAATTGATTATTTTGTTTTTATGAAAATAAAAGTAGTCACTGATTGGTAATACATGTATTTTGTTGAAGTGCAAAACCAGTTATCTTTAAGGCAAGTAAAAGAAACAAAAGACTAAAGCTTAATAGTCAGTAAATATAGACTTGTAAGAATTTGCATTTTTTGGAAAGTAATGGGTAGCAATAATCATCTCTAGTATAAGGTTATGTTGTATATTCATGAAAGTTTTATCAATGTATTCCAAGTATGGGTGCCTTAAACTTGCTACTGAACACCCCGTTTAATCCACATGCATTTTCTACATTAGGAATTGTTTGTACCACTTTAGGAATATGACAGTTGTTTTCCATTCGTTTGCACTTTTGATTTGGCTATTTGTTAATGGATTTTCTGTTTTTTTTCAGTTTTCATTGGAGTTCAGAATGTTTGTTATATTATATTTTTATCATTGATTTTGGAAATATTCTTTTTTAAATGAATAGACATGGATAACATGTTTTAAAAATACCAATATTGCTTTGCTTATTCTAGACATGATGCATAATAAAAAGTACGCTGTGCTGGTTGTTGTACTTCTGTTGACCCTTCCGTCTAGTGTTGGAGGTAAGATTAAGATTGTCTGTCTAGTTGGTTATACATATCAATGAACACATATTTTAGTCGCAAATACAAGTAATATATTTGTGGAATGCCCTACTTTATTTTTTTACAAATCGTTCCCGAGTTTGAAATTCCTCAATTAAAATAAATAAAATAAATCTTAATTATCTTAGGGTTAACGTTCAAGTGAAGATATATATATATGAACACGTATGGGTGCTTTATGAGTAAATGACGCCTTTGTTATTTAACAGCCCAGCAGTGGTGGGCGATTACGTACGAACTTTAATCCAATTATACATACTAACAACATAAGGCAGCAACCATTTGATTTTCGGGGGGGGGGGGGGGGGGGGGGGGGGGGGGGGGGGGGGGGGGGGGGGGGGGGGGGGGGGGGGGGGGGGGGGGGGGGGGGGGCTATGTTTTTTCTGTGCAAACTTTTTTTTGTCAATTTTTTTCGCCTTCGGCGAAGAACAATCTATTTTTTTAGCGACAAACCGGAAACATTTTTTTTCTGTCAAATTTAGCATTATATATAGTGGCAGCTGAAGGTGAAACAAACAATCTTTTTTCCTCAGGGTCCAAAACAAATTATCTTTTTTCACCAAAACCTGGAAACAAACTTTTTTTCTCAAAACAACACCATACCCCCCCCCCCCCCCCCCCCCACCCCCCCCCCCCCCCCCCCCCCCCCCCCCCCCCCCCCCCAGAAAATCAAATGGTTGCTGCCCAAGGAGCTTCATGATAAAAAAAACTACATAGAATATACACATCAGTTGTAAACCTAAATAGGAACATTAGAGAAATGAATAGAAACAACAATTCACAGAAAGATGAATTATAGCAGTACAGAACGAGTGCGTGAAAAAATGCGTAGTTAAATAAATACACCATATATTTATTTATGTTAACACAATGATGTAATTTCCTCAGGTGGACCAATATGCTACGTTTCATGTCTTGCCTCCGTTGGAGCAACTGCATTATTTGGGACAGCAGCCATACTACCAGTTCTAGGTTTTACATCTTCTGGAATAACAGCCGGATCTAGGGCTGCAACATGGATGGCTTCGTTTGCAGGTGCTGTTCCTGCCGGTAGTGTGTTTGCTACTTTTCAATCAGCAGGAATGACGGGAGCAACTGCGAAATTGGCCGCTGGAGCTACTGGTTCGGCAGCTGCCATTTGTGCTGCAATTTGCGCACCTTTGCCATAAGCATTTTTTTTAACACATTGTATAATGCATCTTATCTTAAATTCGTACTTAAGTTTGTTTGAAAATAATTTGATCTGATTGTCACTGAAGAGTCCTTTGTAGTGTAGACTATGTGAGTTTATGGCGATCAAGATGAAAAGCAAAGTATATTTAATGATTTTGTAAATCTTGTTCAACATATAAACATGATTCAGTATGTTTATTAAGACTATTGAATTAATAAAGTGCAAGCATATGCAACTCTTTATATAAACAAGACATGTTCATGTAAAACGTATTAATGTTTAATGTTGCATTATACTTAATCATCCAAACGTGAAGGGTGATATTTGTAAAATTGCTTATACAGAAGATGTAATCTTCTTTATGAACATTTTGTGTGTTAATCATATTCGACTAATACTGTAAATTCAGAAATTATTGCGTGCATTTATTATTGCGATTTTGTCATTTCAGACTAAAATGCGATTTTAATTATTACGATTTTGAGAAAAATCCTGTTTAATTCATATAAAACATTTCAAAGTGCGAGTTTAAATTATTGCGTTTACAACTCAGTCGCATATTTCGCAATAATAAAAACCTCGCAATAATTTCTGAATTTACAGTAGTTGAACAAATACAGGTTAATTAAAAAACGACCCTCTACGACAAGTTTTAAACTATATCATATATGTTTCTCGCATACGTCAGTATGTATGTAATTGGTACAAGTATTACACAAAGCTAGTACAAGTACATTGAATCCGTAGGACAAACAAGACAAATGACTAACACGATAATGTCTACATGCGTAGAGAAATATTTTGGAAAAATTTACGAATCCTTGCATTTGTGTACTTTTATATTGCAAACTCACTTAAAATGCATATGTATTATATTTTTTGTAGGCGTACACTAATTTTATAATGCTAGGTTCACACTGCCGATCAGATCAACCCGATTGCCCAATTTCCAATAACCAAGCGTGACCAAATTCTTAAAAGGGCCTCTTTATGACTGCATCTGACTGTACAAGACCTTAACTCGATTCCATAACGACTCCAACCCAACCACACATTGAATACATTTTTGATAACTTCCGACCAATTTACGGTCTCTATACGATCTGTTCTCGACTAGCTAGATCAAATCAACTATTCTTGCTTTCAGCCTGAGCTTGGCAATACAATATCGACGAGTAGGGTTTTGTTGCGTCGCCACCACAGGCGTGTATCTCCAGTCAGCGCATTGACCACTTATAGGACGACGACATATCAAGGTGTATATATATAAATATATACTTCTAAAAGGGGTTCGATCTGTTGTTTATAACTCTAACTGTTAAGGCTTTACAGAGACATAAAACTAATAAAAGTTCACACCCTGTTTATTCTGGTAGTAAGGCACAACATGAATTTATGTAGTTTGACAATAGTAAATAATTATACTATAAACTTGTATGACTTTTATATAAACAGAAGGAGTCCCAAGAGGATACATAAAACTTAAAAAGGTATGAGATTTATCAATCTCATAGTTAACTTGCTATATTTCCGTTGAGGTGCATAAACACCTGAGGTTCAATTGCACCTAAGGTTTAGGTTACAGTCTATAAATGAGGTGCGGTTGCACCAAAGTTCAATTAATTAAGGTATATAAATGAGGTGCGGTTGCACCAAGGTTCAGTTACACCCAAAGTTCCTGTGCACCCGAGGTTCAAGTGACAGTATAAAAACGAGGTGTTGTTGCACCAAGGTTTACAATTTAGTAATGAATGGTCATCTCTTATCCAGTTGCATTGCCTTAGCAATGTATATAATTTTTGCCGTATACGGTGCAGAGACACCGAAAATAGATGTGGTGCGCCCAATCCAAACTTGGAAGCACCGCTAAATTTGAGTACCGCTATAAACGGTTTAAATGCAGTAAACGAATCAGTTGATTAGTAAAATCATCTAAATATAAAATGTAATTTATATTCATAACTTTTCTATAAAGGATCAATAATCCACGGAAGCTTTTAAATAAATATTGATGCACCCGGTGCAACTTAGCTCGACTCCCGGTGCCAATAAAAATAAAGAATGGTTTCTTTTAATAGAAACACTCAAATAAAGATACCTAAAAAAGGCATAATTAATATATTAAACTATTACGCAAACGTACCATCGCTACATCTGAAGAAATATTCTGCTGCGACATTATAAGAAATACTTTAAAAGTTAAACTTTAAACGACTAAAAATGAACGTGTCTCAAGAAAGTGAACTGAGAAGAATGACGTCACGAGTACGCTGACGTCGCTTTATATATAGAATAATATTAACCAATCAAATAATTCGGTTTGCGATCTCCGGGCAAACGTGCTCGTTTGCGCAAAGATGGTGGTTCTACGTATCCTCCGGGCACTTATGCACAATATTACAAATAATTCAGACTTCACAAAGGATTCACACCTAACTAGATGGATAAATAAATGTATTACAAAGTTAGTAATTCAGGATAAAAGTCGTGACATAATATAAAGTAAGTGAAATTCCCAATGGAAGTGGTTCGTGTCCCGACAAAAATGAACATTCTGAACGACAAGTTAAAAGTGAAAGTAGACTAAAAACTACAATATGAGAGCTAATAATCACATGAATAAGTAATTAAACAATATAGAAGTACACAATTCTATGATTTCTACAACATCAAGTCATAATTATTGCCAGAGACATGTATTATATGTCTCTGTTATTGCATAACAAGCGTAAACTACTAATTTTGGAGTCCCTTCAACATGCATAAACGACATGTAAACAATCAATTTCCGGTGACATTCCAGAAATGTACTTTAACATCAGATGTAAACAAACGGATAACTTACAATGGAACCAGATGGAATTTAACAGGGGTGTGAATAACGAAATATCTTAACAACAATAAATAATAACAATATAACATTTGAGACCATTTTAACTTATTTATGGATCATAAAAAGGACATAATAAGGAACCAATTTCTGGCCGGCACAACACTGCCCCCTCCTTAGTATGGATTGGTCTCCAATTGGATGGATAAGGTAAGATAAAAATATATTAACATCTATATAAAGCCTAAGCGCTTACTGCTAAGTTAAAAATATGTACATTATTTTTCAACCATATAATAAGTTAAAGAATATCTACCATCACAAATTATCAGATCTCTGTACTTGCTATGACTTACAAGTAGAATATATTACATTCTATTTTACACATACATTTGCCTATAGCCATTTATAATGTTTTCTCAAACTTGAAAACCTGAGAAAGGTATTCACTTATACACATAAATAAAAATGTAACTGTTCATGCTGTATGCTCAGTCGCACACACATAGTCCATCACTATCACACATACTCATGCGCAATAATTATTATTTACAATATATACATACAAGTACCATTAAATTACCTAGCTCTTAACTTCCTAACCTTTAACTTCAGGATTTACAGTAGAGGGCCAAGGATGCCACAGGACTGCATAGTAAATTTTACAAGAAAAATATACATTATTAATGGTCCTCTGACCACTATATACAATAAAAATTTAATAATACATACCATTTAATTATATTAAAAAAAAACATTACAATATATTAAATGTTTACAATATTGCCTAATTATAGTTAACTTTTATACTTGAATAGAAAAACAACAACACATTATCAGTCCATAAAGTTCCTTTCTTTCAAGTCTTCTCTTGTCTTCTCATTCCGGGTCTTCTTAGTCTAGGCCAGTAGGGTTTTAGTGAGATCACAAGTTGATCACATAGAGTGGTACTCTCTTGTACCGCAATTTGAAATTATAAGCCATGTACACCTGTTGTACATAATCCTGATGAAATTGATGTGGTCACTCATGAAGAATGAAAAATATGTGAATATTAAGACATTAATATTGAACTTATGGTTTCTTTAAATAACATACATAAATTGCCTACATGTAGCTATAGACCAATATATGATTAGTTTTAAGTTTATGCATTCCACGAGCACATTCTCTACAGTGGATGCTTCTATAAACTCAAATTGCTGTTAGTAATAACAAGCAATTACCAATCATTGGTTTCTATGTTTACATCAATCATATGTTGAATGATCTACATTCAAAATTATGTTAAAACCAAAGTTAATATAATAAACTTGATATACAGTTGCCAAAATTTAATGCTGTGCAACAATGCATCATACATAGAACATAAAATCATCAAATGCTAGAACAACCATGACTGTACCGTCTAAGAGAGCATTCTCTACATTAGAGGTTTCCACAATCATTATTTCTTTAGTTAAAAAGAAATATTGTATTTCTACTTTAGTTTAGTTCTTTGAGCATTTATTTTAAGCCATGTTGGGGCATTGCTGCCAGTGTACATCTTTACTTTATCCGGATGTTTCGTATGTTGAATGATCCACAATCGTGAACTCCAAAGTTACTATAACAAGCTGATTATAAGTTGCCAAAATTTAATGTTGGGCAGCAATGCATCATACATGAAACATAAAAAATCATATGCCAGAACAAATATGATTGTACCGTCTAAGAGAGCATTCTCTACATTAGAGGCTTCCACAATCATTATTTCTTTCATTAAAAAGAAATCTTGTATTTCTACTTTAGTTTTATTCTTTGAGCATTAATTTTAAACCATGTTGGGGCATTGCTGCTAGGGTACATCTTTTATTTATCATACTGAACTAATTTTGGATTGGTCTAAGGTAAATAACTCCATTTCCAGGTAGACTAAGAGACCTGTCTTGTTAACAAATTTTTGAAACTGCACTAACCATGCCAGTTTCAATATTCACAAGAGAATCAACAATCTTTAATAGGGACAATAACTTCAGCTTCAGGAGGTACAACAACATCATGAGCTACAGCAATCCTACGTATAGTAGGTTGCATATTTTCAGTAAAATGGTAACACGGTATCCGGTCACCATTTATAGACAAACAACTTTCATTTAACAAAACATCACAGTTATTAGGAGTAAGAAAATCTACCCCTAAAATTCCATCATTATGTATATCAGCAATCAAAACTTCATGATTTATGATATGGCTACCAATTTTTATTTCCACAGTAAATTTTCCAATAAACGCGGAAGTTTCTCCAGTAGCAGTAACTAAATTTAACTAAGTTCTGAGATGAGAGGGGGAGCTTCTCAAAAAATCTTTCTATTAATTACAGTGACACTTGCACCGGTGTCAACCAACATATTTACAGGAAAGTCCTGTACTTTTGTTGAAACAAATAAACCCTCATCTCCGAACTTAGACACATTAAGTGCAACTATCCTGGGCCCTGACTCATTTGTCTCACACCGGCCCCCGTGTTCAACAAGTCCCGGTTTCCCGAGTATCCCTGCCCATAATTATGAGCGGTATTGCCATTTTGGTCATTGCGACCATTTTGGTTCCTGCTATTGTTATTATTTTGACCATTATAACTATTGTTCCTATTATTATTTCCAGAGCCATTATTATTATTCCTATTCTGATAATTACCCTTATTTTGGTAATTATTTGACCATTGTTTATTATTGCTATAATTGTCATTTGTTTTTCCAGGTTGAGTACTCTGAGCTGATTTGACAACTTGTTTGATGTCGTTAGTCAAAGACTTCATTTCCTGGCGGAAACCATCCATGAAAGTCTTTGTAAAGGACTCAGGATCATCAAGACAAGCTGACTCATTAGTAGCTACTACATTAATTGGGTGACCACGATACCGATTGGTCTTCTGTTTATCAGCAACCCTATAGGCCTCAAGCTGTAGTGCCAAAATTTCGGCTTCAGCAATGTCTTTACTCTGAGCCTCTCTTATTCTGAGCCATGACTCCGGCAAAGCATCTATAAAGTGATCCTTTGCCAAAGTAAAGATAAGCGCTGGTGGCGCATTTGGATACGCTTGACGAGTGAGCTTTTTAATGGATTGTGCCAGTTCAGATATAGACTCTTCCTTACGTTTGACACGTGTCTGTAAATTGGCTTTGAAAATCTCGGCTCGGTTCATTGATCCAAACCTTAAATTGAGGATCTGAACCAAGCTTTGATAATCTTTCCTTTCCATGGGGGAAAGTTCAGACAACAAGGTTCTGGCATCACCTTTGAGGCTACCAGCTAAATACAGAGATTTAGTGACATAATTCCATGCGTTCAACTCTGCTAATATCTCAAATTGAGACAGATAATCGTCCAGATCGTCGGTACCATCATAATATTGAGGTTTCATTTTAACGGAACCATTAATATTTGAATTGGACGTTTGGTTCTGATGTGGAGTACGTACCCCGGAATTTGATCTACCAGCTACCAAACTAGATACTCCAGGAGCCAGTGTGGATGGACCAGACCATCTGTTAGCAGTTGCTAAATTGTCATTGTTATTATTGTTAAATAAAACATTTTGGGTGGAAAACATATTGTTAGAGTTAGTTGCCTGCTCTAAATATTGAGAGGTACGTTCACCTTGCAGGTGTGGGTTAAATGTACTGCCATTGCAATCAGTTATTCGTTGGTCAAAATCAACCAACGAATTCCTGGTAACATGAGTTTGATCACCTGACCCCAAACTTTGAACATGAGGCGGGGTGACCTGAGCACGTAAAGCTGCAATGTCTCGGTCAACTTTATCCATGGCCTTGTTGGTCATATGCTGCATTTCTTCTTTGGTATTCTTAAACATTTGGTCTATTTGATGAAGAAAGTCATCAAATTTGTTTTGCATTAGTCTCTCTACATTATTATAGTTTGGTGTAGAAGCACTTGCAGAAGGAGTGCAAGTAACTTCATCAACAACATGCATGTCCATTAAATTAGATGGACAGCTCATATCTTGATCAAATTCAATCAAAGAGTCTGAGATTCTGTTATTAAAAATAATTTCTGAATCATCCATTGTAAATATTATTCACAAAAATCTATCAATTCCAACAGTAACCAGTTGGTAAAAATTTAATCACCACAATCAAAACAGTGGGTCAAAAATTTAAATACATTAAATGGGAGATAACTCAGTTAGTTATAAATCCCACCGAGGATGCCAAATATGTTGCGTCGCCACCACAGGCGTGTATCTCCAGTCAGCGCATTGACCACTTATAGGACGACGACATATCAAGGTGTATATATATAAATATATACTTCTAAAAGGGGTTCGATCTGTTGTTATAACTCTAACTGTTAAGGCTTTACAGAGACATAAAACTAATAAAAGTTCACACCCTGTTTATTCTGGTAGTAAGGCACAACATGAATTTATGTAGTTTGACAATAGTAAATAATTATACTATAAACTTGTATGACTTTATATATAAACAGAAGGAGTCCCAAGAGGATACATAAAACTTAAAAAGGTATGAGATTTATCAATCTCATAGTTAACTTGCTATATTTCCGTTGAGGTGCATAAACACCTGAGGTTCAATTGCACCTAAGGTTTAGGTTACAGTCTATAAATGAGGTGCGGTTGCACCAAAGTTCAATTAATTAAGGTATATAAATGAGGTGCGGTTGCACCAAGGTTCAGTTACACCCAAAGTTCCTGTGCACCCGAGGTTCAAGTGACAGTATAAAAACGAGGTGTTGTTGCACCAAGGTTTACAATTTAGTAATGAATGGTCATCTCTTATCCAGTTGCATTGCCTTAGCAATGTATATAATTTTTGCCGTATACGGTGCAGAGACACCGAAAATAGATGTGGTGCGCCCAATCCAAACTTGGAAGCACCGCTAAATTTGAGTACCGCTATAAACGGTTTAAATGCAGTAAACGAATCAGTTGATTAGTAAAATCATCTAAATATAAAATGTAATTTATATTCATAACTTTTCTATAAAGGATCAATAATCCACGGAAGCTTTTAAATAAATATTGATGCACCCGGTGCAACTTAGCTCGACTCCCGGTGCCAATAAAAATAAAAGAATGGTTTCTTTTAATAGAAACACTCAAATAAAGATACCTAAAAAAGGCATAATTAATATATTAAACTATTACGCAAACGTACCATCGCTACATCTGAAGAAATATTCTGCTGCGACATTATAAGAAATACTTTAAAAGTTAAACTTTAAACGACTAAAAATGAACGTGTCTCAAGAAAGTGAACTGAGAAGAATGACGTCACGAGTACGCTGACGTCGCTTTATATATAGAATAATATTAACCAATCAAATAATTCGGTTTGCGATCTCCGGGCAAACGTGCTCGTTTGCGCAAAGATGGTGGTTCTACGTATCCTCCGGGCACTTATGCACAATATTACAAATAATTCAGACTTCACAAAGGATTCACACCTAACTAGATGGATAAATAAATGTATTACAAAGTTAGTAATTCAGGATAAAAGTCGTGACATAATATAAAGTAAGTGAAATTCCCAATGGAAGTGGTTCGTGTCCCGACAAAAATGAACATTCTGAACGACAAGTTAAAAGTGAAAGTAGACTAAAAACTACAATATGAGAGCTAATAATCACATGAATAAGTAATTAAACAATATAGAAGTACACAATTCTATGATTTCTACAACATCAAGTCATAATTATTGCCAGAGACATGTATTATATGTCTCTGTTATTGCATAACAAGCGTAAACTACTAATTTTGGAGTCCCTTCAACATGCATAAACGACATGTAAACAATCAATTTCCGGTGACATTCCAGAAATGTACTTTAACATCAGATGTAAACAAACGGATAACTTACAATGGAACCAGATGGAATTTAACAGGGGTGTGAATAACGAAATATCTTAACAACAATAAATAATAACAATATAACATTTGAGACCATTTTAACTTATTTATGGATCATAAAAAGGACATAATAAGGAACCAATTTCTGGCCGGCACAACAGTTTATAGAGATAGTCCTTGCAAATGTATACACACGTACTGTATATGAAAGAATTAAAAAGTGAATTTGTTTTTGCAAAAGCTAAGTTATGAGAGTTTATCAGATCTGCACACATTTAAAGGGAATCGTATAATAGTAATATGTAGTCGAGTAAAGATCGAATAGAGGTCAAATATAGTCGCGTAGAGATTGGGTATTGTCGAGTTAGTCTGGAATAAAAAATTATAGAAGTTGCAAGGATGATAAGAGATCGGACATTGAAAGAGTTAATCTTGACCACATATCAAACAGTTTAGCGTTGATCGGGAAATGATAGAATATTAGTCGAGAAAAGGTCTCGATGATCGAGTAGTGGTCCTTGACAATAAGATAAGCTTTAATATATTCATACGAGTACTGTTGCGATTAAGTAATCGTGTGATTAAAATTAATGGATCTTGTATTGTCCGTAATTTATTGTAGCAATATTATGAATCAGCTGTTTTATTTACGCTTTTACATCGTTTACCTCGTACAGAATAATTAAGGTTGGTTGGTCTGTACGTTTATGATAAATGATGTAGGACGTCTTTACTTGTTAAACTTGCTTATGTATCTTTGTTTTGTTTTAGTGGTCATCTTTTGAATCCCAACAGTGTCATAGTTTATAAACTCGAGCAGACATATTAGTTTGGTATTTGCGGTTTATTACTCGATATTCCTTGTTCACATGACAAAAGCTTTGATTGGCTGATCTACTGACCCAAAAATCAATAATAGAAGGTTGAAAAACCGACCCTGAGATATAATTTCAGCATCTGTAACAGCAGTCAAAAATGAACTAGTCTTTATATTTAGTCAACCGTGCCTAAGTCAGCTGTAAGTCTGGTACGAAGATTTTAAATGTTTTAAGAAAACATACCTTATGGGTTAGATTTATACATTGATATTGTTTGTTTTGGATACCGTCAACCGTGGTTATACTTCGTCAACCTACTATCGTTTCGACAATATGAAGGGTTTTCTGGAAATCTATCTTCATTTTAACAGAAAAAAATATGATAAATGAATATTTTATTGAATCTATCCGTATAAGTATATTATATTATCAATACAGTCTGAAAATGCTGTGTAAAGCCTTTAGTGATTATTCTATTTGTTTACTCTCAACACAATTGTCAATAAAAAAAACTTTTTATTGTTGACGACAATAATCGTTACCCTGTAAAATTTTTTTTTGTTATTTGTCTTCATCAATCAGTCCCAGAAAGGTATACCTCAAATCTCATTGTATTCAAATAAGAGTTTTTACCATTCTTATAATAAGAGTGCTTTGTCGTTCAAATAAATATTAGACTCTACCTCAGTGCCAGCACACGTCCATATCTATAAAAAGATATACTGCATAGCAAGCTTACCACAAACTGAATATTGAATATCCGTTTCACATATGATAGCGGTTATGTTCCTCATGTAATAGCATGTTACCTATCGAATACGATTTACAACTGTATTTGTACTAACATGAGCAACATGTCGGGTACAACATATGGAGCAGGATCTGCTTACTCTTCCGGAACACCTAAGATTACCCGAAGGGTAAGGTTGGGGTTCGTGTTGATCAGTCTTTAGTTTTCTATGTTAGGTTGAGTTAACTATCTTTTGTCTGTTTGTCTTTTTCATCCACTGTGCTGTCGGTTTATTTACTATTTATGAGTTTGGATGTCCTTCTGTTGTCTTTCGCCGTATCTAATCTATAAAAGACCAATTTGTTATATATATATATACACTAACCAAAAAAGAATTCTAACATGTAGTGTGAAAGCACCAACAACGTCACCAATTAAAAAAAGTTTGAACAGAGCACTACTCGTCAAAACCATGCAAAGTTACAGCTAGTTCAAAGCCAATAACATCTTATAAAAAAGTTATGTTTCTTATATCTAGTTTTTGAAAGAATTTTTAGAAAGGTTTGGGGCTAAAATGAAGATATGGGAGCTTATAAGAAGCTTTTATAATGTGAGTTTACTCTTTTAAAAAGTTGAATCCGTCAACGCAAACTGCATCCTTGACATCTAAAAGACCTTATATATTCATTGTGATTAAATGTGAAAATGGTATATGTAATATCGATCTGGCGAATACACAAGTTATAATGATTTGCCAAAGTCAATAGCTACATGTAACGATTTTTTAAATGTGTTAGCATGACCTTGAAGGCGCACATTTTTCTTTTTTGTTGTGTTAACTTCTCGATGTTTTATCGATGTAACAAATTCTCTCCTGAGCCTGCTGATTCTTAGTATCATTACGCGCGAGACAAATTCCATGCATTGCACAACAACTTAAAACATAACATTATAAGATATGTAAGGGGACAACATCTTCTCTTTAATGCTGCAAATGTATGATCAATCTCTATCTAATGTGCTACTGTGCAGAAAGTTAGACTTACTCTGGTTTCTGCTAAGAATTCCATCGTTTTTAATCAGGACTCGTTATGGGAATATTTTTAATTTCTTTCAATTAATGTAAGGAGCCCTGTCATTCACAAAACAAATCTATAAAGTGCATGTCTGCCCCACAAATTTCTTGTGAAATTAAATGTGATTTGAATAGTGTTCATGAAATTCCTCCGGTCGGAATATGTTCTCATTCTTTGCCCCTGTAACACCAGTGTGAAAACTAAACGTTACATTTGAACAATTTGATATGTGCAAATACACCGTCTGATGAAAAACTTGATTTAAGACCACATACAAATTAATCATGGTATATTCAAAACCAAATTCAATGTGAAAGGGGCCAACATTTTCTTTTCGTTATGTCTGTATAATTTGAAATGATAACATAATGGCGTTTACTCACCGTGTCTAATCGATTTGCAAACAACTGAACTATTAATGTCTAAATTTATATATTTTAACATAAATATTTAATAACTGCATGCTTCATTGCAACGGCAGATTACTTTCAACAAAAATATTTTCCACTCATTATAATTTTCTTCTTTATATACAAATTATTTAATACATGTTAATTTTCACTGAATATTAAATAAGATTATCTTAAATTTAATACTGCTTTATATATTTTAATTCAGATTATCATGAAAAGTGTTTGAAGCGTGTTTGAAACGTCTGTTTTCGTTTCTTACGATATTATACGCCTCATGCCATTTAATAAATGAACTGTTCATTGCAGAATTATTTGAATTGTATAATTGTACATAGGCTGTCTATTTGTAGAGATTTTGTGATTAAAAGGCTACATTATGCATAATTTATTATGAATCTATGAACAAAATGAAGTTGTCTTTAAAGGCATTTAACAAAAATACAGTCGATGTTTTGACGTACTCATTTAAACTTTTGTGTATAAAGATCTTTATATTTGATAATAAACATTCGAGTTATTTTAGTTTTTCGTAAAATCAAATGGAAAAAAATACACGTACGGCAGAACGAGAAAAAACAATAAATACGGGTAGGCCCTGCAATAGGGGATTAATCGAGAAAACCGATGAAAAGTGTAATGAAATAATAACTAATACAGTTTTAAACTACTAAACCATGTGACCATTTGTTGGAAACTGTTTCATTTAAATTATAAGAAAAATGTCCCCTAATTTCCATTGTGTATGTAATTCATGTAATTCATGTATATCATCTAATTGTAACAAGACATGTTGTATCAACATGTTCATTTTATAAACAAATATTTACTCACCATATCTTTGAAATAAATCCTTTTTGGAAATAAAAATCATTAAATAATCATTTTTTTATGAATGAACTACTGTAACACGTCCCTTTAACAAATTGCACGTGGTAAATGATCACTGGACCAGAAATTTAATGTAATTGAAATTAACATTACAAAAGAATTGATGTACGGTAACATTGAAACTGCTTAATAAATACAGATAGCCTTTGTGAGAAATAAATAAAGATACAAAACATACTTTATTCAAATAATTATATATGGTGAGAGTTAAAGATATATAGATCGTTAATGATTGCAGGTACATGTACATTTGTACAAGGAAAGATAATATTTTTAAAGGTTGATGTTATCATTTATAGTGGGATTTTTTTTTCTCATTTGCTTTTTCCCCGACAAATGAGACTGTAAAAATTTGGGCCCCCTTAGTTGCTCCCCTGGACAACTGAGGGTTGATGTAACAGGCGATTGTTAATAAAATATGCTTTATATTTAAAAAAAAAATGTCCCCTAAATACTGAAATTCAGCTCGAATAAGTGTGCACGCGTTGTGACCTGATATTTCATTCTTCAATGCAGGTCATGACCTGCATCTTGATTGTCACAGGATGACAGTTATGTTGGTGTTGTGGCTAGCCAAACCTCCGCGCTTTACTACAATTGTCTAATTGTATGTGTAAGTCTTTGAGGTATTTATTTTTAGTTCATAAATTGTTATCTGAAAATGTATTCATATTTATAACTTATTTACAGAAAAAACTAATGACACCAATTTATGCTCGTGTTCGAAGACGTCAACCCTCACTTAGCCCGGGACAGTGCTATAACGGTATCTATAATACTAAAATAACGAGGTCCAATTTGTTAGCCGTCATGGGGTTAAACGATAAATCAAAGAACTGATATAGTAGTTTAGCAAATTTGGAAATAAGCAGACTCCAAGACATGTACCTAATGGTATTGTAGTTCTGAAAATCAATATATAGTACTGAACTAGTCCATATTTTACATGTTCCTCATCATGTATCGATGACATTATACGCAAAATGCTACATTCTGACTCTTCAAATATAACCACATGATTTGATAGTGTTTTCACATTATTAATTGCATTGATAATTTATATTATTACTGTATTTCGTATATAATTGCTGTATCACCTGAATAACCCCTGGTGAGTTTCAAATATCATTCTTGTATTATTATTACCACCCCACCCCAAGGGTGACTGAGTAAACAAAATATGGTCATTTAGTCTTCTCCAGACCGGCAGTAAAACGCTTGCCGAAGTGGGGAGTGCGTTTGGCTGTGCATGATGTATTAAGTTAGCAGTCACGTTCAGTCATGTTGACTATGCGGGATGTATTAAGTTCGCAGTCACGTCCGTTAAGAATGTGGACGTTAAATCCGATGCCTCGTGTAAAGAGAATATCACGCTTTTTGCACGTTAAGAACCCTTGCAACAATTCTTTATGGGGTCCATAGGTGGCCTGTTGCCAGGCAAATTTTGTTATTCCTGTCAAACGTTTCCTCATTCTCTAGTGGCAGTCCATTTTCCGACCATCATCCCCAATGGCCTCTTTTTTGACAAGACCCACCCATTGTACTTATTGTTAACTTGTTTTCGTCCTGAACATGCATGACATATTTGACGATGGTCGTTAGGCAACCAACAATCAATCAATCATGTATTATTATCATATGCTCGGATCTCACGACATTGGCGTCGTCGACAGCTCGAATCTGTTGATTTTGAAACTACCGCTTTTGTACGGTACGTTTCACACCATTTTCCTTAAATTACTGCAAATTATAGCGGAGGCTATATTTTAAACTTAAACCTCCTTCAATTTTTGAGACTTAAGGTACTTTGTTAGACAGTACTGCATATTAAATTCACTGTTTTAAATGTAATGATTGTCTAGTTTCTCGCGTGAGTGAGTCGACATTTTGAATAGCCATTAACTTTATCTTGTCCAAATTGAACAGGACGGAAATTGGCTTTCTGTGCATATTTTGGCAATACAGGCAACTTGGCATTATCAAATACGGTGTCAACGGTTGAACTACAGTGCAGGTATCGTGGTTGCATCATAACATCAGACCAAGACAACAAGAGGAAGATAAGATATTGGCTGAAGTTGACAAAACGGAAGAGACAACTGTAGCATTAGTTATCTGCGTAACTAAAACGGAGAAAATGCCAGTTAATAAGGCAAACCATCCAGTTCCAAAATCACATTCCATTGTTGCAGGACGAACATCCTGAAGTTCCAGAAAAGCAAGACACAAGTTTCTTGGCAATACAGCTAGCTCAACACCATATCATGCCTTGAGCATGGTGTCACCTATAAGTAATCTACTTTATACTTCATGAACAGAGACATACAGGGAAACATGTGTGCATCAACAGAGATCTGTCTCAAGTGAGATACTGCACAAGGAGTAGCTTAACAAAAATATGAGTATCCCAACCCTGAAGTTTCTGTTGATCAGGGCTCTTGGCTCCGCCTATGAATACTTCTTAAATTGGGTAAGCTCAGTCGGACACAGCATTCAACAAACAAGTACAGTTTGATACAATGTCTACTATTGGAACGGCCCCGTATTCTTATATGGTGAAGTTCCGTACATAACTGGAACCCGTGAAACAAAACCAATTGACTTTATCTCACAGGGTCACACTGGCCTGGGGACTTTGGTCCCGTCGTCAGTTTATGACACTATATTATATAATTAGTTGAAGACTGACCTGCACCTAAATTGACACAAAATTTGTCTTGCAGATATCAGCTAATGGGAGTCAAGCACATTGTTGGATCAGCTGAACCGACAGCTCCAGCCACAAGACAGACACAAGTGGAGAAAAAGAGAAAAAAATATCAGAGGGATACATCTTTATCAAGTGTGGACTTATCCCAAATGAAAGAGTATGCTAGGGGGAGGAGTAGGAGTCCTCAACAGCCGAAGTTACCAATATTTACCGTTTTTTGCTATATGTCTTTTTGATACTTCTTTCCTGAACGTCATGTAACATGCCAAAAATTATATTAGAAATTTTTGAGTTACCTCTCTTTGTATATATAGAGTTTAGCTATTGATATTTTGTAACATGTCAAATACATTGTATTACATTAGAAATGTTTGAGTTATCTATCTTTGTATAGAGTTAAGCAAATGAAGTATAAAATTTGGAAATTAACTAAAATTGAAAAAAGAGAAAAGATAATTTTATATTAGCTTTTATATATTTTATCAAATCATATTTATGATACAGTTTGATTATTTTGTCCAAATATTATTTAAAGATATTTCAAAATATTATTTACTTCATTCTAGTAATTAGTGTACAGGTAAAAACTGTTCACTACATTGTATAATTTTACTATTGATAAATAACTGATCGACAGGTGTAGTTGTGTCTCAGTTTTGTGAACAAGAATATTTGAAAATTTAAGGTTGGTGTATTTTGTAAATATTTATAATGATTGTGAATATGACTGTTTGATATAAAAGAGTTTTATAAAATACAAAAAGAACAAAAAATATGATATGTACATGCAAATAACATTCTATATTTTTATCTGAAGTTTTGCAAATGCAAATATGATTTTGAAATTTTGTGTAATCATTTGAATTTGAAATACAGTTTTATTGAACTTATTGATAGGCATTGTTGAGAAATATTTGTACTATGAAAGATGTGTTTTACATTTTAAATATAAAAGGTTCTGATAAAGAAAATATTGTTCACAGGTAGATCTATGTGATTTTCATACTAGAGGATGATATTATTGCAGTAAAATTGTCTGCCATTTCCTTATTTAGGGTATGTATAATGAATTGTTATTATGTGCCTTTGATTGATATTATGATTATGTTTAGTTAATTTTTGATATTTCTAATTGAAACATTATTGATTATTCATAAACAAATGTTGTTTACTTTGAAGACTTTCTCTTGTGTTCATATTTTGATTTGAGAAATGTTTTGAATTGTAATATTCAGAAAGGGAGATAATCGTGTTCTTATAGCTTTTATATAGCTTTGTATAAATTAATGTTTCTATTGTATTTGATAGATATTTGAAAAAAGCAATCTTTATTTCAAGTTAAATTTAATTGAATTTATATCTGCATTTCATTAGACTTATGATGTTTTGTGTTTTTTCTATTTTTCCACACATATTGAACTATTCAGCGTTGCAAATAATTAATGTTAATTTCAATATATGTATAATGTGAATTCGAATATATGAATACAGTATAATAAATTCATGAACCTTACATTTGTGCTTTCGTAAGCCAGTTTTATCGTTTTCGGAGGTTACAAAAATGGCGTCGTCGACAGGATAACTATACATATATTTAAATTGGCAACGTTGGTTAGACAATATTTTCTAGGGTTAAACTGTTAGATATTACAAGCAAGATGGAAACTAAAGAAGAAAAGCTACAGAAAGAAGTAGACGAGTTGAGTAAGAAATTATACCATATGCACAAAGAAAAAGGTGAAAACTTACAATTAAAGCAACATTTAGATCATAATAACAAAATCATTGAACAAATACAAAAATCAACAAAAACTATATATGTTGCAAAAGAGAGACCGTTTACAAAATTATCCGGTAGACCCGAAAAAGACAAAGATCCGATTATAAGTGATTGGTTGGAAGATGCCCGAAAACATCTTGTTACAATACCAGACGAAAAAGCCAAAATTGACTTTCTTATGCAAAATCTAATATCTCCAGCTAAAGATGAGATAAGACTGAAACCGTTATTAGAAAGAGATTCTGCTGATAAAATTTTGCTTTTGATTCATAGTATTTATGATGGTGATGATTCAGTAAGTCAATTACAACAGCTATTTTTCCAAAGAAATCAAAAAGAGAATGAAACTTTGCAAGACTATTCTTTGAATTTGATGAACATTTTTGACCAAAAAAACAAGCGAGATAACACAGTTTTGGGTGACAAAGATAAAGTTCTTAAAGATCGCTTTATTGAAGGGTATTAAAGAACCACACTTGAAACGAGAAGTAAAACGATTCAGTTATGAGCACAAAACAATGGAATTTCTTGAGTTTAGACAAGAAGTGTTACTTTGGGTAAATGAAAATACACAAAGTTGGAAAGTAAAACTACAAATGCAAGATGCCGAAGTTGTTAGCAATCAAGCAAATAAAATCTGAACACACATCGACAGACAACTCCGAGATATTAAAACTTCTCACAAAACAACAGGAAATGTTAGAAAAGCAACAACAGCAAATTGATAGGTTGTCTTACAGGTCTAATGTTAAAACATATAGTGATTCAATAAACAATGATGTATATCATAGCCATAAACCGATTGTATGTTATAATTGTGGTGGTAAGGGTCATAAACGTCCGGAATGTCCATCAGCTTTTCAAGCACAAAGAAGTGACGAAGATACACAGAAAACACATACTCGAGGACAATTTAGAGGTAGAGGAAGAAGTTATCGTGGTAGAAATAACCAAAGAGGTAACATATATCAAGGTCGAGGTGGTGTTGTTCCTAGTGACTCAGAAGAGGTAAAAGAGTAGCTTCTACTGCGGTGAGTCGATCAGTAGAAGATACTACAGTACAAGTAGACTCCAATTCATTTCAGAGTAACATTTTTAAAAACATTGCTAGTGAAAGTCCAGAGACAGAAATTGTTGTTGAAAATCAATCAGTTATAGCACTTATAGATACTGGTTCCCAAGTTTCAACAGTTACTGAAACATATTTTAAAACATTATTACAAAAGAAACCAATACTACATGATATAACAAAATGGATGAAAGTCACTGGAGCCAATGATTTACCAATCCCATATTTAGGTTATATTGAACTCAATATTTCAGTAGCGAAAACAATGATTCTGAATGTTGGTTTTCTTGTTGTGAAAGACACTGATAACATTAGTAAATTACCATTTTTACTAGGAAGTAATTTGTTGATGAAGATGAAAGAAGCTTTAGAAGTTTATAATGAAACCGAAACAAACACTCTTATTGGGAAGCAATTGTCAGGTATTTTAACTGTATATAATAACTCTTTTGACTGTGAAATAGATTCTCCAAAAATATCTTTTGTTAAGATAGCAGGTAGCAATCCAGTACATATACCCGGAAATTCAATGAATACAATAATGTGTACAACCAGACAAAAAGACTATAATGAAAAGTATTGTGCAGTTGTTCAGTCATTACAAGGTAACCACGGCTCTTTACCGAGAAACATTATGGTAGTTAATAGTTATGCTGAGATAAGTCAAGGAACAGTACCGGTACGTATGATTAATATAGGATTAGAAGATGTATGGATTAATCAGAAAACAAGAGTTGGTACATTACAGTCAGCTTCACTGATACACGAGGTGTCACAAGACAATATTGACATTGATATAGATCAGACTCAAATAAATTAAATTAAATTGAAGTAAAGAAAATAGATATTGCTGTTTGTAAGCGAGCTACAACAAATACAGAGAATAAGAAATTACAATTGAATGACCTCGATATAGAAAAGGAAAACCTTACCGATGAACAAATAGAAAAAGTTAAAGATTTGTTAAACAAGAGCACCGATATATTTTGTAAAAACGCTTTAGATTTAGGTTATACAGACATTGTGAAGCATAGAATTCTTACAACAGACGAGAAACCAATTGCGATTCCACATAGACGCATTCCACCTAATCAAATGTAAGAAGTTAGAGCACATATCAAACAATTGTTAAATCAAAACATTATTCGTAAGAGTAGTAGTCCTTATGCTGCGCCCGTAGTAATAGTACGTAAGCATGACAAGTCTATTGGACTGTGCGTAGATTACAGATTACTGAATAAAAAGACAATACGTGACGCTTATCCACTTCCAAGAATCGAGGAGGCATTAGACACTTTGCACGGAACCAAGTTTTATACCACGTTAGACTTATCCCAAGGTTATTATCAGGTAGCGACCGAGTAAAGAGATATACATAAGACTGCATTTCGTGTTGGAACGGGAGATCTTTATGAGTACCTAAGAATGCCGATGGGACTTTCTAATAGTGCGGCTACATTCAAAAAAATAATGGAAGCATGTTTTAATGACAAAAATTTTGAAATCTTACTAATATATTTAGATGATATGTATATATAGAGTTCAGCTATTGATATTTTGTAACGTGTCAAAAACATTGTATGACATTAGAAATGTTTGAGTTATCTATCTTTGTATGGCGTTAAGCAAATGAAGTGAAATTTGGAAATTAACTAAAATTGAAAAAAGAGAAAAGATAATTTTATATTAGCTCTTATATATCTTATTAAATCATATTTATGATACAGTTTGATTACTTTGTCCAAATATTATTTAAAGATATTTCAAAATATTATTTACTTCATTCTAGTAATTAGTGTACAGGTAAAAACTGTTCACTACATTGTATATTTTTACTATTGATAAATAACTTATCGACAGGTGTAGTTGTTTCTCAGTTTTGTGAACAAGAATATTTGAAAATTTAAGGTTGGTGTATTTTGTAAATATTTATAATGATTGCAATCTTTATTTCAAGTTAAATTTAATTGAATTTATATCTGCATTTCATTAGACTTATGATGTTTGGTGTTTTTTCTATTTTTCCACAAATATTGAACTATTCATCGTTGCCAAAAATTAATGTTATTTTCAATATATGTATAATTTGAATTCGAATATATGAATACAGTATAATAAATTCATGAACCTAACATTTGTGCTTTCGTAAGCCAGTTTTATCGTTTTCGGAGGTTACAAAAAGAAGGAGGTTGCCCGATTAATCATAAAGACAAATCACAGAACTATAAGTGAAGCGTTAAAATGGACCAAGTGGTCATTTTTATAAATTTCCTGTTTATACAAAAATTTGAATTTTTCGAAAAACAAAGGATTTTCTTATCCCAGGCATTGATTACCTTAGGCGTATTTCAGTATTTGGCACAACTTTATGGAATCTTGAATCATCAATGCTCTTCAAATTTGTACTTGCTTGGCTTTATACATATTTTGATATGAGCGTCACTGATGAGTCTTATGTTGAAGAAACGCTCGTCTGGCGTACTAAATTATAATCCTAGTACTTTTGATAACTATTACATGTTATATTATTTCCGAATATGAACAACTCTCATTATTGTACACAGAGGCCCACGGCCTTGCAAAACAGTCAGACGTATGAAACGATAAACAACGTATTACAATCCGAAATGAAAAACTTAATATCTGTTGTAAACCAGTTATTGAAAGAGATGAGCGTCACTGATGGGTCTTATGTAGACGAAACGCGCGTCTGGTGTACTAAATTATAGTCCTGGTACCTTTGATAACTAGCAACAGACCATTAAATCCTGAGGTGCACCGATAATATTACAACTGGCTCTCAATGCGCCCCCCGCAGAATTTATGTCAGATCACCAACTCCTCCAAGGTCACAATTGAAATTCGTGAGCTCTCAGAATTCACACGTCCCGTCACCATAAAGTAGTTCAAATTCTAGTAAAGAACAGGGCATCATGCCTTTCAAAAGGGCAAATTCACTAATTTTCCTCGAACTCACAAAAAAACCTATCTTTAAACAGGTTAGGGTCAGGCCACTAGGCTCACGTCTACCTAAGAGGATGAGAGCCATAATGACCATGTTATTAGAAATTTCGGTAGAAGTTTAGATATACGTGTAGTTGTAAATTCCATACAAGTCAGGGCTACCATTGACACTTCTACTGTCAATGCTTTACTTAGTAGTCCCCCGATATCAAATATTCAACAAAACTGTGAATCTGTACTTTAAAAGGAATTGGACTTCAACTAGTTACTGATATCTTTTTCAATTATATAAGGCACCTCACTATACAATTAGAGATGTGTGTCATATATTTGATCTGTACAATTAACCTTGGCCTGCATTTTCTGATTGTATGCAGCGCAATTGTAGACTTTTTGTTTTAAATGAAAAATCAATTCCTTCACAACTGATAGATGAAAGAGTTCAGTCTTTGTTAAAAGTTCTTACGAATACACCTGTTCTAAATTTGTTTATGTTTATGTTTATAACAGTGGAAATGAAATCACTACCTAAGGACGTTTATGTGACTGTCCCCATACATAACCATCTGCCTGTCTGAATAACGCACATCATGGGAATTGGACCACAATGTTGATGGTCATTGGTAGAGTAAGTTACGAGGATTCAACAGATAAAACATCTGAACACCTTGTATTCCGTAGCGAAGGAGTCTTCCAACAGAAATCTGCAGGGGCCCTAGGTCCCGCCGGTTCTCTGTCATTGCAACTTATTTAGCAGTAAACACTTTTTTTCACATAGGAGTCGACCACATCATTTTTTTAGTGTGGATTAGTGACACAGTTCAAGTTGAGACGCAATGTTAAAGATGCATTTGTATTGGAAACCACACACGACCTGTTGGAGCCGTGAAGTTAAAGAGTCTCAGACAGGTTCTTTGGTGCACCGACATACAATAGAAGATGAAGTAGAACGTACCATATTCGACGAGGAACATGTGCATCTTTAGTGCCAACTTATGATGAGTTCGCTTAATCAAATTAGGACATGGTTAGAATGTTCCACTCGTGACGATCTACTGGATTACATGTACATTTTTACAGAATGAACTTTGCACTTTCGTGGAGAACCAACTTGTAACTTCAAGAACCTTAGGAATATTCCAATATCTGTGCTGATGTTTACAGATAAGGACAGTATATTACAATCTTTTAGATCCCAAACCATGGATTTATACCAGTAAAATGGTTTCCGGCGTCTAACTCGTCATCTTGTTATCTCGTTTATAAAATTGTGTTACTTTATCGAACTATAAGTCCTACCTTATTGAATTATGTTTCCAGAGAGAAAGAAACATTTTACTCTTAGGACCGTTTGTTTTGCGTATTTTATGAACTCTGAAACATTAATAGCGTTTAAAGGAATATTGATCGTTTAACATTGTGATTTAAGTATGAACTTTAATACATTTATGTGTGTTACTAGTATATGAGACATCACTTATTCTGGCATTACTATATGGAGTAATTTTCACAGACAGTGCGTTATATCTAGTCATTTATTTAACCATGGTCTGGTTCTACTGAGGTAGGGAGAGTGTGGTGCTGAATACCAAATGAATATATAGTACTGCACCAGTCCATGCTTTACATGTTCCTCATCATGTATCGATGACGTTATACGCATAATGCTACATTCTGACTCTTCACATATAACCACATGCATTGATTGCATTGATTATCTATATCATTACGGTATTTTGTGTATAATTGCTGTATCACCTGAATAAACCCTGATGAGTTTCATACATCATTCTTGTATTATTATTATATGCTCGGATCTCATGACAGTATTGCTCTATTTAGAAAAGGTGGTCGTATTATACAAGATGAAGCAGAAAATATTGACTTAAATGTTGAAATAATCGATGGAAAAAATACATTGCACTGTATGGCTTGAGTTGTATTTCAGTATCAAAATGAATCATTCATCGCCTACATGAGTTCCAAATATTCTAATATTTATGGGGAGATTGAGTCTTTTTTCATGGAAAACCCACATATATGCCCTGTCTTTGGTATTTTATTACTTTTTTTCGAGACTAAAGATCCGTTTCCATTTTTCAGCAGAAAGCAATAAACAAATTTCATCTGTCGCCTATACTGTCAGTCATAGATGCCAAGCCTAGCGACATGGCAATAGTATCTACAACTATGAAACAATATTTAGATATGTCAAAACGTGCTGGTCAACATTAAATATGCCGTGCAAACATTTGACAAATTAATTGTATGCTGTTGTCCAAATGTAAAATTGTTTATGCCAGACATGTTCGAGGATTAACTTTGGTATATGAGGCTAGCTGTCATGGCTCTTGTGTTTAATTTAAAAACATTCTTCAATTGGTGTAAAGATGAAAATCGTTTCATTTATATTGAACCAAATGTATGGAAGGCGTTCATTGACTGTCACAGTTCATTTGCTGAAACCACCAAAAGCGATGAAGGTATTGAACAGTTTTTTTTTTCTAATTTAAAGAAAGATGTTGCAACTGATTAAAGAATTTAAAATACACTCTGTAAACTATTACCAGCCTTCGTATTTTGGGATACGTTTCTTCGTGTAGTGGAGATATTGTTACAGAACATTACGGCTAAACGGATTGGGTTTTGGCTTTCACATTTGCACATGGCAGGTGCAATGTTGCGATGCTTTTTCACTACCAATCGGACGAACAATGCTAGATGGACACCAGCCTACATATGAATTTGATATGTTGAATTTGTTTGAAACTGTAAAATCCGTCTTTATGTCAGGTGAGCTTTGCAATCAGACATAAACATTGAGCTTTAAATAGTATCTGGAGTGATATGGCTAAGACTTTAAAGGTTGTAGAGGCATACTATAGTTAACAAGGGGAAAACTGCTGTACTTCGATGGATTCTTACAAGACACATCCTTGCGCATTTTAGTTCTTCAATGAGTTGAAGATCAAAATTAGCCACAGATGCAGAAAATGAACATGAAGAACACAAGCCAAGGGCAGTGACACGAAACAAGACGAATGTCTCTGATTTGATAGGATATATGAATGCATGAGGATGTGACTAGTCAGGATATTGACATATCCTATTGGTGCCATACCTTCTGCTCTGTTCCAACTTCCATGATAATGGTAACATGTGGAAATCTTGTAAATCTGATATAATTCACCCCTTTAAGAGAAAATTTGCTCTTCTTTCAATCTTCCCAGTTATGACAGTATTTATCAAAGGTACCAGGCTTATACTTTCATACACCAGACACGCGTTTCGTCTAAATAGGACTCATCGGTGACGCTCAAATCAAAGTACAAAGAACGTCAAACAAAAATAAACATGATAAAGTTGAAGAGCATTGAGGACAAAAATTCCAGAAAGTTGTGCCAAATACGGCCAAAGTAGTCTATGCCTGGGATCAGAAACGAATAATTAGTACTCTTGCAAACGGTTAATTATACAAATGACTATATATTTGATATTAACATTGAAGTGCAGAAAATGGGCTTGTGGTACTCTCTTTCGATAAGTTTTCAAACTGGA
The DNA here is from genome assembly GCA_019925275.1 of Mytilus edulis. Taxonomy (NCBI): domain Eukaryota; kingdom Metazoa; phylum Mollusca; class Bivalvia; order Mytilida; family Mytilidae; genus Mytilus; species Mytilus edulis. The sequence goes on along the minus strand of CM034354.1, from coordinate 89,676,928 downwards.
GATCAGGAATCGCCGTTAAGATTGGAAGTGCATTTATCACCTCATTGTATGATCCGAAAGTTCAGATATCTTCATGATGAAGCTAAACAAGCTAAGGGTAACGTTTGCCGCCACAAAGGATGCTAGTGTTGTGAAAACACATTTTTCAGCAAATGCAATGCTTCAATCGCAAGTTTAGATGACCTCGCACATTGCTTAACTAGTGATCATACTTTCCAAATTCTCTGGTTGGCTAGAGGGTAACAACGATTTGCTCTGGGTTTTCATTGAGAAACAAATGTTAGTAGATTTCCTTCAATACTTTTTTTGTACGTTTACGGTCAAGGAAAAACAGCTAGCTATAACAACTGTGTATGCAACCAACAGCAATCTGCGTACACCAAAAATGGTTGTAGAAATTATTTAATTCACCTAGAAATAATTGAAGAAGGCGACAAATTAAACGATGACTGATGTCAGGTTTTTGAAACTTGTCGTGCCCTTTGTTTGTTAAAATACCCATACAACCACTCTTTCTTGGTGGCCCATGTGTGCTTTTGTGAGGCGAAGGCATATTAAACCTAAAAGGTTCATAGAGCTAGAATAGACGCTGAAAAACATAAGTCCAACATTAAAATCTTTTGATGTAATTGCCTTGTGAACTATTTGTGACTGGCAATAAATATAAATCAAACAAAAATCCAAATTGACTTCGATTCTTTTTATAAAAGCCGTAATTCTGATACTATTCCTTAAAATATTGAATTTTTGTAACTTTAATTTTCTCTACATATTTGCTTAATCTCCATTTAAAAATATTTCATTTATATTACGTTCGTGTAGAATACATACTCTGTAACATGTGTTACTAAAAGATATTTAAAGAGGAAGACACAAAAGAATTGTCTTTAGAAATGGAAACATGTTGGACAGTGTTGTTTCAATTTGATCTATTAATTGTCGGTTGCCGCTTGTTTAACTGCTATCCATGTTTTTGAGTATCTGCACCGTCTATCTGAATTTATGATAACCATGCCTTCCCTCAACATATCTGAATAATAAGTCTCATGGTCTTCCTCTTTCAGTCGGAACTATTTTACAAATGTAAAACTCTGAACCGCAATGGTACTCCAAACCGCGATGATCATGATGATGTGCAATGATTTGGCGCTGAAGTGCGATGGTGTTATTGTGATGTTATCTTGTTGGTAGCTACGCTGAAGAGCGATGATCTTATCAAACAACATTTTAAATATTATTCATGTCGATATAGATGTCAATTCGTTTGTAAGAGGCGATTTTACAGGTTTTTGAGTTAATAAGGGGCGTATTTAATTGTAATACTACTACAAACGGGAAGAATTGGCGAGCAGGGAATAAATCTTTTAATGGATGATTTTTTTCAAAATAGACAAAAGACTTTATTTTACGTATGATTGGGCATTTTGCGTCCTCTTAATACATACGGGTCCATTGCAAAAATCCTACTGAATTAATATTACAATAGAAAGGAACAGGATAAAGATAAAATGTAAACGCTCAGTTCTGTCTACATGTTTTAGATCACCTGACCTGAAAGGTCAAGTAAGCTTTTCTCATCATTTGACGTCCGTCGTCTGTAAACTTTTACAAAAGTCTTCTCCTCTGCAACTACTTGGCCAAATTTAACCAAACTTGTCTACAATCATCATTGGGGTATTTAGTTTAAAAAATGTGTGGCGTGACCCGGCCAACCAACCAAGATGGGCGCCATGGATAAAAATAGAACATAGAGGTCAAATGGAGATTTTTGCTTATATCTCTGAAACCAAAGCATTTAGAGCATTGAAGATCTATCTACCCTGAAATTTTCAGACAAATCGAACAACCTGTTGTTGGGTTGTTGCCCCCGAATTGGTAATTTCAAGGAACTTTTGCAGATTTTGGTTATTATCTTGAATATTATTATAGATAGAGATAAACTGTAGACAACAATGATGTTCAGCATAATTAGATCTTCAAATAAGTCAACATGACCAAAATGGGCAGTTGACCCCATTAAGGAGTTATTGCCCTTATAGTCAATTTGAAACAATTTTCATATTTTTTTGTAAATTTTTAGAAAATATTTTTCAATGTTATTACTGGACCAAGTTCATTATAAATAGAGATAATTGTAGCAACAAGAATTTTCAGTGAAGAAAGATTTAAACACATCGATATCACCAAAACACAATTTTGTCATGAATTTGTCTGTATCCATTGTTTAATATTAATTTGTCTGTATCCATTGTTTAATTTGTTTAATATGCACACAGACCAAGGTGAATGACACAGGCTCTTGAGAACCTATAGCTTAAATATGTAGAAAATAAAAGCGAATAATTTCTCATTTAGTATGTAACTTTGATCATACATAGACAATAATAAATGTAAATATATTTATTTGATATTAAAACAATTAAACATCTGTTAAATTAAGCATCACGAGTTTTATAGACCCACGATTTTCAGCGTACGGACCATTCCACTTCGACGTAGACCATCGCACCAACTGTCCCTGTCGCACCTTCGAGTTATTCATTATATAATTATATAACATCGAACAATACAGCATTATAAAGGAATTAATTCTAAAGAAGAAAATGATAAATATGAATAGGTCCATCAGTGCCGATAGTAGAACAAATGATTGACAAGTATCTTTAAAGTTACAACAGATAACACAAAACACAAGATAACCCGTCAAGTTTAGCACTTCATTGGCGAAGACGTTGCGTAACCAACGTCAGCTTCTGATTCCTGAAAGTAGAAACAACACGTGACAAATTGTCATAATCCATTATGATATAAATGTTTGTATCAGTAGATACATACAGTGTCAATGAATTTGTCCATTTGCCCCCCCCCCCCCCCACCCCACCCCCCCCCCCCCCGCAACAAAAACAAAACAAAACACAAACAACATAGGATCTGCCTTAATAATGTATGCTTTTTTTCATTTGTTACGTGAACGAAATTCTTATGTGTGTACATGCATTTGTAGGTAATTTTTGGTGAATTATTAAGATTAACCTCTTTAAAGTTGCAACACAGCTTCTCCGCAATCGATCTTCGAAAACATATTTAAAAAAAAGAACTTACAGATGACAAACTTTGGAGATCATGTTTGGTTGACGTTGACTTCCTTTTTCTACTTCTTAATGACTTTTTTGAACCAGCGAGTTTATCTGAAATTACAAAATAAGATCGACAGATCAACAAATGGTTTAGTAACACTTCGACATATATAACTTTCTTTTATTTAGTAGTGTTTATCTACAATCTGCATATATGTGGCGGGTCAACATAACATTTGTGTTCAACCTTCACGATTCACGATTTTATATTTTTAGGAATAAATAGATATTGAGTTGCACTCAGTAAAAATAAAATATCTGGATTTAGTTTATTAACATGCATGAAAGTCTACACGCTGATTAGTTTTACTTATATTAATAAGAAGTTGTAATATTAGTACCAATCAGACAACTCTCTATCCAAGTCACAATGTATAAAAAGTCAACAATTATAGGTCAAAATACGGCCTTCAACACGGAGCATTGGCTCACACTGAGCATCACGCTTTAAAGAGCCCCAAAATGAATAGAATTCAATTCAAACAGGAAAAGCAATGGTCGAATGTATATGAGACACTAAAATACTAATGAACCAAAACCAACAAATGAAACCCACTGAACAAGCTCCTGACTTAGGGCAGGTGCATTAGCATGCAGCAGTTTACACGTTTTAATAGGAGTAAACCTTCATCTTAACCTGAGAAAGTAGTGGAACATTACAACATTAAACGACACATTATACAATATCAATTGAAAGTGCATAACTCGTTCACAATGACATTTACACAATAACAAGTAAACGCATGATTTGATTCTATATATGCCCTTGAATTTTTACTAGATAACTTTTTGTTCGCTTTGGGGATTCCGTATATCGTCAGGTTATTGGAATGCTAATGGGGACTAACTGTGTATCACTTATTGCGGACCAGTTTTTGTATTGCTATCAGTTGCAATTGATGACAAAAATAAGCAAAGACCAATCGGAACAACATCTGATAAATAAATTTAATTATACTTTTATATATTTGGATGATATTTTGGCTCTCAATAATGACGACTTCAGTATGTGTATTAAAGAAATATATCCGGTTGAACTTACTTTAAATAAAGCTAATACTAAGAACGACCACTGCCCTTTCCTCGATCTTGACATCTATACCTCTAACGGAAAGCCAACTACTAAAATTTATAATAAAAGAGATGATTTTTCATTTCCTATCGTTAATTATCCATTTTTAGATGGTGACGTTCCCTTGTCAACATCTTACGGTGTTTATATATCTCAACTTGTACGATTCGCTCGTGTATGTAACAAAACATTTACTAAATTTTATCATCGGTACAAGAACATCATTCGTAAATAAAGGTCAACATGCAGACTTCTTATACGTTCAGGTATATCACATCCATTTTTTTATGGAAATAATCTTTATAAAGCACAATGGTGTCAGTATTCACCTCAGAAACTAACAAAACCTTTGAATAGACTTATTAAGAAGGGATATAGTTACAGTAATGTTGTCAGGTCATTAAAGATTGCATATTTTGGCGTTAATATTTATTCCCTTATAGGGTCTTTGCATCGGAACTAAACACATTTATTCAAAAACCAGTTGTTGGCATGACACGGGTTATGTTCTTCTCATATATGTTATGATGGTATGATACTAAACCCCTAACGGGAAGGATTATGCCTGATGTTCATATGATGAAATCATAATCTTTCAGTCAGTTTAATTGAAGTCTGAAGCTGGCATGTCAGTTAACTGCTAGTAGTCTGTTGTTATTTATGTATTATTGTCATTTTGTTTATTTTCTCTGGTTACATCTTCTGACATCAGACTCGGACATCTCTTGAACTGAATTTTAATGTGCGTATTGTTTGGCGTTTACTTTTCTACATTGGCTAGAGGTATAGGGGGAGGGTTGAGATCTTACAAGCATGTTTAACCCCGCCGTATTTTTGCGCCTATCCCAAGTCAGGAGCCTCTGGCCTTTGTTAGTCTTGTACTATTTTATTTTAGTTTCTTGTGTACAATTTGGAAATTAGTATGGCGTTCATTATCACTGAACTAGTATATATTTGTTTAGGGGCCAGCTGAAGGACGCCTCCGGGTGCGGGAATTTTTCGCTACATTGAAGACATGTTGGTGACCTTCTGCTGTTGTTGTTTTTATGGTTGGGTTGTTGTCTCATTGACATATTCCCCATTTCCATTCTCACTTGTATTATACATTGAACGAAAAAGTTTGATCTATAACACAATATAAATATAAAATTAAAAGCATAGAAGACTTTTTAACATAGACGTCACAGGTAGCTATTAAAAATATGTAGGAAAGTCTTAATATGTCAACTCTAACCAGGGACTAAAGAGCGTTAAATAAAACAACGAACAGAGGTTAATTCAAATATAATGATTTTGTTGTTAAAGTACGGAAGTAAACATGTTTGACCAAACTTCTAAATGTGTTATACAGAGTACAAACACAAAAGTAAAAATTTATCGGCATAATTTAAAATAATGATAAAAGGTGGAACATTTTAAAATAGTAAGATGCGATATAACACAAACTTAAGAATGCATTTGAATTTGATGGGAACATTCATAAACAAATAACAGGTACGGCAATTGAAGCAGTCTCTTCACCGGAAATCTGAGAAATACTTATGTTCGAAATAATGAATCAAATACTTCTGCATTAAAACGTAGAGGCAAATTATGTACATGGCAGAAATAGGATTCATTTCATATGATGGATCATTTTGTCTAACAAATACTTATGATTCCTAATTAAAGTTCCGCAGGCAGGTTAATGCAGTTTAAAAAAAACGGAAACCATTTTCAATGTTTGCATCGCAGTCTAAATTTGACGTCATTTTCTTAACTATTCTACACGTCATTGGCTTAAACGTTCCGTCGACGTTATTTATGAGCTTGTCACGAACAGCTGATCGGACACCTTGTTATGATAGAAGTCGTTATCACCAGTTCGACAAAAAACATGTTGTTAAAGAAGTGTGTTGCTTATTTTTTTAGGTACGTAAGTTTTAATTTATTTTAGCCTTCTGCCGAGGATCGTGGAATATTCATTTCATTATGAATGTAGTCTAAAGAGAAAGTTGCATGTTTACTTAAAAATTGGCATATTTACAGGTTTCGATATCAACATGATGTGGGCAGTCTGTAGAAATTTAATGATCAACAACCATGCAACGTAAGGAGTTGTTGAAATTTCCCAACATACCTGCCTGAGGCCCACCACCTTTCCCTAGGCCTGAATCCTCCTCCCCCTCAATTTGTCTCGTATGCATGTCAATTATTTATAATTTGAAAGACTCCTTCTTTTGGACTATTGATGTATTTAAATGGGGAACTTAGTTGGAATCCCCCGCCGTCTTTGTCCTGGGTTGGGACCCCCCCTTTTTTTTAAAAGGGCTGGATTTGCCCCGGCGATCCGATTACACATGTATGATCAATCATTTCTTATTCCAATTTATAATATATTATAAAAGTAAAACAAAAAACTATTCTTAATATATGCATGCATGACTCTGGGCATAATACTAATGGCTATGGCCTGTCTGTATTTAATAACATTGTGTAAACAGGCACATGAGATGTGATGATATGTGAGAAATATCGTTTATTTTCATGACCATAATTGATAAACAACTTTTCATTTTTGGTTTTAAACCTGATAGTCATTATACTATGATTTAAAATCATCCCTTTGAGTGTACATTTTAATTTTTGGTCTTTATTAATTTGTTAAGTTTTCTTCTGTTTAGTTTATAGGCATTATATTAATAATAGTAGATTATATATGAATTGCTTATTTGTAATATTGATTCACTCTATAATAATGTGTATCTAAAGTATACATAAACTTGTGTTACTTTGTGTAGATCTTTTGAAATTTTGACAAAATTTACATCAACAAATCAATCTTAGTTGTGTTTATTTACAATCTGGTGTGTATACATTGAGTTTAATTGAAACCCTTCAGTAATTATTGTACCTTCTTTTGCAGATTGATTTACACCTGGTACAAGTAAGGTGACAGTTAATGCATAAAGAGTGTAGTTTCTAAAATATCAAATATGAGGTATATACAATAATATAAACACATCATAGATACTCGTACTACAAAAGACTCATCAGTGACGCTCGAATCCAAAAAAGTTAAAAAGGCCAAATAAAGTACGAAGTTGAAGAGCATTAAGGACCACAATTCCGAAAAGTTTCGCCAAATACAGATAAAGAAATCTATGCCTGAAGTAGAAAAGCCTTAGTTTTTCAAAAAATTCTAAAATTTGTAAATAAATTTATAAATATAACCATATCAATGACAATTCATGTCAGTACAAAAGGTGCTGACTACTAGGCTTGTGATATCCTCGAGGACATAAATTTCCACCAGCAGTGGCATCGACCCAGTGGTTGTAAATAAACACCTCATAGATAACAGGACTAAATTTGGTATATACGCCAGATGCGCGTTTCGTCTACAAAAGACTCTCGAATCCAAAAAAGTTTAACAGGCCAAATAAAGTAAATATAAGTATTAATTATTTTAGAATGAATGATTCCTGCTAGTGTCCTTCAGTTAATAATTCTTTGTTATACCGTTTTCTATAATTTTTCTTAAATTCTTTTGATTTATAAGCCTTTTATTTTTGCACTTTTTGCCCATAGGGTTTATTATCTATTCTGTAAACACCATCCAGACCCTCAGGTTAGGTGTATAAATAAGTTATCTGTTGTATTTTATCACACCCACCCAGTATTGAGTAATGACAAATTGGCAAAGCAATGTGATGGGTAAATATCAGTTAAAGTAAGCTGTACTTACAAATTTTATTGAACTTTTACAGATAATTCATCATCAATTAAAAGTTCATTTTAATTCAATGTAGGACTTTGTGTCAAGTCTATTTAATTCAATAATAACTAAGGAATACACAAATGTGACAATTTTGACTCACCGTTCTGTTTAAAACTTTTAAATGCACTAGTTGTTTACACATTTATTTCAGTATATGTATGAAGATGACTTGGAGGCAATGGTGTTATACAAGTTTTAACTAGCCTAATTGATATTTGAAAAAAAGTAATCAAAGAAAAAAAAGTGACCACTTGTTTCTTTTGAAGATCAACACAAACAAAGAAATTGTCAAATAATTTGTAACCATATCGGGTGATAGTTTTAGATCTATGCATGAAAAGAAAGTGAAATCAATGTTTTAAAGATGAAAGCTTGAGGACATATAACAAACATATAACAGTGCTGAATATGACAACCCCATGCCATGTTACATGAAACTTTTGGAATGCAGCAATTTTCAGTATGGCAACAAAAGGAAGGGTCACATGACAGTTAAAACTGACTTTGAAATATGGAAGACAAAGACAAAGAGGAGATGTGATTGTGCACTTTTTTCTGAAAGGATCAACACACAAAATGAAATGTTCATATCATTATGCATCATTTGCAGTAGTTAAGATAATTTTGGATATATACATACAACTGTGAACTGAGTGAGAATTATAATTCAAACATCATATATGTACTTCCTAGTATATATATTATAATTCACAACATTTTACATGCATATAGGAATATTCTTTGCATGTTTCATGTGAAATAAAATGATTATCTAGTACTACATTATCATATGAAAACCAGCAGGATGATATATGTCGACACTTTTTATGGATCATGGAAACCCACAGGAAAGTATTGTATGCATTGTAATAAGGATTATCAGTTTATTGTGACATATGCAATGCTTTTTGTTTTAATTTTGAGAAAACTATTTGAAATGAATGAAAAAGTATCAAAAGTTTCCTTGAAACTTTTGAAATAGACATATATGTATTTAAAAGGCAAATAATACTCATAATGAACTCAAGCTTGTCACATGCATACACCTTTATTAAATAAACGAATAGTTTTATCTCAGGGAAATTTCTGTTTTTTAATGGGTTTTTTTCCATAACAATTTACTTTTTTATACTGAAAAGACTGCAATTAATGAATGATGAATTTTCAACAAATGAACATAGCTCTAGAAATCCTTGATTTCAGCTGATATAGTTTCCTAAAGAACGACCTATTCAGACATGTTATGTGACAGTTACTGATCCTAATAATTCAAAAAAAAAAATGTTTTTAAATATAAACATTGACAAAAAATCGAACAGGGCTGAGCAGATTAATATTTCTCATGAAAATTGAGTTTGATAAAAGGTGTTTCATACTACCATGCACAAGTGCTTGTTAAGGTGTTTTTTCTCCTGTCAGGAGAATCATTTTATTTTAGAAATTGGTGTTTTGCCGTCCGTAATCACGCTGTCTTACTATGCCAAACCTTGGTAATCTAAAAACGTAAAGACTCTAGTATGATAATCAAACTTAAGAAAGAAAGCAAAATAATTTTATTTGCAATCGGCACATATCAAACAGATGTGCGGTTAAAAATGAACATTGGGTTACGAAAGCTCTTACAAAGTATAACTTTAGAGTACCCCCTTTTTCCCCTCTTCTTTAATGTGTTTTTTTTCTAGTCAAAAACTGTCAAAATGTCGATTATTTCTTTTCTGGTATTTTAACACCGCAAAGGGAAATAATCGATCTGAATCAATTTAGTGTTTAAAAATGTCGCCGCGTAAGGACTTTAACATCATTCATTTATGAAGATCGCATTGGCACACCCCGTTAACATTTATTGACCTCTGTAAAACTTGGCATATTTATTCTTGAAAAGCTCCAGAATACCAAAAATTGCTGTTTCTTCTTTTTAAAATGAATACAACTCGACAAGATAGTTGGCCACGATTGGATTGTATGACACTTCTATTATCTTTTATTTAAAAAGGGCAAATTTAAAGGAAGAAACAGATGTTACGGGAAAGATAACATATTTGTCAACACAGAACAACTTTATGTTCGTTATTTTGTGTAATTCTTTGGGGTGCGCCAGGCTTTTGAAGTTGTCCGTTCACACGCCATCTTTGAATGATGCCCGTTACCATGGTAACCAGGTGGGGGGAGGCATTGAGACACCAGAAATTAAAACCTTGGATGATATTACGGATGATAAAAATAAGTTCTGGGTATGAATGTTTTTGGACTAAAATTAAAAATAATTTCAAATTTTCATGATTTTTTTATGAACAAATGGCCGATTTACTCTAGAACAGCATTAACCTTCCTGCGTCATCTTTGAATTATAAAAACATCAATATATACATAAAATTATATAATTTTTCGAAATTGATCATATTATAAAAATGCATCTTCAAATGACCAAACCAAGGTTTAACTGCCGAAACACTAAAAAGGTGTCAGGTCATATAATGCAGTATTGCATGCGTGGTTGCATGGGTGTTTTATAATATCAATATACATTAGAGAATAAAATCATTTAAAATCATTCCAGGGATTAAGTGTTTTAGCGCCATCGACGGTTAAAGAAGACCTGACTTCTGCGATGCCCCCCAAAAAAGGATGTACAGGCAGTAGGGTCGTGAGGATTTAGCCTATACATTGTAAATTGATAAAAAATCATAAGACAGAAAGTTAAACTGTGATAGGATATAATGTCAAAAATCATTTGGCGATATTTGTTTAATTTGTTTAAATTTAAATAATTTTGAAATATTTACTGTTTATTATATTGCTCGTCACCAAGCCACTTTGACATTTAGTTTTTTTTAAAGAATAATTCGATCATAATTGATATTTTTTATACATTTTGTTTACAAAGTTTGTTTATATATACAATACTTTATTAGGAAATAAAAGATTTTTTTTTAAATAACTGTTTTCTTATTCAAAGAAAACAATCTTAAAAGCATTTTATTCTGTAACTTTTTATCCTTGATCTTTTGTCCTGTGAGTTTCTGTCCAACATTCATAATAACTATCGTTATGTTAAATATAGACATTTAAGTTTGAATATGTTCCTTTAGAAAATACAAAATAAATAATTTTTTTGTCAAGCGACAGTTATTTCTCAGTAGGATAGTGCGCATTCTTATTGCTTACTCGAGTGGATGACCATTAGTTATCAAAGTTCAGAAAAGTCTTTACTACAACCACGAGAAGCAATAATCGTCGAATACTAAACATTATTCTATATCGACATGATCTTACGTTTACCTTTTAAAGGGCTTTGCTTGAATAATTTGTCAGTGAACTCATTAATATTTTTCATTTCAGTTCGAATACATTCTCCTGTGTTCTCAAAAAGATCGGATGAAAGCACGATTGGTTTTTGCAGTACATCGGGATTGTAGTCTTCGTCAAAACACATTGGCTCATCTTCTGTAATTAAATAAATAACATAAGTAGACGAAACGCGCGTCTGACGTAATAAATTATAATCCTAGTACCTTTGATAACTATTTAGTATGTTTTTGTATTTTCAAATAACATAATATACAGGGAAAATACACAGAACTAACGTTTAATATATTTAAAAGGAATTTTGAAATATACTTGCAGTCATAAGTTGATTAAAAACATCCAGGTTAGAAACAAAACCCAAGGGAAACACATCAGTTAAAAGGAAAAAAACGGAACAAAAATGAAAAGAAAAATACTGAAATTCTATAATATGTGCATATCTTTGGTAGTAGATTTATTTGAGATCGATGAAAAACTTATTATTTTTCATATATTGAATGCCACGCTGGTACACAAAAAATAATCATGAATTACAGGTAACTACATATTGTGTTAAAGGGAAAAACATACCTTTCAATACATCGTCTTCAAAAGAACCTTGTGAACCATTTGTTGCTGCAAAGGAAAGTGCATCGTAAACAATTGCTTTCAATTCAAAGATTTAAGAAGATATTGCTTGAGTTCCAATGATACAAGTCCATTGAAGTCATCAAAAGTAAAATGTAAACTAATATCAAGATTATAAGACAATATATAGGTCAAACTACAGCCTTAAGTATAGTGTCTTGCCTCAAACTGAACAGCAGGCTTAAAAGACCCAATATGACTTATGTGAAACCTTTGAAATAGGAAAAACAGCAGTATAATCAATATAAAAAACGAGAAATACTTATGGACTGTATTAAACAACATCCTCCAAACAGCAGGTCATATAGCCCTTAGTGTATACATTTTGCCAACATAAGGTAAACATCGTAAAAATAAACCAGCATACATTATGTTTTTGGAATATCATCTGTCATTTAGTGATGTTTGCATTACATTTTCATTGGAAAAGCAGATACAAAATGTAAATAAAAATACTTTCCAAATTCTGAAATACAGGTATGTGAATGAGAGTTAATACAATGACACAAATAAACTAGGATAAAAAAAAAATTGAGAGAAAAAATACATATAAAAACAAATATGTTACCTTCTTCTGTCATGTTTAGGAAGGCAGATTTAAACTCATCAACATAATTTTCATCAAATTCATGAACACAAAAAGATTTCACAGCATCTTCAAACCTTTCATCCGTAGATAACTCTTTATCAACCACTTTAGCGATTTCAACCATTCTATCGAGTGTTTTCTTGTAATCATGATTTGAATTGTGGATAATTTCATTTCTTAATTTGACTATTGCTTCTACTGCGTCACCTATGTTTTGAAGTTCATTGTTGAAACTTCCCCAACCGTCTAAGGGAGCAGTCACAAAATCAAAGTACTGACATAGCTTATACAGAAGATTCGTTTCACATTTCAGAAATCCGTCTGAACTTAAATTCGAAACGATTTTTTGTTCTCTCTCAGAAAGTTTTAAGGCTTTATTATATTTGTCTTTGTTATGACTATATGAAGTGGATATGAAAGCTGGACTAACTTCTTCTGGTATCAACTTTCGTATCATTTCTGGCATAGTTTCAAAGGTTAAATAATATACGAAGGCTTCATTCTGTCTGGATGTGCGTCTTGTATTGATGGCTAAAAAATATATGTCTTTCATTTAAAGTTAATTTTATATATATTAAAAGTTGACTTCAGGATTCTTTATAAATTGTCCAACAATGATTATGTTAAATTTTCCGAATTTTCCTAATTGATATTTGGACTATCCTATTTAGTTCTGTTAGTAAATTCTAATATTAGTCCAATCTGAACTTGTGTATGATAGCACCCCGGTACCACGCACTGGTTGTTATTTTTATTTTCATATTATCTAAGAGAACGACCGGTATGGGTTTCTCAATCTCGTAATCTCAACATGTATGTGTTTCCACTTCAACTTGATTTTAATATGTGTTTATGTATTGATTGGAATCTGAATATTCTTTTAGAGAAAACTGTAACTCCCTCACAGTACAACTAATGCCCTAAAGTCTACATAGGATTCCAGGAGCGACACGCGTTTATCTTTTCAAAATAGTGTATTTTTATCAATCTTGACAAAGGTTCAGCATTATTAAAAATACAAGTTCTTCATAATCGATTATACTAATTGTGAGTTAGGCGAAATTTTTACTGTCATTAGATAATTTGTGAAGTGGGGCTTTGTTTTGTTATGATAGTTATCAAAAGGAACCAGGATTATAATTTAGTAAGCCAGACGCGCGTTTCGTCTACATAAGACTCATCAGTGACGCTCATATCAAAATAGTTAGAAAGCCAAACAAATACAAAGTTGAAGAACATTGAGGATCCAAAAATTCCAAAACGTTGTGCCAAATACGGCTAAGGTAATCTATGCCTGGGATAAGAAAATCCTTAGTTTTTTAAAAAGTTCAAAGTTTTGTATACAGGAAATTTATAAAAATTACCACATTATTGATATTCATGTCAACACCGAAGTGTTGACTACTGGGCTGGTGATACCCTCGGGGACGAAACCTCCACCAGCAGTGGCATCGACCCAGTGGTGTAAATACTTATCAAAAGGTACCAGGATTATAGTTTAGTACGCCAGACGCGCGTTTCGTCTACATAAGACTCATCAGTGACGCTCATATCAAAATAGTTAGAAAGCCAAACAAATACAAAGTTGAAGAGCATTGAGGATACAAAATTCCAAAAAATTGTGTCAAATACGGCTCAGGTAATCCTATGCCTGGGATAAGAAAATCCTTAGTTTTTCAAAAAGTTCAATGTTTTGTATACAGGAAATTAAAAAAAATGAACACATTATTGATATTCATGTCAACCCGAAGGGTTGACTACTGGGATGGTGATACCCTCGGGGACGAAACGAATGAATTAGACGAAGAAAGTAAGTTTGTTTTCATTTATGATGAGGGTGGTTTCAAGGGTACGAATCGGATATATCACGTACTTGTTTTTAAAAGTTTGTTTTCATTTTGTACCATTGTAATGATATTTTTTTGGAAGGTGTATACACTATACATTTTCGTCTTATACAGCCATTTAGATCAGAACAGCTTTTAAAAGACTTGACGTCCATTGACACTGAAATGGTTTACATATTTTTATTAAGGAACAAGCCAAAGGACGCATCCGGGTTCGGGGATTTCTCGTTACCTTGAAGACCCATTGGTGGCCTGCGGCTGTTGTCTGCTCTACGGTTGGGTTGTTGTCGATTTGAAACAATCACCATTTTCTTTCCCAATATTATTGACTTTTGGTTATTAGATAATTTTGAGTCTTTTATATTATATTATTTTGAGTCCTCTTATATTTAATGCGTTTCCCTAGGTTTTTGTTCGTTACCCCGATTTTATTTTTTGTCCATGGATTTATGAGTTTTGAACAGCGGTAGACTACTGTTGTCTTTATTTAGTAAATTTCGGACTTACTAAACAGCGGTAAATTCTGTAGTTATCAGGCAATTTGCTTTCAGTCAATTTAGTATGTTAAGTCAGTGGTTATTATTTACCTTGTCATATAAACAGCATCACAAATGGTCGGAAAAGACTGCGCGCGAATTGTCTAAACTGTACTGAATTTACCGTAGTGGATCATTTTTTTAATTTTACTAATAGATAAACTTAAATGTAACAAATAGATAAATTTACTGAAAGGCAAATATAATGTCAGACTTTTGGTTTGAAACTTATATTCATTTACGTATGATAAGTCTTAATATTCAACTCCACTCTATGGATTCTATAAGAATAAATCTTCATTCAAATATTTCAAGTCAGGTATGATGTATCTCTGTGCCGTATATTACGACAGTTTTTGCTGCTAGAACATAATTATAATCAGGTTAACCAATTCTTTCTGTTAGAGTTGCTCTCCCAATTTTGTCATTTTAACCCCAAACAAATCTGTCATACAATTAAAGGTATTTTATTACCTATTTAAACCAATATGTTTTGTTGGAAAATGTTGTTATCAAGTCAGGAATTTCCATTCATTCCGTTCACTCATATTATCGAGCGTTTGGTTGTTTAAGTTTTACGGAACATTTCCTTTTATTTTAGCTTTGGAGAAATGTATTTAATTAAAGCTGTTTTTTTTTTGTTCCCGGATAAAACGAATGATAGCAAAACGTCATACGAATTACGCACATACGAAAAATTGCAATCAGAATTGTATATTAGGATTGAGTTTTTTTTTTCGCATGACGGATGGTGAATGCATTTTGTGTATGTAAATGGAAAATTTGTTAGCTCTGAATAGTTGACCGTATCTGAATGGTTGAAGATATTATCGGCAAGAAAATCCACAAGCCGTTAACGCGATCGAGTGGTTGTAAGAAACTCATCAAAGATAGAATGATTAAAGGATGGTACGCTAGATTATTTTATTGTCTACTTAGGTTTCAACAGTTAGCTCGAATAAAAACAGTAAACAGACCCAAAAAAATACGAAAGCGAACAGAATTGACAAAAAAGGTTACGAAGTTTTGTAATATAAAAATAAATGCTATTCTTAAATTTGATTTTCATGATTGTATTTCACAAAGAACAATAATTTGTTTAAAATAATCAAATGAATTGATTTGCAAGACAATTTACTAGTATTGTCATAAATGTGTTCTCATTTTCATTCCAAAATCAGAGATCACAATTAATACAGTTTTGCAGTAATATCAAAACTTGCGTTTTTCTATTATTTACACTACAATTCCTTAACTTAATTTAGAGATCGACTGCATCATCTCATTAGAAAGCTTTTTCTACAAATATCTAAAACGTAAATACAAATTCCTTGATCATAGTCCCGTCATATGTTTCTCTATGAAAAACTACTCTGATTTCCACAACGAATAGTCAAATATAAATGGTGAACTTATCTAAAGAATTTTGTAGATTGATATTTCAATTGGTATCAAGTTTAGCAATTGTGAATTGGTAATTGCCAACTTCTTTTATGTACTCATATGAAACCAAATTTATACCGAACCTTCTTTGAAAAGAAAAAAATACATCTCGCAAAGTCCTTGACCTTACTTTCGATATATTTTGATACGATTGAGTCATTCAATAAATTCAATGAGTTTATGCATCTCAAATATTTCAAATAAACTTGAGATTAACGATTCTAGAGGAAGAAGAAAGGCTTTATTTCGCTCTCATTTTATTCGTAAAGTCTTGTCAAAGCGATTGGATTGTATATATTCAAACTATGATACGAACTTCATTTCTGCTTATACAAAACTCCTTTAACAAAGTTTTTTTCTCAAAAATAACACCTGAAGTAAACCCTACAATACATTTATGATGGATATTTGAGGGTTTCAATTCACTACCGAAATTATTCAACGGTCTATGATTATTAGGTTCTATAATAATTTTTTGAACTGAAAGTATATTGTCTGTGTCTGAACTATTTCACTTCGTTACAGAAGTCAATTACAAATAATGTTAATTCGAAAGTCACATAATTTAAAGAACACTCAACCAAAAGACAATGTTTTGTTATTTCTGTATATAATACAAATGAATAAAAGCAAAGAAGAAACAACTTATTGTAAAACCTTCAACTGACATTGGATACAGAGTGGTCTATATAGCGCATAACTTAATCACTATGATGTCAACATTAAGGTTGTGTGTTCAAACCCAACATGCAGGTGCGTTCATATGCAATCTTAATTGACTAGGATTGCAAGTTTGTCCATGTAGACGGTTGACAGTTCTTTCCTGGCCACTCATACAAATGTCCCTTACGTTATACATATAGTAAATAGTGTTGACATTAAACCAAAAAAAAAAGTGTATCAACCAATCAACATATCATTCATAAGAAAACTAATGCGCTCGATAATTAAATAAAACTGATCATGTGTTCATGAATCAATCATTTGTCGATAAGTTTTGGTATCGCCGGATATCATTCAAAAATTCATTTAGTCTGCCTCGACACATTTAATTGAAAAGTTTCCGGCTTGTATACTTGAGACAGTTTTCGGGACTCAAAATTTCGTTATTTCGCCAATAAAAGACACTGTAATGCATGTTGAAATTTGCCCTCAACATTAATCTACAAGTGCCTCACGATGAGTTGTTATTAAAAAAACAACTGCATATTCAGATTTCTCTTATCAAAATCCGTGCTGACTAAAATGGCAGTGTTTTATACGCTGACTCAGGCATAAACAAGGGACAGTACTTTGAAATGTCTATTATCTCAAGGTTGGACAATTCACATTTTTATTCAAAACCAATATATAACAATGTATAATGCCGAATAGTTTTTAAAACTATGTACCTTGTTTACTTATACACAACACAAATGCCGATAGCGCAGCACAAATTGCTGAAAAAATAATGGAATCGAAAAAAATCAATCGCTAACAACATGTACTAATTATTATCTTTGCTGTCATGCTGTCTAGAAATATTTGATGACACTTTTGTTTTGGATAATCTTTATTGGTGAATTATGATAATGTTATTTTTAACATTCAAATGTATAATTAGTAAATTCAGTTACAACCTCGATACACAGGGGTATGCATTAATTTTTGTTACATTATCTGTTCTAAAGCGAAGGGTTTTAATACGCGTTAGGCAGGTAGTTGTCTATATGGATTTGAAGATCATTGTTTTGGGTAAATCTAGTCATTTTTTCTATAATACTTCGCATGTCTTCATGTAAATTATGCAATTCATGTTCTCGAAAGCTGACGTGTGGTCTATGCACAACACAATTTCTAAGTTCTCTTAGTGTCTCGACAAAATCTCCAGAGTTCCTTATTACTGTCACTTTTGCACCCCAATCGTGTGTTGGACAGATAACTATATCGTAGTTACGAATGATTTTATAAAGAAAACTTGTGTCACAATTGATAAATCCATCTCCTGGGTTTATATACATTTCCTTCTCATTTTTGGTTAGCTTTAATTGTTCATTCATTTTATCTGTGCATCGTAAATAGTGACTTCGAATGGCTTCTGGGGTCCAAGAAGTATGGACTAATGTTGCCAGTCGTCTCATCGCTTTTGGTGTGAGATCAAGAATAAGTAACGCTACTTGTGTTAGATTTCTGCGCTCATCCTCTATCAATATATCATAATGGACACAACATTTATTCATATTTGCTATGTTCAAGGCATTTTTCGGGACTTGCTCGTAGAGCTCTCAACTTGTGTTTAAACTATACCATTTAGACAGAACTCTAATGCATTTGCAAACTATTTTAACAAAATGGAAAACAAATTGCCAAATGTTGTTGATGTGACAATACATTTTACATTTTTTTAACTTTAGATTCTTCTATTATATGTATTAAAATCAATCTTGAGGTAAACAACAAAGTATCCAATTTGTCCGGCCACTTCAAGAAAAAGAGACGTATGGTCTAGCCTAGCCTTTCTATAGTACATAAAGGTGTGACTATGCACATGCCTGCATATAGTGTGAGTGAAACCACGAACCTTTGTCTATATACATACCAAATTGCAGAATAAATAACGGAATCGGTTTAATATTTGGAGAATTAAAACTATAACAGTCTTTTTTTAATATTTTTTTTTATTGAATAAAAAAAGGGAAGGACCAATGTCTAATATGTATCTGTGTAAATATGCTAATCCATCGCTTACTAACATTATCTTTTATTACAAGTGTAGAAACATGGTGTTTTGAAATATTTAAATGAACGATTGCTTTTGGTCAGCTTTATAAGTTAATTATGATAGTGTTATTTTTAAAATTTAAAAGTATAACCTCGATACATAAGGGAGTGATATTATTATCATTGCATGTATCCTTTCTCAAGCAGGGGTGTAATTCGTTTCATACATTTATGTAGTTCTCCATGTTTTTTCTTAGATTATTTTTTGGTGCTACCGAACATATTTCGTTTATTAATATATGCATGCCTTCTTGCATATTACGCACTTCATAATTTGCAAACTTGACTTGCGGTCTATGTACAACTAAATTTCTAAGTTCTCTTAGTTTCTCGACAACGTCTCCAGAGTTTTCGATAACTGTAGCTTCTTTGCCCCATCCTTGTGTTGGACTTGGAATTAAATCGTAGTTTCGTATTAATTTATAAAGAAAACTTGTGTCACAATTGATAAATCCATCTCCTGGGTCTTTGTACATTTTTTTTTCATTTTCGGAGAGGTTCAATCTTTTATTGGTTTGATCTTCGCATTTGCTGTAGTGACGTCGAATGGCTCTTGGGGTCCAATTAGATTCGTTAGAAGTAATTAAAATTCTCAACGCTTTTGGTGTGAGATCAAAAACTAGTAAAGCTACTTGCATTAGATTTCTGTGTTCATCGACTGTCAATAAATCATAACTGACACCTGAATGAAAATAACATTTCGTTTTAAACTTTCTGTGTCCGGTGCACTTTTCTGGAATACTATCAGCAGGAATGTTTACAGAAAACAATAAACTAAGCTCGAGGATACAAACATGATAAGGTCTTGAGCTCTATGAACAGTAGGAACCTCAACATATCAGCCAATGTTATTATAAACCAATTTGGCCAAAAGAATTTGGAACAGCGATATTATGCAAAACTGATGACATATAGACAAACAATAAGACATTGCATTGTATCGACGGATATCTCGACACATCAGGGTAAGTTTGTTTTGAAAGTGTAATGAAACGCTGCATGTTATGTGTTAACAGCGATACTTCACTCAAAAAGTTTATAATAAACTTCATCCAATTACAAAAATAAAATAATAAGCAGGCTTGTAGAAGAAGTGAAGGAATACCTCTAACATTCATATTTGGCCGAGAGTATATTTATCATTTCAGGATCAAAACTATCGAACTGACAACACATTCTTGGACGAACAATCTTCAAGATAAAATATAAATTGAATGCTTGTAAAATACTTCTTTAGTATAAGTTCCCCTGAAACATTTTTGTATTAATAATCCACAGGAGCACTCAAAATGTAAACTCAATAAAGGTTGTAATAATACGTGCAAACGTGCGTACTTACAGGGTTGCCAAAATCCATTTCTAGACGTTGTTTTTCAGTGATTATAAGAAAAAACCACCCATAGACCGATAATTATAACTCTGTCACTATTCTTGATAATTTTAACATCATTTCTTATAGGGACCTTTATGTATAGGTTATCTTCTCTTTTGAAAGAATTTGATTTCACTAAGAAAAATGTTTGATGGCAGTTTTTGAATATTAGTGTTCCCCCTTCTCTCCAAGTTATTGATATCACAATTATTCCAATCATGTTAAGATAAATGCAACACTATTTCGGATGTGATACAATATTTATTCCCTCGAGACAGTCAAATCTTCAAATTTTACACGCGAGACTAGCCGAGTATTATAAATATTTTAAATGTACCTGCCTAGAGTGGATAAATTTCGTTTTTCACAATTATCGGTGGTGGAATATATTTATCTTATGATTTTAAAGTTATGTTTGACGTTTAAAGTTCAGTTACATAAATAAATTCAAACTCACCTGCCATAATGTATGTGTGTGACTGTTACCGGAAGAGTTGATTAATGATCTCAAACTGTACACACCTGGTTATAATATAGAGAAAAGAAAACGTTATTTGTTTTAATATATAATAATAAATCCATGCAAAAGAGTAAACATTATAAGAGCTATTGAGATAAAATATAATTTCGTATAGATAAAACAGCAAAAACAAGAAGAATGTACCAGCATAAAGAAGTAGACAATATTTAAATGCAAATATTTACGGATTACTGATATTGATCGCTATCCTACTTTTAATTGTAGAATATTTGGAGAATGTTATATTTTGCAGGATTTTTAAAAAGATTAATAAATGGATTTTTTTTAAATGACAACCGTTTCTACAATGTGCGTGGTTCTATTTCAAATACATGCTTACTAAACACATTTACATTCAAGTTATTTATATAAACAAGTCTAATTTGAAAACTACGGAAGCCCTTGAGTGCCATGCAAAAAAAAATTTCAACTTGTGCGCACAAGTTACCAACTTGCGCGCACACGTTACTAACTTGCGCACATAAATTACTATCTTGTGCGCACGAGTTGTGCAATTTGTGCGCACAAGTTGCACGTATTCTTATAGACATGCGCTGTTTTGCTAAAATGACTTCTTTATGGAACGCCGTAGCTGCCGAATACAAACATATGTTTATATACATAAATGCAACACTTTTCAATGTCTGCACATTTTTTTTTTCTATGTATACACATACTTTGCAAATATATGAACATAGTTTACTTTATATGCACTTACTTTTTATATTTATATGCACATACTTTTCCAACATATGCACATCGTTTACCTTATATGCACACACTTTTCCTACATATGCACATACTTTTCCAACATATGCACATCGTTTACCTTATATGCACATACTTTTCCTACATATGCACATCGTTTACCTTATATGCACATACTTTTCTATATATGCACATATATGCGCATTTTTTTATATATCTATTTGCACATAGTTAACCTCATATGCATATACTTTTTTTTCTATATATGATCATACTTATTCTACATATGAATGTACAAATGTAGTTCTGCATGTGAATACTTTTTTCAGTATATATGAACATAGTTTTTCAACGTGAGAATTACAATTCATATTAATCTTATCTGTTGTTTTTTTCAAACTGAACTAAGCCTAAGGGTTTCAATATCATAAAAGGAATGTTTATTAAGAATTTCTTAATGATGTGTATGTTGTTCAATTTAGGAACTGTTGGAATCATTTTTATATGAATGCAATATTATTTTGGTATGTATGATGGTATGGCGCTGTTGTCTTCATCTATAGTCCCTTGGTTTTTATGTCAAAACGTTGAAGGAGTAGATTTGTTTGTATTAAATTTTAACACATGGATTATTACCACTAACGGGTCAAAAGTTGAAAAATGCATTCTTATAAAACTTATTTTAAATTGCCATTTTCTTTACCAAGTTTAATGGGTTTTCAAGTATTCAGTATAGTCTAAGATCTCAAAATGTGAATTGTTTTCTATTATTATGATGTTATAGAAAGGGCCAAAGACGGGGGATTTTTTTCCCTGCCGATAGGCGTATGGGCCATTATACATGTATTACCCTTGATCGTCCGTTTTACCGTCTGTCCTTCCATCTTTCCATTTTATTTTGGCACACTCTAATTCAACTTTGCCTCTACTTAATTTGATAAAGGTCATATACAAAGGTAAAAAACTATAAAACGCAAAAATTCACCTGCTGTATTACAGTTCTGCTCTTTTATAACTAGAAAAAATTCAATTTTTTTTTGTTTGTTTTTGCACTCTCAACTTAATCCCCAAATGCTGAAAATGTAGACGCAAAACAATAAATGCAGAGTAAATCAGACAAATCATAATTTAGAACTGCAGCACGTCATATCATTTTGATATTCACACCTTTTCAAAGCTTTTCAATACGTATACATTTTATTTTTACGGCGTCGGCGTTGGCTTTTTAATGTATTAGTTTGTGATTAGGTCTAGTTTATGTTGAACCACAAGTGATGGTTCAATGATATGTTTTATGCAGTTGTATAAGTATTGGAACATCTCATTTCCATAGATAATATTTGGCCCTGTCCCCTCAGTAATTGTCTATTGACTTTGAAATTTTTTGGCATTTGCAAGTCATATGTCCATGGAGGTTATAAAGCCCACTCCCTCATCCTGGTTCATTGAGATTGAAACTTTTACATAGTTAACAAGTTTATGTTTGTAAAGGGAACGACTTATGATAAGTCCATGGTATTTTGTATGTAGTTGTATATTGGCACATTTCCATGGATATTGTTCAGCCATGTACTTTCAGTTGTGGTTCATCAACTCTGAATATTTCCATAACTTAAATGTTAAAGTATTGCTATTTTGGTTTCAACATTTGCATTGTCAAAATTACAAAAAGGCGTTACATAACCATTTCAGTTTATTTTTTTTATTTTTTAAGGAAGTTATATATATATAATTACTTTCGTATACAAAGAGAAAATTCAAGAGAGATACATTACTTCCACCCGACCCCCAATTTTCAAAAGCTTACAACTTGAAAATGAATACATGATTCTATCAATATTTTTGTCTCTTTAAGATATAATATAAAATTACTTATCAAATTGATAAAATGGCCCAAGGGCCCAGCTTGATATAACTGCACATGTAAAACCCTGGATAGTTCGAGCAAGGATGGCCCCTTTAAATACGTTTGACATATCTTCATTTGGATTGTGATTAACGTTTTGATAATAGGCATTTTTTTTAAAGACATCAAGAAATTCAGTGGGTCATTCTTATACACTCTTTATAGAAAAAAATTAACATTGACCAACGAATTATGAATCATAAAAATGTGCCACATATAGTTGACCTACTGCGTTATAACATCTGAGAAACGTACATAATAACTTAATTTTAACATTGATCACTCATAAAAAAGGGAGAAATTCACATGACAAAAAAACTATAATTTTGTTCAACCAGTCGCTGTACCATTTATAATAAATCAAGGCCAAAAAGCATATGACAGACGGAAACTTCGAAACATAAGGCTATTACAAACAAAGTATGAAGCATCCAGGTATTCTATCTTAATACCGAATATATAGCTCTATAGAAATAGTTTTCGCCATCGCTGGACAGTAATACCTTTGTCTCACTCTATGACATTTTACATTCAGTGTTTATAGATTATTCCTACACCGACAAAGTGCATTCGGCTCTTACTAATGTTTTTACTAATAAAACATAAAACCTGTATCAAAAAAAAAGTATGAAATCACGAATGCCCCCGCTTAAAATTTTCAATTTTCCAAGTTATAAAGGAGCATAATTGTCCAAAAAATTATACTGCCCAAATTCTTTTTTCGGCCTTACTTTGTGTGATTATTAACATTGTGTGTGAATTTCAATAATTTTGGATAAGGCAAATTAACGACAGAGTGCGGAAACCAAACTAAATGCATTAATATTAACTTGTGACCTGTTATCACTGAATTGTTGGGACAAAAACCGCGGAATTCAACATGCCATTAGTGATAATAATCCTTGTGTTAAAATGTAATACAAACGACTCATACAAAATACAAAGCTATGGAATTAAAACATGTGACTATAGATGAAGACAACAGCGCCATTCCATCATACATGCCAAAAAAAGGATTGCATTCATATGAAAATGATTTCAAAAGTTGCTTAATGAACAACATACATCATTAAGAAATTCTTATTTAACATACAACGTGCGCACAAGATAGTGACTTGTGCGCGCAAGTTAGTAACTTGTGCGCGCAAATTGGTAACTTGTGCGCACAAGATAGTAACATGTGCGCGCAGGATAGAAACTTGTGCGCACAAGTTGAATTTTTTTTTTTGCATGGCATTCCAGGGCTTCCGCAGAAAAAAACCTTCAAACCTATGATTGCGTTGGATAAAACCCGCATTCTTTATACGTCTGCATGTAACAAATTTTGTTGTAGAGGAGTCTAAATACAGCAAACACACCATTTTCCAACTGACCCAAAGAGTGAAAAAGATTATTTCAACGACATTCATTTGACTAACAGGTCGAACAACTGATGTTCTTAAACCCTACTGACTTCAATTGATGATTGCCAAATAAAATTATTGAGATTGTATATATTGTTTTTTGCATTAATTTTGTTATCTAAAATTCCAAATTTAAATAAAAACAAAAAAAAGGATTAAATTGATAAACAACGTATAAACATGTATTGACACTTATCATGGAACAATAAAGCTCCTGCATCCTGGTGGTCTAAATTTTTACAACATCTATTTTTGAATTCAAGTCTAGAATATGTGATTTATTTTGTAGCTGAGAGACAACATAATTGAACAAACGTTTAATTAATAGAAAAAATATATCGAGACACCAATCAATCTTATTATAACCGTAACAAACTTGAAAAAAACCCAGGGTTAAACTATTGTAGTTTACTTTACTTCAATTGCCACACATGTCATGTCATCAGGACAAAAACAAATTATCTCGAATATAACAAGTTAACAAAACGTGCCTTTTAACGATGTTAAAACACTGAAAGTAATATGGGTAAGCAAGTCGTTACTAAGTTGTCCTTTTTTCTTTACATTTGTACCACTACACGTTGAGTGTTAATAATAAACAAAAATACTGTTTAATCCCGAAAGTTAAGACAACACGACAACTACCAAATTAACTAAAATGAATTGTCTTGTACGTTCTTGTAGATTTCCATCCAATTTTTTTCTTATTTTAATATATGATATGATTTTAGCAAATCTTTAACAAAAATCCTACTTCAACGCTTAAAATAATATACGTACTTTTCCTAAGTTCAATACGGATCATTTACATTATACTAAATTCTATATATAACTTTAAAAACTAGTTTAAATATCGGTCTATTTCTGATATTTTTTCTTTCATACTTGTGATTTTTTAACCCTGTTTGTTAAAGTCATATGAAACGAGTGAGTGGTGAAAAATTATGTTTGTCCAATTCCTGAACCAATGCATGTATACATCATAAACTTAGTCCTCTGTCATCAACGTGAGAGGGTTAGAACTATAAAACCAGGTTTAATCCACCATTTTCTACATTTGAAAATGCCTGTACCAAGTCAGGAATATGACAGTTATTGTCCATTCGTTTTTGATGCGTTTTGCCATGTGATTATGGAATTTCCGAATTGATTTTCCTCTAAGTTCAGTATTTTTGTGATTTTACTTTTCACATGTATATTTTCACATGGACTATAATTGTTACCCCTGATGTTAACATATATATTATGATAAGTTTGTTATCATCATTCAAATATAAATCAAAGTGCATTGATATTTATACCAGTTATGTCATGCTCACGTGTGTTCTCAACTTAATAATGTTCAATATCATTTGTATTATGTTGACTTAATCAACGTTCTTGTAAACGTTTTCACAATTTAAATAATTCATTGATTTGGTAATGAAAAATATATATCTTGTTTCTTGCATTATGGGTAATCATACTCTTTGTTTCTTTTCATTCAATTAATTACAATGCTACACTACAATGCAGCATTCAAAACCAATAATGTATGGCAATTTTTAAATGTTCATACGTTATTGATTTGCATCCCTTTTTGAACAGAAGCTCACAAAACAAAATGTGTATATGCATTCCAGTCTATGTTTTTATAAAATGACATAGAAAAGCAAAACAAAAGAGATTTTTGTTTTGTGAGTTTTATCATGAAAGGGAATGAGATTGTGGTAACGACGTAAGGAAAATTTCCGATATCCTTATTGAAACGGTTATTCCATAACGGTCAACCAACTCGTGATGGCGTCCGTAAAATGTACAAAGTGATGATTTTAACTCTTAGTTTAATAGATTCCTTGTGAGCAGCAGCCTTCTATCACGAAAATCATGATAGGAAATGAACGCACGGGAATATCGTATCAATAGGGAGATATACATTTAAATTTTATTAGGAGCACCTATGCAAAATATTCAAAATAAGAAAACCACTGTACTATTTCCGTTTATTAAACGGTTTTATTTAAGGAATGACTGTAATATATTTTTCTGTCTTAAAGTGTTTCCCACATTGTTAACGTTAACATATTACAGTTATTTCTTATAGATTAATTCTAAATTACATATACGTCAGACAAACGCTAGGCGTACGCCAATATACGTCAATTGAACGCCCGAGAAACGCTTAGGTACGCTAAGGTACGCTTCTCGAACGACCAATACATGCTTAAAGCTCGTTGTGCACACGAAACAGATATGATTGACAGGTTGAATGCATTCAAAATAACTAGCGTATTGGAAGCGTATATGATGTTTTACCACGCCCGGCGTACGTCGGAGATAAACGCTGATGTGTGACGTCGGTATAACTTAAAGTGTTGAGAAAAAAGAAATCTAGGTATTCGCAATTATGAAAATCCGATAAGCTGTGTAAAAATAGGATATGCTTAAATTTTTTTATAACAAGCAAAAATAAACAAAAAAATGCATTAAGGTTGTGTTATAACATTTTGTTATATTAGGGTGATGTTTCGAAATAAAATGCAATGTCACCTACAAGAAGGTGCAAAGGTTTTTCGATCTTATGCCTTTTTATATATTTTTACTTTTAAAATTGTTGTTAACCGGATACTGGTCCTGAACACATTCGATAAGGGGACGACCATTTGATATTCTGGGGGAGGGGGGGAGCAGGAGGATGTTGAAAATAAATAACTCAGCCTTGATAATCACAAAAATAAATGGTTTGTTCTTTGGTAGTTTGAAAATAAATTACCTGACTTGCAGTGTATTGAAAATAAATAACTCAGCAGGTCTATAGCTTCTTGGGCCTTCAGTGGTTCCAAGTTCCAAAACCCTTCAAAAAAATTTTGGCCTCGCTCCGCTTGGCAAAATATGTAAATTTGACTGTACTTTTGAAAGAGGCTAGGTAAAACCAAACTTTAATACTATGTACATGTATATATGCAATACATGTATATTGGTTGGGAATTTAAATAATTCATTTCATGAAGAAAATTATAAAATACTTAATATAATTATACCAATTGTCTTTTATAATATACTATGTATTTGAGTTTCGTTTGTCCTGTCTCGCTATGTATTAGCTTAACATATTTGTATATACATGTATATATTGTCCTCTTGTACACAAGTATATGTCTGAGATTATGAATAAAATCTTGAATCTTAAAATTTTTGCAGGGGAAAATGATTAATTTTGATTAAATGGTACACAATAACTTGACTATACAACAGGTATTATTCATAATTAACAAATATTTAGAAAATTGCATGTTTTTCGAATATCATAATTATAGTTGTGAAAATGAATAATCAGTCCCTTGCTTTAATGAAAATGAAAAATCTTGCTTCAGTAGTGCAGAAAACGAATAATCTGTCCTCTCATTTTACAAAAATAAATAACCTCCTGTCCAACCCTCCCCCCCCCCCCCCCCGAATATCAAATGGTCGTCCCCTAGGTTCCACTAGTACAATTAAAATACAAAAGGAACTGATAATGCTGTTGTTTTATATTCAGGTTATGAAATTGTATATACAAATATCTAATAGTTATCATCAATCTTAGGTACAGTTAAAGTATGACATGGGTGGTTATCAGTCAACAAATTAATGCAGGTTAACAATTTGTTTGTTCAATTTTGACAACATATTGTGGTCAACTTTAAATACTACATATGATCACGATTATGATTCATGTCATTTTTACGTTTCATATTTTGCGTATATTTAATCGAATATCTAATGTATCTCCTTTGATAAAAACCAGCAATATGAGTGTAAAAGATACAAAAATATAAGAACCAATATATGTCAAATACATAAAAAGAAATCTTCAAGGTTGCAAGTCCTCTACAGGGAAGCATTTGATGATATAAGTAAAATAACATTTCCTAAAACTCATATAGTAGTTCTTGATCTAAAAAGCTTGATCACATAATTTCACATTCAGATATATTGTTAATGTTCTTTTTTTTAACACACCAAACATTTCAGAGTGTGGTTCATAAATATCTTCTCCAGAACAAGTTATAAAAGAAATCATTTAACCGACATAGCTAGTTTCATAATGTTGATTATTTTGGGTCATTTTGAAAAAAAAATGAATTAGCATTTTAAGGGGAGGTAACTAAATAGGTAGTCTAAATACAGCAAACACACCATTTTCCAACTGACCCAAAGAGTGAAAAAGATTATTTCAACGACATTCATTTGACTAACAGGTCGAACAACTGATGTTCTTAAACCCTACTGACTTCAATGGATGATTGCCAAATAAAATTATTGAGATTGTATATATTGTTTTTTGCATTAATTTTGTTATCTAAAATTCCAAATTTAAATAAAAACAAAAAAAAAGGATTACATTGATAAACAACGTATAAACATGTATTGACACTTATCATGGAACAATAAAGCTCCTGCATCCTGGCGGTCTAAATTTTTACAACATCTATTTTTGAATTCAAGTCTAGAATATGTGATTTATTTTGTAGCTGAGAGACAACATAATTGAACAAACGTTTAATTAATAGAAAAAATATATCGAGACACCAATCAATCTTATTATAACCGTAACAAACTTGAAAAAAACCCAGGGTTAAACGATTGTAGTTTACTTTACTTCAATTGCCACACATGTCATGTCATCAGGACAAAAACAAATTATCTCGAATATAACAAGTTAACAAAACGTGTCTTTTAACGATGTTGAAACACTGAAAGTAATATGGGTAAGCAAGTCGTTACTAAGTTGTCCTTTTTTCTTTACATTTGTACCACTACACGTTGAGTGTTAATAATAAACAAAAATACTGTTTAATCCCGAAAGTTAAGACAACACGACAACTACCAAATTAACTAAAATGAATTGTTTTGTACGTTCTTGTAGATTTCCATCCAATTTTTTTCTTATTTTAATATATGATATGATTTTAGCAAATCTTTAACAAAAATCCTACTTCAACGCTTAAAATAATATACGTACTTTTCCTAAGTTCAATACGGATCATTTACATTATACTAAATTCTATATATAACTTTTAAAACTAGTTTAAATATCGGTCTATTTCTGAAATTTTTTCTTTCATACTTGTGATTTTTTAACCCTGTATGTTAAAGTCATATGAAACGAGTGAGTGGTGAAAAATTATGTTTGTCCAATTCCTGAACCAATGCATGTATACATCATAAACTTAGTCCTCTGTCATCAACGTGAGAGGGTTAGCGCTATAAAACCAGGTTTAATCCACCATTTTCTACATTTGAAAATGCATTAAGGTTGTGTTATAACATTTTGTTATATTAGGGTGATGTTTCGAAATAAAATGCAATGTCACCTACAAGAAGGTGCAAAGGTTTTTCGATCTTATGCCTTTTTATATATTTTTACTTTTAAAATTGTTGTTAACCGGATACTGGTCCTGAACACATTCGATAAGGGGACGACCATTTGATATTCTGGGGGGAGGGGGGGGGGGAGCAGGAGGATTTTGAAAATAAATAACTCAGCCTTGATAATCACAAAAATAAATGGTTTGTTCTTTGGTAGTTTGAAAATAAATTACCTGACTTGCAGTGTATTGAAAATAAATAACTCAGCAGGTCTATAGCTTCTTGGGCCTTCAGTGGTTCCAAGTTCCAAAACCCTTCAAAAAAATTTTGGCCTCGCTCCGCTTGGCAAAATATGTAAATTTGACTGTACTTTTGAAAGAGGCTAGGTAAAACCAAACTTTAATACTATGTACATGTATGTATGCAATACATGTATATTGGTTGGGAATTTAAATAATTCATTTCATGAAGAAAATTATAAAATACTTAATATAATTATACCAATTGTCTTTTATAATATACTATGTATTTGAGTTTCGTTTGTCCTGTCTCGCTATGTATTAGCTTAACATATTTGTATATACATGTATATATTGTTCTCTTGTACACAAGTATATGTCTGAGATTATGAATAAAATCTTGAATCTTAAAATTTTTGCAGGGGAAAATGATTAATTTTGATTAAATGGTACACAATAACTTGACTATACAACAGGTATTATTCATAATTAACAAATATTTAGAAAATTGCATGTTTTTCGAATATCATAATTATAGTTGTGAAAATGAATAATCAGTCCCTTGCTTTAATGAAAATGAAAAATCTTGCTTCAGTAGTGCAGAAAACGAATAATCTGTCCTCTCATTTTACAAAAATAAATAACCTCCTGTAACCAACCCCCCCCCCCCCCCCCCCCCGAATATCAAATGGTCGTCCCCTAGGTTCTTCTAGTACAATTAAAATATAAAAGGAACTGATAATGTTGTTGTTTTATATTCAGGTTATGAAATTGTATATACAAATATCTAATAGTTATCATCAATCTTAGGTACAGTTAAAGTATGACATGGGTGGTTATCAGTCAACAAATTAATGCAGGTTAACAATTTGTTTGTTCAATTTTGACAACATATTGTGGTCAACTTTAAATACTACATATGATCACGATTATGATTCATGTCTTTTTACGTTTCATATTTTGCGTATATTTAATCGAATATCTAATGTATCTCCTTTGATAAAAACCAGCAATATGAGTGTAAAAGATACAAAAATATAAGAACCAATATATGTCAAATACATAAAAAGAAATCTTCAAGGTTGCAAGTCCTCTACAGGGAAGCATTTGATGATATAAGTAAAATAACATTTCCTAAAACTCATATAGTAGTTCTTGATCTAAAAAGCTTGATCACATAATTTCACATTCAGATATATTGTTAATGTTCTTTTTTTTAACACACCAAACATTTCAGAGTGTGGTTCATAAATATCTTCTCCAGAACAAGTTATTAAAGAAAACATTTAACCGACATAGCTAGTTTCATAATGTTGATTATTTTAGGTCATTTTGAAAAAAAATTGAATTAGCATTTTAAGGGGAGGTAACTCTAAAACCGTACATTTTATGAAGGATTCTACATGAAATTTTTCTATTTTGTATTTTAGCCGGAAAAAACGTACGGTGATCCTATCTTTTCTTTTGATATTCTCAAAGCATTGTCTGAAAGCTGTCTTCTCCTTAAGTATTTAACAATTCTATCATTTTGTTTAGATTCTAATTATAAATTGGTATTTTTTCCTGTATAATCAATACAAAATGTGCCAATTTGTCAGGTCCTGTTGCTTGAGAAAATGCGCGGTGACCTCTCATTGTTATTATATTTTTCAACATATATCAATAGATACTACGTTTTGGCAAAGTATGAACAAATTCTATCATTTTTATTTTAGACTCCCATACCACCTTACTATCTTGTATTAAGCATGTCGATCAGTAATGCATTAATTGAATAATGATTATAGAAATTTACGATATCTGAAGTAAACATGATTTGGGACGTCAATTTTAGAATGTTACAAACTTTACAAATAAATGCAAAGGAACATGAATGAACTGCAAACATGTAAATGTAAAAAAATATTACATTACTTGTGGTAGCAAGTGTCACCTTGGGCGAGAGTACCAAAATAGGATTCCGATATACAATTAAACAAATATTTAATTTTAATTGTTCATTTCATCCATCTAATTGTAATGATAACAATTTATAAAACTTAAAATAAAGATTGTGTTAAATGTTTGTTTAAATTTAAACCCATATTATCAAATAACATGTATGCTCAGCTCTTACTGGGCCATACGCGTATACTCATACGGTCCGACCGTACGCGAATGGTCGGACCGTACGAGTTTACGTATACAGTCCGGACCGTACGCGTACGGTTCAAATACTCATATGGTCTTGAACATAACCGTTACTTCTAATTTGTCATTAAGGTTCAGCTGCCATGCAATATACAAATAATCAAAAATAGTTTCTCTGCCTAAAAACTATATTAAAAGACTGTTACATTCTAAATCAGCAATTAAAGGTAGTATTGATGGTCATGAAAGTACAGAAGGCTGTTTTGAAATAATCATATTTATACCCTAAGGATAAATTAAAATTAAATTCTAAAAAAACTATTACACTATTTTTAATAAACATTGATTGATCTATAACATCCATGATGTCTCAAATCTTTATCTACTACCGTTCGTAAAATCTGAGATAACCTTTACCTTTATTTGCATACGAAAGTTAATAATGTAACACATAGACAATTATATAATCTTATACGGTTTGTAACAGATAAAATTAAATCGGGGTATAAAACTATAGGTACAAATAATGAGTGGATATTGATGTCAAGTTCAATAAATAAATACCTTAATTTCCTTTGAGAACGTATTATTCCAACTATTTAATCAAACAACCATACAAACAATGTTACACATAACTAAGATGATTATATAGCACAATATTGTGTGCTGTTGTTGATTTCCTAGAAGGGAAGGAAAATTTAAATGAAATTATGAAGAAAAAAACCCACATTGATATTGATTTTAACATAAACTAACTGAATAATCAATGGGTTACCAATGTTACAGGTAACAAAACACAAAAAATCGTTATATTGAATGCAATACCTTAGCAATTATTCCATTAGCATTATATAAAAAACTGTTTTGAACTACTGTTTACTAATTAAAACAGGTAAAGGTTTCAATTCACCAACTTAAATTTGCTGTTTGATAGATCAACATAGGAAAAATATGAAATTGATCAATACTTATCGATATTTTTATTGATCTTCTTTATGATGTTTGTTGTTAATTCAATTGTATCATATCATTGATAAACTATTGAAGTATGTTGTTACGTTGACAGGAACTATTTACATTTTTTTTTATCTTAGTGTAAACTAGTAAATTAAAATAATATGCAGATGTCTTGAGGTGACTCAGTATTCTCAGTGTTTTTTTTTAAATCATACTTCAGAAATAGTTCAGATTCATTCAGAGATAAATATGAATCCATGTAAATGAGGAAAATTGATGTAAGGGCCATTCAAGCTTAAATTAATATTATAAAAATAAATGAACATGAAACAAGCTATTCATATCCGCTTACTCAAGTTGAATAATAAAAAAGACGCAATAATATTAATGAACAAGGAAATAACGATACAAAAAATATGTGACGTTTGATCGTAAATGCAAAATTATTTAATTATGTGACAAAATGTATTAGTATAATAATCCAAGAGGATATCAAATATATATAAAGTCTTGATAAACACTTATCTCTTCAAAAACGGTATATAACGGTGATGAATATTCTTTATATCATGTTGTGGTTTTTAAAAACAAATTGGCCAACAGACCTTTGAAGTCAGCTTTTTATTTTTAAAAACTCATCACCATTCTATATCATGATTTGTTCATGAATACAGTGACATTAACCACATGCTCTTTAGCATACTTAAACATATATCCTAATAATAAAATATATAAAACAAACAATTTACAATGTATGAATTCGATAATGTGTATCAGCATCTCGTGTGTATCTTAATCTAGACGCGATCTCATTAACCACCAAGGTAACCTCCAAAAACTGCTGATGGTCACATAAACCGGAGTTAAATAAGATACAGATTTAAAAATATAACGAACTGGATTTGACAAGGTCTGTTTCGATTTCATATTATAGGTTAAACACAATAAAAATTGTTTTTACCTGAATACAAATTAGTTTTTGATGATCGGATCGGTCTACCCAAGTGTTAACCCTTATTTCACTATAAATGTGGACATTTATTTCCTTTCAATAGCTGAACACGCCGAGTTCTTACGTAACACATGGGGTTTAATCGACATTCACATCAATACGGATTAAGTAAGGTCGAATTTTTCACTTGAAAGTGAGTATTTCATTAGCGATGTTTCTTACCTTATTTTGACAAAATGGAAATAGACTGACTGCTAAAAGCGAATTATTATTTTTCTATTTCACTTTCGTTTGTGATTGACCAAATTAAAATCATATTACAACATCTCGTAGTTTATGACAATTTAATAACTGTGTAGAAAAAGTTTCATAAAAATATGAGAACGCGTGGAAAATAGAATAAATGCTATGTTTTTGTATAGATTGACTTAAAAGAAACGTGATCTGTGTGGATTGTTTATCAATGTCAAGTTCCGGTAAACCTCATCAACAAACTCGTTAGTTATTCAGCTGGCGATCAACTATCAATGGGTCAAATAGTATTTGCGTCATGGATTCGATATACATATAAAAAAGTGCATACAAGACTGAGTTTTGAATACACGCATCTATCATTAAATTTTAAAACTTTAAAATTTCAAGAAACATATGACTTTGATTAATACAAACATTATCCCTTTTAAAACATTTTCTAAAATATACTCTTTCCACCCTTTTAATCATTTGAATTATGTGTTAGATTTCAAATATATTGGCATCAAGCATCACTGACGTGTAGTGATTGTCACAAATCTTACCTGGTTATATTAAGTAATTGAAAAATGATCAATTAATATCATGCAATTTCTTTTCCATTTAAAAATAAATACTTGACCATCGATTTTGGTAATTTGAGAATCTATTGAATCTGCAGATACTTCGTATCGTTATTCCGAAATTATTTCGTAGTTTATAATTGATGTAAAAACATCCGGTTGTAAATTTCAAAATTGTTTGTATGCACATTGAACGAGAAATTTATGTGACATACACACATTTTCTGACGTAAGACACTCAAATCAATCAATGTGTTCGTAAATAGTAGATGTATTTGTGTTCTGTTAAATTGTTCCTTTTAAAATTGTTATACGATGATGCCTGATGTACCCATATTTTGACTGTTTTATTTATTGTGGTTGTTTATTTAACGCATCAATGTAAATATAACGGAATTCGATGAGACTGTCATTACAGTGAGAGGGTTAGCGCTACAGAACCAGGTTTAATCCACCATTTTCTTCAATTGAAAATGCCTGTACCAAGTCAGGAATATGGCAGTTCTTGTCCATTCGTTTTTGATGCGTTTTGTTATTTGATATTGCAATGTGATTATGGATTTTCCGAATTGATTTTCCTCTAAGTTTAGTATTTTTGTGATTTTACTTTTTGCATTCGGATTGAAAGATGCAAATTATAAGATCTATCGCTACCATGGCTATGGCACTTTGAATTGTAGTTAATCGATGTTAAACATTAGTCCTTCAAAATTATGTATTCAACGTTTAACTAAATTATGATATAGACATTTTTCATACATATAAAACGATGTCAACAACGATACTGTAAATCGTCGATATCAGTTCTTGAGACCTGATTTGAATGTGACTGAGAGAAAAACTGTTCTAGAATAATAAATTCCTTACAAAATACGTACTAAGAGAAAATCTTAAGAATTTGATAACTGGAAATAACTTTCATGTTAACAGAATGGCTGATAGGTTGTTACCCTTATTATTTCACCTGGTACAAAGGGCCACTTGAGCTTTTCTCATCACTTGGCCTCATTCGATTACCTTCAAATTTGGAATAAGTTAAACGTATCTTCATTCACATCAGAAATCACTATATTATCGGTTTCTGGAATGGAACCTTCAAACATTGTATAGAAAACAGAGCTGCGAGTGGCAAGTATTAATTTATGTGCTCTTATAATTTTCTGCTCAGGACCAACTTTAAAGGAGACATCACACATTAATCCGTTTTCTAGTATATACATTGTACAACCAGACAAGGATTTCCCAGACCTCCAATCTTTGTCCTTATCAGTCTGAAATGAACATAACTATAAACAATAACACAAATACATAGCTTTAAACAAACATTCTTAATGCAAATACTGATGCTTGGATTGCTAAAAGGAAATTATTTTACAATGCCTTGATAAACCGTAATGTAATAAATGTTGTTATCGTTGAAATAGAATGACCGTGAATATGATATATTTGTCAAAAACAGTCTTAATTTTTGCCCGGGATAATAACATCCTTAGTTTGTCGAAAAATTAAAAATGTGGTAAACAGGAAATTAATATAAAAAAAAGACCACATTACTGATATTCATGTCAACCCCGAAATGTTGACTACTGGGCCGGTGATGCCCTCGGGGACGAAACATCCACCTGCAGTAGCATCGACCCAGTGGTGTAAATAGTTATCAAAGGTACCGGGAGTATAATTTAGTACGCCAGACGAGCGTTTCGTCTACATAAGACTCATCAGTGACGCTCATATCAAAATATTTATAAAGCCAAACAAGTACAAAGTTGAAGAGCGTTGAGGATCCAAATTTCCAAACAGTTGTGCCAAATACGGCTAAGGTAAGTTTTGCCTGGGATAGGGAAATCCTTAGCTTTTCGAAAAATTAAAAGTTTGGTAAACAGGAAATTTATAAAAATGACAACATTATTGATATACGTGTCAACCCCGAAATGTTGACTACTGGACTGGTGATGCCCTTGGGGACGAAACGTCCACCAGCAGTGGCATCGACCCATTGGTGTAAATAGTTATCAAAGGGTAAGGGATATAACTTAGTACGCCAGACGATCGTTTCGTCTACATAAGACTCATCAGTGACGCTCATATCAAAATATTTATAAAGCCAAACAAGTACAAAATTGAAGAGCATTGAAGATCCAAAATTCCAAAACGTTGTGCCAAATACGGCTAAGGTAATCTATGACTGGGATAAGAAAATCCTTAGTTTGTCGAAAAATTAAAAGTTTTGTTAACAGGAAATTTTTAAAAATGACCACATTATTGATATTCATGTCAACCCCGGTATATTGACTACAGGGCTGGTGATGCCCTCGGGGACGAAACTTCCACCAGCTGTGGCATCGACCCAGTGGTGTATATGTATCAAATTTACCAGGATTAAAATTTTGTGTACCAGACGCGCGTTTCGTCTTCATAAGACTCATCAGTGACGCTCATATGAAAATATTTAATGTTAAAAAGACAATTTCATTTAATGGACTTTCATTCAATAAGACCCCAAGATAAAATCAGGTCTTATAATTTCCTATGACTACTTTTACATCTTTAACCGTTAGATTGTTTTGGTCATAAATTCCTAAATTTGTACTTGTTTCGTTTTCCTTATGTTCTAAATAATTATTTTGATCTTGGCGTCACTAATACTGGCGTCACACAGCAGCGTATAGCTCCAACGGACGCCGGGCATGGCACAAAATCATGTACACTGCCAATACGCTCGTAATTTAAGATGCATTCAACCTGTCAATCATATCTGTTACGTGTGTACAACGAGTTTTAAGCATGTATTGGGCGTACGAGAAGCGTAGCTTAATGATTATCGGAAATTCAAGTAACGTATGTTGACGTGTGCCTCGCGTTTGTCTAACGAAGATGGAATGCACGCTACGAAGGAAAACAGTATCTTGACCGTATTTGGAACGCGTCCCGGTCGTATCTAGGACGATAATCCGTGCTTTCGGCGTGTCTGTTACGTCTTATTATGAGCTGTTTTTTACAAACACCCCCGTATACGTTTAAGTAAAAGTCGAACGATCTTACATCGTATACAACGTTCTCTAAACGTGTCTCAAACTTATCTGTAGCGTTTTCAGAACGATTGCAGTGTATTGAATACGTGAGTGTAGCGTACAGGTATACGCTAGACACAGCTTGAGCTAGATGAAACTGTGTATGCTGCATAAAAAATTCCTTGAGTTATAGCGTTCACCAAGCGTATACCTTTGCATTTCGACGTTCTTCAAATTTATGCAAAGCTTGTTTAACGATTGCTTAGCGTTGCTCTGGCATGTAACTAACGTATACCGACTTTGGTAGTTTGCTCTGTACGT
This sequence comes from Mytilus edulis, assembly GCA_019925275.1. Lineage (NCBI taxonomy): Eukaryota > Metazoa > Mollusca > Bivalvia > Mytilida > Mytilidae > Mytilus > Mytilus edulis. The sequence continues at coordinate 89,638,186 of CM034354.1, read as the reverse complement.
CTTGTACACGTCGGTTTATACGCCAATGTGTGAGGCCAGTATAATGAGTTTTATATAGTTGAAATGCGCGTCTGGCGTATTAACTTATAGTCCTGGTACCTTTGATAATTAGTTACAATGCTGGTGGACGTTTCGTTCCTGAGATAGCCAGATGAATAGTCATCATTTCGGTGTTTACATGAACATCAATTATATGGTCATTTATATCAATAAGTTTACTTTTGCAAAAGTATGAATTATTAGAAATACTAAGCATTTTCCTTATCTCATCGTATGTAACTTTAGCTATATGGCACAACTTTTTGGAATTTGTTTTATTGTTGAATTATGGAAAAAAGACATGCTACGATTGACATTTAGACAACTCCACAGATAATTCAGAAACTAAAAAATATAGATCACCGTTTGGCCTTCCACAATGAGCAAAGTCCATACCGCATAGTCTGCTTTTAAAGGTCCCGATATGAAAAATATAAACATTTCAAACGAGAAAATGAACGGCATAATTTATGTTAAAAAGGGAGCGAAAAACAAACATGTAACACATCAACAAACGACAACCCTTGAATTACAGGCTCCTGACTTGTGGCAGGCACATATATAAAGAGTGTGGCGGGATCAAACATGTTAGCGGGATCCAAACCCTCCACTAACACAGAATAGTGTTGTTTCAGTATACCATAAGAACAAACTATTAAAAAATTTGTTGAAAAAGAATTTACTGAAGGTTTTAATAGTAAGGCAATGTTTTGATATGGTTATTATTAATGTTTTCCTAAGGTTGCACTTCTGTAAATATCGACAATGCGTATTTTCCATGGGAACTCCTTTTATGACAAAAATTGTACCACTTTACTATGAACTTTTGAAAATGAAATATATCTTAGAAATGAATGTCATATGCCCTCACGATCATAATATAGGGCTGTGCGGCATATTTTCAACTTATTAAGTCATGCTCAGACCCTTGAACAGAAAATAAAGGAATATGGAGTAAATGTGCACGAAACCTCATCACACACAAAGTCAATGCATTTACCTCTACTTGGAATTAAGGATAACTAAAAATTTCAATGTGACCAATATGCATATGTGTATTTACTGGTAAAAATCCCAAGTCAAAACTAGGATCTTGTTCGTAAACCAAAAAAATGAATGGAACACTGATCAACCAATATATATATATATATATATATATATACCTTTCCACAAATATTCTTTTTTTCCATTATCTGTTTGAACGTTAACAGTTTTCTCTTTCAGGAAACGATGAATCTGTTGAAGAATTTGTTTTGGTACTAATAATTTTTCACACAGTGTTGTCAATATAATGACATTTTTGCGACTGACATACAAGTTAGCTCGCTATTAAACAAGGTGTAATTCACCATTTGCTACATAATCAAATCAATGTTTCCAATCCCTTAGATATGTTTAAGCTTTTGATTTTGCCATTTAATTAAAAAAACTTTTTTAGTATTTTATTTATATTTGTTATATTACTTTTTGAAAAGTCGATTAATTGCCTGTTGCGAGAAAAAGTACTCTCCCTATTGAATGTACACTCTTATACTATTTCAGGGTGACAAAATAGGTCATACTTATTTTCACTTTTGCACAGTTATTTAATATGACGAAAGATATCTTATAGTTACAACATAGTTACATTTTGATGATTTTATAACTACATTTTATCAATCCATTATTTGTTATGACGAATAATATTTCATAGTTACATAATAACCTTATTCACATGTTATAAGTGCATCTTATGTAATTGATATTTCTGTCATTTTTCTTTGTGTTTCTTTGTTGATGAAGTGTTATTTGATTTTTGTGATAATGGTCTATGTAACGATGTTGACTATTGTACTCTTATTTTAACGTTTTCACCTAAAAGGTTTTTTTTTTTTCTCACAGGTTGCATTGTTGTCAATATAATGGAATTATATCCGACTGTCACACAAGTGAGAGGTTAGCTAATCAAATGTATGTACAAAGTTATATTCCATTTGTTAGACATCTTATAGCCTTTGGTTTTGCCATTTCTAACCGACTTTTTTGGTGTTTTTCGATATTTGTTATATTACTTTTTAAAAAACCGATTAGTTGCCTGTTGCTTGTCAAAATTGTTTATTGAATTAAAACTGACTCGTAAAATATTTTAAGATGACAAAATAGGTCATACTGATTTTCACTTTTGAAAAGTTGTCAGTTATTAAGAATAATGTCTCATTGTTACAACATAACTACCTTGTGAACATGTTGTAACTTCATTTAATTAATCTATTACTTGTTATGCCCAATAATAAATAGTTCATACTTAAAAAAATAATTACCTCGTTCACATGTTATAACTGCATCGTATTAGATCCATATCTATCCGTTGCTAATGTAAACATCATTTAAAATCATACCTGTTAAATAGAAGGCCATTGGGGTATACTTTCACATTTAAGTACACACGTATTATATTAAATGTGTATCCATTGACTTGGAACATTTTCAAAAAATATAGTCAGTTTCAAATTCGAGCCTTGACTGAACATCATATTTTGAATGATAAACAGTTTCGCTATTGAGGTATTTTGCACACACTTCAATTTATTAAGCAAAAATTAAAACTGATGTACGCATTGTATTTTTTTATTAATAAAATCAGTAATATTAGTTTAAAATAACGCTGCTTTTGTTTTTCTAAACATATCTTGTTTCAAGTTCATACACTTATACCATCGGACGTTCAGATTTGATACTTGCATAATATCTGACTACCATTCACAACATCCCGAAGAAAAACAAAAAAGAGAAATAAAATCGAACGAAAAAAAACAAAAAACAACAAAAATTAAAAAGAAAGCACACAAAACAGATCCCAATATAAATGTAGTAGTTGTTTTGAATTTTGTATACATTGAATGCAAGTGAAATCGTTTATAACAAATTTAAAGGTATGATTAATGTAAATTTTAACACGTAGAGAAATTGAAGGCCACCAATGAGTTTTTAACATAGCGTGCACCTTAACAAAACATGTAGAAAAGATATAGGAAGATGCGGTGTGAGTGCCAATGAGACAAAGAAGTTCAGTTAGCACTAATAGTTATTTATACTTAATGGGCATTTTCTTAATAAAGTGCGGTGCAATAAGTGTTAATGAAACTCAAAGTGTATCCATACAGTCATCGAGCTCTTAGATTTCTGAAACTCAAAACGTATTTTTCGGCATACGATTAATTATCACAAGGAGCTTTTTACACAGAAGTTTTTTTTTACTTCATTAGTTATTGAAACTCAAGGTGTAGTTTTTAAATTTTTTAAATATATTAAAACAACGAGGGAAACTGAATCAAAACGTATGAATTGAGTATGATAATATTTTGTATTGAAAACGGAGACAGTTGCCCATTTATAAGATTTAAAATAATGAATTTGGAAGATCTCCAAGAGCTAAATATGAAGTATAAATTCTTTATAAAGGTTCTTTTTTTTTTTTAGCTTTGACTATATTATTTCACCTAATTCTTAGTTAAACAGTCATGTTCTACTTCGGGGCTACATTTAATTATAAGTACTAACAGAATAAATGTAAGCACTAGTTTAAATCACTTAAGTAGCTATTTAAATGTCACCTGAATAATGACATCATATTACTAAAACTATTACTGAAAATAATGTAATCTCTGATTAACAGCCCTTTGAATAAATCAAAATATTATTTACATCACAAACCAGAGAAGTTCATCGACAAAGAATAATTGGAACTTCAGATAGAGAAAAACATTAAAAGAAAAAAACATACAAAGTCTCAATGAAGGGATTGTAACGATGAACCAAAGCTATACAGTTCGAATCAACAAAGTTCAGAATTCTATCTAGACCTAAGAGTTAGTTATAGAGATCGCTTATCCAATTCAATATCGAACAGAATTATTGCTAAATTATGATTCCTTTAAGTCCCCACTTCCTTTTGTTAATGGTAATGTAACATGCACAATGATACAGCTCCGAAGTATTGATAAAAACAACAACGAGAGTTTATGACTGCAAACAAAAGAAATCCTTTTTATAAATAATCTTTGCCACAGGTTTAACTAACAAAGGTTAAACGGCGTCCATCAGATGACTAATTCTAGAAACATCAATTCCCTAGAGACATTACAGAATTGAACTTCAGACTGTTAAGACAGCATCCACGAATATGACAAAATGACACAGACATTAACAACTATAGGTTACCGTACGGCCTTCAACAATGAACAAATCCCATACCGCATAGTCAGCTATAAAAGACCCCGATAAGACAAGGTAAAACAATGCAAATTGCAAACGAGAAAACAACGGCCTATTTAATGAAAAAAATGAACGAAAAACAAGTATGTAACACATAAACAAACGACAACCAATGAATTTACAGGCTCCTCATGACTTGAGACAGGCACATACATAAATATTGTGGCGGGGTTAAACATGTTAGCGGGATCCCAACTCTCCCCTAGCCTGGGACAGTAGAATCACATTAACTTATTTTGTTTTAATAGATAGCAGTTCATATTTCGAATTAAAGATGTTTTTGAATTGTTTTTAAATGTGTATACCTATTATATATTATATAGCAACATAAAATAAATGTGTAAATGCACGAAGTATGATTATTTCATAATTTACATGTACACAATTAGCTATTGCGAAATGTAAACGCGCGTTGACTCTTTATTGCAAAATCTGAAGTAAACGCTCGTTTACTATTGACAGACACAGAGCCTGCAGAGTGAAGGTGCGTTTATTCGGATAGTCATCAGAAATTTCAATTTTGACCGAGTTAACGTAATTATGGTAATTTCGATCATTTAAGTTAAATGAACTATTTGCACGTGGCGTTTGCGTTTGTTTACCTTATGTAATGTTAGTTTGAACCCAACTATACCTTAGTTAGTGACTCACAAAGATAAAGGCAATTCAGTTTCGTCTAAATGTTTGGTAGCTGTAGAATTTATTTAGTTATACAACTTCTTAAAACTGCTCTTTATGTAACCTATGATAGTTTTACACGAAAAATTAAAAAAACCCACTTGAAATATATAAAAAAAAGTTTAAAAAAATATATAAAAAGGAATCAGTTGGCGGTCAGTGAATATTAATGCTTTTAAGCTCACCTGGCCGGAAGGGTAAAGTGACCTTTTCTCACCACTTGACGTCCGTCGTCCGTCGTCGTCGTCGGCGTTAAATCTTTTTCATTTTATACTTCTTCTACAGAACCACTTTATTGAATGAAACCAAACATGCATGTTCCTTTCTTAATGAGGTGCTGGTCAAGTGTTCTTACTTTATAGCCAATTTTTTTCTTTTTATTTAATATGATTTCAAAAACCCAAGTATAGTCAGGTAGGCGATACAGGCTCTTGAGAGCCTCTGGTTAGTTATATATAAAAGGCAATAATGACAGATAAGCGTGTAAAACCTTGTAAAATATAACAATATGATTTAGTAGAAATCAACACAAATTAAATCAATCTTTTTTGTTGTTGATATAATTTATCAAAAATGTAGAAAAAGTGAAAACATGCGACACAGTCACCAAAAAAGAAAATAATAAAAAAAAAAATGAAAGAGGGCATGATTTCTAGAAAGAAAACTGAAGAGAAAGTATATGATACGAAATTTTACCAAGTGATATTATGTCATCAGGTATAGTTAACAGATAAATGTGCGCAAATACATCGATCTACTTGGGTTTTTAAAATTACAGGAAGGTTCCTAATATATATAAGAATATGTGATATGAGTTCCGGTGAGACAACTCTCCATCCAAGAAACAATTTATAACAGTTAACCATTTTAGCATGTATAGGTCAAGTCACGGTTTTCAACACATAGTCCAGGCTCACTCCGTACAGCTAGCTATAAAAAAAAAAAAAAACTACCGGCGTAAAACCATTCCAACGGGAATACCAACGGTCTAATCTGTATATAAAAAAATAGAAACGAAAAACATGTATAAAGCACTTTACCAGACGACAACCATTGGACATCAGAATCAGAAGACGTAGCATATATAAAAAAATAAATCAATTACGAGGGGGGTATTTTATTATAACAAATTGATTATGCCAATTTTGTAACATCTTATGACATGATTAAGTTCATACTTCTACATGTATTTGCACAGGTTGAATGAAATCCATGTTAATTCATGATCATTGTTTAGTTCAATTCTCATTTGAACAGCCAAGTACTACTCATACCTTGGCCATCTAGTAGGGCTTGGTTTCCGATTACGATATCCTGGACTTAATCTTGTCTCTACTTCATGCGTTGACCTTTTCTCAGTTGTAAATATGTTACTGTATTTCCCAAAATAAGCTTGATATACATTAATGATTTCAGAGTCACTCAGAAGACCATCGCTTGTTATTTCGTTTGTAAAATAGTGTTTATCAACCACGGGGAATCGAATTAAATATAGTAAGGTTTCAAGAAGCACTCTTTTATTTGGTCCTGATGGTTCTATTTTCAATGACTTGCATTTGTTCTTGGCCCATTTCAATGCAAATTTGCAAAGTTCGATTTCCGTCCAGTTAAACTCCTCCGATTTTAATACTAATTCCATGCATTCTTTGTCGATGTTTAGGCCTTTCGCATTGTCTAAACATTTACTTGGGTATTGTTGTATATATTTCAGGCGTGCACGTTGAAGATCCAATAAATGGAATTCTATAGATGTTTGAAGAGCAACAACCGAATCACTCGTTGATACTGATTTTTTAAGTAAGTTTTCGCAAACATCTTTCCCATTATAAAACATATACTTTTCTGATATATAAAGCATCTGTCTCACATTTTCCGATGATACTTGCACGTTATCAGAATAAATCCACCTGAAAGAATAAAACAATTGCAAATTGACGGAATCTTCATTAGTATAGATGGGAAGAAAGTGGTTATTTTTTCTAGAATGAATAGCAGCATATTCGCAACATACATTTCGTTTAAAATGTAAATCTTCAAATACATCTCAGACTAAATGATACGGTGTTTTATCATTCATTCACTTACCGCAGAAAAAGGTTAAATGTATCAACATCCACATCAGAAATTACTATACTATCGGTTTCTGGAACGGAACCTTCAAACATTGTATAGAAAACAGGACTTCGAGTAGCAAGTACTAATTTATGTGCTTTTATAACCTTTGCTCAGAACCGACTTTGAAAGAGACATCACACATTAACCCGTTTTCCAACATATACAATGTGCAATCTGACAATGTTTTCCTATACCGCTCTCTTTCAGCGTCCGCCTGCAATGTAAAAAAATACACGGCTTCAAGTTGTGTATTATAGAAAATCAAAATTAAGCTGTTCAATACTATATATTTATTTAAAATATTATGCTCATGTATATATTTTTTTATCCCCGGCTTAGTATATATCTAGGAATTTTAATGTTTAACGCACGTCGTAACAAATCCCATAGCCCCTGAGTGTTGCTAAACATATCCCGTGACGTTCCTAACCATTATCCCGGGGAACTTCACGCAATTTTTCCTTAGTTCCATGATTGCTCCTTGTGAAATATTGAATTCTTCAGACAATCCATGATGTTTGTAATTAAATATTTAATTCATTAACGATTGTGTCCTATTATGTCGATCATTTACACTCAGTTCATTGAATGCATCACTTGACTGTCACATTTCTAAGGAATGGGACTACTGACCTAGCTATGGAAATGGCCAACGTTGACGTCACACCATCTATGACGTAACTGTCACAACATTGAGCGCCAAATTTGACTCAATCCAGTTTCTTATATTTGATTACCTGAAGGGTTCTACCAAAGGTAGTACCCTACACCTCGTAAATAAAATGTAAAATTTACAAATTTCTATAAAACTTTATTAGATAATTAAAAAAACGTTGTTTTCACGTTACACTTTGTACCCTAGTTTCCATAAAACACGTCCGATTCGGACTACGACCGGGATAAATTCGTTGACTACGTTCATATCCGTAGATATGGATATTCTAACACCCTTCAGTACCCTGTACAACCTTCGGCTTCACCTCATGGTGTACTAGGGTACTTCAGGGTGTTGAAATATCCATATCTACGGATATGAACGTAGATGACTTATAATATATCCTTGGCATTCATATATTCGACTTTTAGCGTTCGTGATGAGGGGAAATCTAGAAAAACAATTCGAACGCATGCATTTAATAACGTGTTGTTTTGCATTCTTGTTACGCATCGATACATCTTTTGGAGGACTATATATCTTAAAGGGTAATATCAGTCAGTATTTTCGTACAAACATGATGTATGATATTTTCTATCTAATTATCCGGTAATGCATTTTAGCATTTTTAGAAAGTAAGGTTGAAAGTCCCTCAGGCAAAGTTGATCGTAGATGAATTTAACTATTTTGTATTATAGCTTTTCCACTATTTGTTTCATAATACATACTTTGCTTTTAAAGACACGCTTGAAATGGATAACATTTTGTTTTTATTTGTACCATTGGTGAATAAATGTACACTTTTGAACGGCATCACATCAATGAGATGGTTCAATTTTACAAACTATATGTGTCATATATTATCAGGACTAAGCTCAACATGTCATATCTCCCCTTCCTTCTTATGCATGATTTTGACAACACCACATGAAACCGAAAAGTGAACCAATAATGATGGTTGCCACATTTAATTAATTATCAAAAATACAATGATTATAATTGTATACGCCAGACGGGCGTTTCGTATACATCATCAGTGAGGCTCAGAACAAAATAGTTAAAAAGCCAAATAAATACAAAGTTGAAGAGCATTGATGAATCAAAATTCCAAAAATTTATGCCAAATACGGATAAGGAAATCTACTCCTGGGGTAAGAAAATCCTTAGTTTTTCGAAAAATTCAAAGTTTGGTAAACAGAAAATTTATAAAAATGACCATTTAAGTAATAATCATGTCAACACCGAAGTGCTGACTACTGATCTGGTGATATCCTCGGGGACGAAACGTCCACCAGCAGTTGCATCGACCCAGTGGTGTAAATAGTTATCAAAAGTACCAGGATTATAATTTTATACGCCAGACGCGCGTTTCGTCTACATAAGACTCATCAATGACGCTCAGATCAAAATAGTTAAAAAGCCAAATAAATACAAAGTTGAAGAACATTGAGGACTCACCATTCCAAAAAAGTTTTGTAAACAGAAAATTTATAAAAATGACCATACATTCTATATTCATGTCAACACCGAAGTGCTGGCTCCTTGGCTGTTGATACCCTTGGGAACGAAACAGATCAGAATATGTTTACGTTGAGTGTATCCTTTTTTTTTCAAATAGATGACTGATTAATTATGAATAAGATTTTTGTTTAAATATTATTTTGGTGAATTACAGATAGATGGTTTTTTTTTTTATTAAGAAACGAAGTACACTGTCACCGCACACCATTCAATTTTAGTACAAATACAATACAATTGAAAATTAATAAATATAGACTGACGTATACCATTATACAATAAACTAGTATACGAATTATACAACAATAAAAGAAGGAAATATAAACTAGTATCAACCAGGATAAACCATTTAAAACACGTAATGAAAAAAATCACTTTTTTTAAAAACTGTTTGATTTTATTCACAAACACTTGGTTAATTGTTATAATATTTGTTAAATGTAGATATTTTAGAAATACAATTTACGATCCTTTTGTCAATAACATGAATAAGCAAACAACAAAACAAATAAGTTTTAAATGCTCATCACATAAACAACATCCAACATAAATAACATGTCCTTTTATTGTTTTATTGTGTAACCATCTTCCTTTTTGAAAAGCAAAATCATGACAAATGTGATCTGCATTGACAATTAAGCAAACTAAATCAGAATTATATACACACACACTATCCAAAATCAAATCCATTCAATCTTCAGCTTTTAAAAATCACCTTGCTGTAATTCATCAAGACTGAACTCAATAGTTCCATAGTTAAAGCTAATTGAGTCTAAGGTATACTGACAATTATAACACACACTTTTTTACTGTAAAATCGTGCTATACCTGCATTATATTTATGTGTTAGGGTTTTATCATGTTCGTCGTACATAACGTTCATCTATTATGGTTTCATTCATATCTAATAATTATTTAAGCGCAAATGTATCAACAAAATTTAAAGTAAACATCACCATGCAATAATGATACTTGTAAGAAAACTGTACAAATTTAGCAAATTCAATTTTCGATGTCTTAAAGTGCTCATGTGATTTTGTCTTGTGAGCCTTAACGGGACTTGAAGTTTATTCATTTGGGTTAAACGGTTTTAAGAAGAAATGACAGCAATCGTTACATAACTAAATTATTTGACTGGTAATGTCGATCAATAAATACAGTGACATACACAGCTATTCTCCCAAATTAAGAAACTATTACTACTTACTTTCCATTTTGCTCTATAGACTTTTTTATCAGAGGACATGCTGAACCTGTGAGAGGAAACAGTTCCTGTTTATTAGTTATTCATAATAACACCATACAATGTTATTCTGTTTTTAATAGTTATCAAATGTACCAGGATTATAATTTAGTACGGCAGACGCGCGCTTCGTCTTCATTAGACTTATCAGTGACGCTTAGATCAAAAAAGTTATAAAGCCAAACAAGTACAGAGTTGAATAGCATTGAAGACCCCAAGTTCCAAAAGGATGTGTCAAATATGGAAACATATGATGGGATTTGATTTAAATTGAACTGTAATCAATCTGTTTTTTGTTGTGCATTGCTCTGTGTAATTTTAAGTTTACATGCTTGTCGAGTGATATTTGTCTTTTGTCGTTTTTAATTTTTGTTGTCATTGAATTTTTTTTTTTTTTTTGCTAATCGTTAACTAATATAATAAAATACAAGTACAGTTCATAATTATAATAACTCTTACCATTGGAAGACATAGAAATATATTTTAAACAGAGAAAAGGAGTATGCAAATTATGATTTGTGTCGGTAGAAATTGAGAAATTTTTGAATTACAGCTCTTTAGAAAACTACTCTAGAAGTGGACAATTCGGCTCGTGCCTCCATAAAGAGCCCAGCAAGGTGTTTGACTTCATGTGAATTGCAGGACACCTGAAACATCCATCTTCAACTTAAACGCACAATTCGGTTTCAGATCAATACTAGAGACAGGCATTTATTAGGGTCGGTGAAAAAATCAATCGCAAAAACGCTATGATGATCCTTAGACTTCTATCCAAAAACGATAACACTTAGATAAAACCGTACTTACAATTGAGTAGTCAAAATTTCAGGTAATGATTGTTAAGTTTACTGATTGATTATACAAAGATAGAGATGTTATCAGCAAGCGTATGCTCAAATATAACTTGAACTATAATGTGATAACGGTGGTCTTTATCAACATATTAAGGTTAATAATACATCAGTGTCTGTTCAAATTATTATATCAAGGTAAGAATTCAACGAAACAATGAAATACTAAATTGTTAAAGATCATACTTATCGTTGTTATCAATATTAAAGTGATAATTACCATATGTGTACAATGCACTACGTCTACAATGTATCTTATTGTATCTTGTGAATATAGTAGTGAACTATATGTGATCTAACAGAAATAAAACCAATATTTGTATTGTTATCAATATTTAAATCTATGTCTGTGCATATTAGGTACATTAGTTAGCCTTTCTTCTTGTCACTTGGTTTAAAGGACAATAGCTCTATACGTTAACATGAAGTTGAAATGCACAATGCAAACGCAACTTATTTTCAATAGACACTGACAGTTATCTTGAATAGACCGTCATTCTGTGCTAATTTCCATCTTTGATTATGTTGTTAGCATCTACTTTTTTATAATTCGTACCGTCATTGCGTTGAACAAAATCGTTTTGCCGCATAATTTATAATGCATAGAGATGCACGTTGACTGTATATGAAAGTGTATATGTAGTTGTCTCCCTTACCAGAATAATAAGTTTCAGAATGTTTATTACTATTTCCCTTGTTTAAAACTGTAAATTTCATGTTTCTTCATTTAAGGAATGACTGTAATATATTTTCTGTCTATGAAGAAATAACATAAAAAAATTGGTGCACACTAAATAACGCGCGTAGCAGGTTATTTAACAGTGTGCACCATAGTGATTATGTTATATTGATTAGATGTAACAATATTAAAGTCATTTCTTATAATTAAATTCTAATTTCCATTTCAAACCGTAGAAAACCATGAAAAAAACGTTGATGACGTCACGGTCACGTGACTAAATTATATCTACGGGCTCATAACAAAATAACGTCAGCCAATCAGAAGACGCGTTACATCCAAAATTAAACTATTCAATGATGTACATGATGCTTATGCAGTACATATTTAGGAAATTGAATAGATATTAATATTTTGATATCATTGAATAAAGATATAAAAAAGAAGATGTGGTATGATTGCCAATGAGACAACTATCAACAAAAGACCAAAATGACACAAACATTAACAACTATAGGTATACGTACGGCCTTCAACAATGATCAAAGCCCATCGTCAGCTATAAAAGGCCCCGATAGGACAATGCAAAACAATTCAAACGAGAAAACTAACGGCCTTATTGATGTAAAAAAATTGAACGGAAAACAAATATGTAACACATAAAAAAACGACAAGCACTTAATTACAGGCTCCCGACTTGGGATATTTATTTATATTCTAAATTTTGATATTTGTGTTGACGCAAATCGTCTATAACCTTTTTTAAAAGACTAAGGTCTATACATATTATATGTCTGGTTTGTTTGTCTCAAAAGTATAGTCCAATCGATGAAAGCTGTGATGAATGCAAATCTGTCGTTAAATTATTGGTTTTCAATAGCTTAGATATGAGTACCCTGCTTTTTTGTGTTTTTATTCAAATTGAAATTTTAATCCATCTTGAAGAACACATTTTGACTAACTTTGATTTACCCTTGACATCCCACATTTGTTATGTACTACAGATATTGACCTCATTGATAAACTTACCTTAATACATATACGAAAGATAACAAGTTAACTAGGGAAAATAGGTAAAATTAACAGTAGACGAAATGTTAAGTCCGATTTGTTATATCATTCTGATCCAACCACTTTTTGTTGCAAAGTGTGTAAGTGACGTACTGCAATATATTAGGGGTAAATGAGAGTATGTTTGGACCCAAATTGATATACTGAATCTTTATATATTGAATACGGTCACTAGCACACTAAATTAGAAAACACAAATAATCTCTTAACACTAAAACTTAAATCTTAAAAAGCGAATGAGATACAATCACCTTAACTTGATAAGCTATGTAACAAAATGAGATGAAGTTATGACAAAACCAATCTTTTATGAATTTGTAATCGAAGGAATTGTGATTCCACTATTTGAAACATAGATATTGTCATCTGTGAAACAGATAATCCAAAACGATCAACCAACTTGTGGATTTCTAACGAATGATTTGAACTTCACTCTTTGGACAACAAAATATGTTTCTAAATCAAAAGCAAATAGGGTAGCCTTTTTCTTTTTATTTTGGTTACTTTTATACAAAATAAAAAAAAACACATTTCTTTAATTGTTTAAACAAAATGATATGAGTTTTCGCAACTAATGCAGCAAATTTTCTTATCAGAATACAATAATGGTGTGAATTCGTATAATTTTGCTTAACAGGTTATAAGGATAGTCGTTCGACCGAATGACCGATTAACCAGTTGTTTTAGTTGATGGTTTTCGGCGTTATCTATAGTAACCTATTAATGTGCGTTTTTATATTTCAATGAATTGATGCTGTCCATTGACATTATGAGGCTTGGCTTTTTATGATTCCTTACATTTGATAATCATTACTCCGTTTTTACTATGGCGTTTGTAATGACTTCAGATCGAAACATACAAAACCTTTTTTATACCGTTGAATCAAAAATGTCTGAAACCGATGACATTGGTATTGACAATTCACTTGGAAACTCAACATATACCCTCACGACACCTACCAAAGAGGAAATTCAGAATAATCATAGGTCTTTTATATGTTCCTTTAGAATTGCAACATAAGATGAAGTACTGGATCTTCCATCAATGTATTGGATACCTAAACTACATAAGTGTCCTTAAAAACAACGGTATATTGCTGGGTCTTCCAAGGGCTCCATGAAACCTCTTTCTAAGTTATTAACATCTATTTTATCGGGCTTCAAAGTTATTGTGAATCTGCCTAGTATAGAGGCAGCGTGAACCAGATGTAAAAAACAGTATTAAAACATTTGACTTTTTTACTCTTTACACAAGTATTCCACATTCCAAACTAAAAGACAAATTGAAAGAGTTAGTATTGCTTTGCTTCATAAAAAAGAACGACCAACGTAGATACAAGTAGCTTGTCTTAGGGAGGAATAAATCCTACTTTGTACAGGATCACTCTGATTTAAACAAAAAATTCTCTAAAACAATTATTTTCAAGATGCTTGATTTATTGATTGACAACATATTTGTTACGTTCGGAGGACGTATTTTTCAACAGACTGTTGTCATTCCAATGGGAACAAACTGTACACCTCAATTTGTCGACTTATTTCTTTATTATTATGAGGCTGACTTAAAGCAGGAACTTTTTAGGAAGAAAGATAAGAAGTTAGCAATATCATTTAACTCTCCTTTCCGCTATATAGATTATGTTCTTTCACTAAATAATTCAAAATTTGGTGACTATGTGGAACGCATCTATCCCATCGAACTAGAGATTAAGGATACTATAGATACAGTTAAGTCGGCTTTATATCTTGACTTACATCTAGAAATTGACAATGAGGGTCGAGTGAAAACAAAACTTTACGACCAACGAGATTATTTCAGCTTTCCAATTCTGAACTTCCCATTTTTAAGTAGCAACATTCCAGCTGAACCTGCATACTAGGTATATATCTTTATGAAATCAGATAAATCCTTATGTTGTAACTACAATCCCCTTCCCTTTCATGAATGTGACCTACCGAATTATACTATTTACAGGATTTGTTATCACATAAGCAACACGACGGGAGCCACATGTGGAGCAGGAACTGTTTACTCTTCCGGAGCACATAAGATCACCTCTAGTTTTGGGTGGGTTTCGAGTTGTTTGTTCTTTAGTTTGTATTGTTGTGTCATCTGTACTATTGCATTCGTCCCTCTACTATGCTTCATATGTGCTTATTTCATTAACTATTTGATACACGTGTTATTTACAACTTTTGAGGACTCCACCGCACTTAATAAGCAGACATGTTTTATAAATTCGGATTTTCCTAATATGTGTGACTGGTGCATAATTTGATAGTCATTTACGATTGTATTGCCGTATTTGGCATATGTCGCAGTCGAACTTGTACAGTTCATATTGATAATGCAATCCGAAGTATTGTTTATGCGTCCAAAATATAAGAAATCTTTCAAAATAGAAAGTTTGTATCAACCCTTCCGTTGGAGTCTCATACAGTGTAAGTGGTTATGATGTTGTAATGACCTGTGACACCTTATCTGACTTAACGAATTCCATACTTGACCGTGACAATATTAATCTTATCGCATATATGTAAACCACATAATTCAATTGACATGAATCTATTTATATTAGGTAAGTTTTGTAATGTTATTTGCAAACACATATTTACTCATACAAAACTGGATGGATTTATATTATTCCCGTTGTAGCAGATATTGGTTTTAAATATATTATATCGTTTTATCGCTCCAAAGGATGCATTATGATTGACAAAACTTCTACGATTGTTCGTGATTTTGAATATTGTACTGACATGTATATGACCTCTTATCTGACTTTAACAATAGCATACAGGTACATAGTAATACTAGTAAAATTGCAATCCTGTGGACTAAATTAAAACTTTTGACATGAACTTATTTATATTGGGTACGTTTTTTTTTTATAATTTTCAAACACACATTATTAATATATAACAATAACAGTATGCCTAAAACCTGTACTGAAACTTAATTTATATCTTACGTTAATCAGTACGTTTAATCTAAATTTTGGATGCATGATCAATAGCACAAAATGAATAGGACCACAGTTCAAATCCATAGATAATTACTATATACGATTCGTGAATCTATTTTATTTTTTGTTTACATTTTTTACTCAGACAATTTCTTTTCATAACTTTACTTGTTTTAGTTTATTGTTTTTTTTATGAGCGGTTCACTTAATAATTAGTTTACTAGTATCAAGATAACGCCTTGAATCAGTATGCACAGTCATGTTGCATTGCATTCAGGGATCGCATATTCTATATTTGTATTATTTCATGGTATAATTATATTAAACATTTATTACAGTTTTTTGGAAACGTTTATGTGCTGGTATTATTTCGGTGTTATGCCATTGTTCTCCTCTTATATGTAATGCGTTTCCCTCGGTTTTAGTTTGATACCCCGATTTTTTTTTGTCCATGGATTTATGAGTTTTGAATAGCGGTATACTACTGTTGCCTTTATTATTTACTTTTGATGGATTTTTTTGAAGATTTCTACTCTTAGTGTTTTTCAACTACGAACCATTTTTCATATATCCTTCTGCATGTTCATGTCGTTGCACTACACGATGAAACACACAAGGGCGTAAAGTCGTATACTTTTTATCATATGCTTCAACAATGGAGAAAAATAACAGATTCATGTATTCATAAAAGACAAATTAACAATCCTTAATTGTAAACAAACAATTATATTTGCGGGAAGATTATTGTGCCAAATGATACATATACATACAACGTTTTGTACCCTATCCTGATAAAGGAATGATAATATTTACGGGAATATAATAAAACTAAGTTATGCATATGCATGTAAAGGTGTGTATCCGATCACATAGAAAGCAGATTGTCAAACTAAATAATCTCACACATAATGTATTGCGAAAGTCCACACGGGATTGTACATGCTATGAAACTACTTGTACAAGACTAATATTAGTTATGAGAAGTTTTTTTTTCTTCAAAATAATATGTAGGTGTTTTTTTTAATCCATACAGTTCGTACTGCAGTATAGATAACCATCAAACATGTTTAATAACAATTTCGCCTGAAATAATGATTTACCTGTTAACTTGAAAAAAAATTGGGATTGGAAATGGGGAATGTGTCAAAGAGACAACAACCCGACCATAGAAAAAACAACAGCAGAAGGTCAATGTAGCGCGAAATTGCTGCACCCGGAGGCGTCCTTCAGCTGACCGCTAAACAAATATGTACTAGTTCAGTGATAATGAATGCCATACTTATTTCCAAATTGTTCACAAGAAACTAAAATTTAAAAAAATACAAGACTTACAAAGACCAGAGGCTCCTGACGTGGGACAGGCGCAAACATGCGGCGGGGTAAAACATGTTTATGAGATCTCAACCCTCCCCCTATACCTATAGCTAATGTAGAAAAGTAAATGCATAACAATACGCAGATTTAAAATTCAATTCAAAGAAGTATAAGTCTGATGTTAGAAGATGTAACTAAAGAAAATAAACAAAATGACAGCATATTTCAGGAATATAACGTGATATACTCGCTATGTAGACAGAGTGGTGATAAATACAATGACAATGACAATATTTCGTTTTAAAAACAATGAAAATAATCAAAATATTCGAATGTTTTTAAAGGTTGCACTTTACTCCTAACCTACGTAGACGCTGCAAGTAAACGTAAGTATAAAAACAGAGTTAGAGTGATGTAGTGAGGAACAACCTTAAACTTTATCCAAATGCAAGTGTATATTGTAGTTCAATGAAATATGACTGTGCAAAAGTACGTTCATGCTCAACAATTTAACTAAAATTATCATATTTGATTTATAACATACTAAAACGTTTATCCAGATTATAAAAAGTTCACAGGTCATTGGATCGCATCATCGTTGCGCATGCATTTTTGGTTAGACAGCATCTAATTCACTATCAAGTTGCCCCAACGGTCATATAAGCGATACACACATAAATATATATATATTAAGCAAAAGCAAACTCATGCACTTGGATTTTGCTAGGTCTGTTGAATTTCATATTTTCGTGCTTGATTTTTTATATATCTGTTAGCTAGTGCCCCTTGATCGTATTATAAATGTATAAATCGACAAATAAAAAATAAAAAATATATATTTTAGTAACATGATTCTCCTACAGAACAATTTACTATACAAATAATAACGAGAGTTTTCCTGCATGATCTATTTTCAGGCGTTTGTCAACTGCAGTCTACATGTATCATTCATGGCAAATTTACATCACTTTTGGGAAAACTTGGATTTTGTACCTGTAATGGAGGTTATACTGGAGACTGTTGCGAACATAGTATGTATCTACAACTCTCTTACATTGGCGTGAATAAATGTTGAAAGATGAAAGTGTAATTGTTGATTAATTCATGACCTCAATTTTGAATCTTTAAAAAATGTACATTCACCTTTTCGATGCATCATTGCAGAACGATTATCATCAGTATGAATAAAAATAATAAGATCTTCTTTAAATAATTGCCCTATGATTATTTCTGTCCGTGAACATCCGATTACACGCATAATGCACATTTGCGCTTTGCATCGTTCGTGTACCGACTGGATAAATATAATTTATTGAATATTTATAATTGCATAGGTGATTCATTCCAAATTTTATAAACAATGGTGTTTCTGATCTTCATGTCAAAGTAAGATATTGTGTAAGATGCTATATGGAAGTTACTGACGCTCGCTTTGTACAGTTTATGTTCAGATGTTTTGTTATGGTTCAAGATTATGCTAACGAGCGTTGTCTGATTCATTGTCATTGCAAAACTATGTGTTTTTTGTTAATTAATTTATATGTTTGCCTGAAAGTCTAATTCAATTGTGCTATAAGCTGTTAAGTATGTTGGCACAGTTTTGGATGTTGAATCCTAATTCATGTCACCTTTACATATTTTACAATTTAACGGAACGCCATTCATACAAGAAGACGGTTCAGCTAGCTATTAAATCAGGTTCAACCCACCGTTTTTTTCCCCTTTAACAGAGGTTTTTTGTTTGTTCCATTGATTAATAACGTTTGGTTTGGTAAGTTTGTTTGAACATCTACCTTTTTCATTTGCGCTGTAGTTCCATTTTAGTATACTTTCTTATCACTTTTGATATACTAATAATAGATATAGACGAATGCCATAGTAATCCTTGTCAGCATGGTGGTGCCTGTCATGATAAAAGTAATGGATACACGTGTGCATGTAGAGCTGGATATAGTGGAACAGTATGTCAGACAGGTAAACACATACTTCGTTAAATATATAATTAATTATCAAAAGTAGCAGGATTATAATACATTACGCCAGACGCTCGTTTCGTCTACATAAGACTCACCAGTTACGCTGTTATCAAAACAGTGTTATAAAGCCAAACAAGTTCAAAGTTGAAGAGCATTGAGTATCCAAAATTCCCAAAAAGTTATGCAAAATACGGCTTAGGTAATCTATTCCTGGGACAAGAAAATACTAAGTTTTTCGAAAAATGCAAACTTTGGTAAACAGGAAATTTTGAAAATTGACCACATAATTGATATGCATGTCAAGATCGAAGTGGTGATTACTGGGAATGTATCTGATGACAGATTTAAACATTGTATATGATCGAGTGTAACACAATTTGCTGCTGCTGTTTTATCAAGTGATGCACATTGGACAAACGGAAATATTGATTTTATGAGAGAACACATACAAACGCTTGTTATTGTTTTACAATCATCATGATAACGTTTTCTTTTTGAATAATACATATGTGATTAATTTAGTCATATAAATGTATGAACATACATATAATAGTATAATCTTATCTAAATACCCTAATTCTAACACATTATGTTTAATCTGTTTTATTTGTATTTTGAAGATACAGTTTGTAGTTTAAGAATCTTATGAATTAAGTGTAATATTTTCAAAAGCGTTAGCCATCAATTCATGTATGTCTTACTCGACTTAAAAAAAATGAAATAATCTTAAACGTGACGTAATTTTATTTTTCAGTTATCAATGAAGTTACCCAATTTAGTTTAGATTCAGAAACAGCGAATTGACAAATACCGTCATCAACTTAATGCTACATGTGTTTATCCCTCTTTGTATCAGTTCTTTAAAATGAAGAAAACATTCATTTTAAGAATTATTTTAAACTACTGCATTACTGATTATGCCTGTGGTTCATCTTAATTTTTATACCTGTTTCAGACCTTAAGTGCATAACCATACAAAGGAAATATCTCACTTAGGTAAACATATACTAACTAAAACTTAAACGTATGTGTTTTCTTTTTAATACAGGCAAACTAATTACCATACGTTTTGAATGAATTTGTGTTAAAGTTAATGAAGTGATTATATTTTATCAGATACAAACGAATGTGGAAGTAATCCATGTCTAAACCATGGACATTGTCATAATGGAATCAATGCATATACATGTAGCTGTCGATCTGGATTTGCCGGACATCGTTGCGAGACAAGTGAGTTAATTAATATTTACTCCTTAACAATATAAATTCACATCAGGTCATTAACCAACGTCATTGGCGTAACCTAATAATATTCACCTTTACGAACACGGAAGATGTTTCAATTCTGTTATTAACTTCTCTTGATATTGACCGCGGTAAATATACGGGTATTTCCTATACCTTTGCAGATTAAAAAAACAAACAGAAAATATTTAGTCATATAACATGTACAAGAAATAGAAACTTACACACTGCTCAAAATTCCTGACCAAATAAAACCATTGTACATTTCAATTTTGGAGATTTGATCCATTTAACTCAGTGCATCATATATTCCAAGCTTAAACTTCTTAATGATAGACGCACGCTTCGTAAAAAAATTCAGGAACATTGGTGACGCGAAATTCCGCAAGTTTTTGACAAATACAGATTTAATAACGGCAATCTTTTTATTGTACTGGTAATATTTAGCACACAGTTTTTGAAAGTCCTAACTTATAGAAGTGCTCTTATCTAATTTTAACTCTCCTCAATCTTTTTAACGTGAACTTATGAAGATTTGTCCTCGTAATGAATTTTTATCTCTTTTTAGATATAAACGAATGTGTTACACGCCCTTGCTTCAATGGTGGCACATGCCATGACGGTGTTAATAAGTACACATGTACCTGTCAACACGGCTATAGTGGAACAAAATGTCAAACAATTAAGTTATTCATATACTAGCATAGTGTCAACTTTGTATTTCATCTCACATAAATGAGCAAAAGATGGAAATAGCCTTTTTTTCGCTCTTTTGCTTTATTATTTTATCGAAATTGATTGTGCATTGTTTAATATACAAAAAAAGAGGATGTGGAATGATTGCCAATGAGACAACCATCCATAAGAGACCAAAATGACACAGAAATTAACACCGTCATCATACTGGTTAATGTCCTATTGCAAATATTTATTGATTGTTAAGGACAAAAACAACACATAAACAATAAAAACGCAATGTATTTCGTATAATTCACAATGTTGCTAACAGTAAATTTATAAAAATGACCATATCAATGATTTTAAATACGTTAAAGGTTACGCTGTTACCGAATGTGAAATAATCTAAACGACAAAATGGATGTCTCCAGGTGCTGAATTTTCTCGCAGTATTTCTGACCCATTGACTGACTTCAGCTTTTTTTAGCCTTTGGTCGAGTTTTTATCACTTTTGACAACTTTCCCCCAATTAAATTTTCAATTTGCGACTACAACAATCACCGAGCCATATTTTACAGCCTACAATCAGGACACAGTTTGTGTTGCTTTGAACATGTGCATGTGTTCTAATTTTGCAAACCAAAATTAAACATCTATATGTTTTGTAGATATAAATGAGTGCGCTAGCAATCCGTGCTTACATAGTGGTACTTGTCTTGACGGTGTAAATAAATATACATGCACCTGTCCACACGGGTATACTGGTAAACGATGCGAGACAGGTATGTCCTTGCTAAACAAACAATTTCTATGTTTTATCAGCGTTAATACTTTTAGCTTTTCATTGAAGAATGAATATAGTTTTGTTTTATTTTAAAAATCATGAGTATTAAATTTATACATTAGAATGTTCAGCCTCTATTAGAAGATTTTTTTTATTTATTCTTTATCCATCATCTCTTCATTTTATTTTTAAATTAGCAATGTCAATCATACCATGTTATGTAAATATTTTATGATTTTAATATGTATTTAGACGGATCTAATTGTTTATAGAGCAATTTTGAATACGCATTTGAAAAACAAAATCTTACATAAGGTTCTTATTGAAACAAGTCTTTAAATTTCCAGTAACATTCCTCTTGTAAAGAAATGGTTAATAACGAAATACTGCCTTCTATATAGTTATCAAAGGTACCAGGACTATAATTCAGTACGCCAGACGCGCGTTTCGTCTACATAAGACTCATCAGTGACGCTCATATCAAAATATTTATGAAGCCAAACAAGTACAAAGTTGAAGAGTATTGAGTATCCAAAATTCTAAAAAGTTGTGCCAAATACGGCTAAGGTAATCTATGCCTGGGATAAGAACATCCTTAATTTTTCGAAAAATTCAAAGTTTTGTATCAGGAAATGTATTAAAATGACCACAGTATTGATATTCATGTCAACACCGAAGTGTTGATTACTCAGCTGGTGATACCCTCGGGAACGAAACGTCAACCAGCTGTGGCATCGACCAAGTGGTGTAAATAAGGTACAAGGATTATAATTCAGTACGCCAGACGCGCGTCTACATAAGACTATACTATTAATCGAAAATACCTCATTTTGTGTGTCGCTTCTCTCCCTTCCCCAATGAATTAAGCATCATGTCTCTGTCCTATTGGTACCATGCATAGTTGCATTTGTCATCCATTCTTATGAGTATTCAGTTTGGGTCATTTAAGGAGAAACACGGCGAAAAATGCTTCCTGGTGTTGTTTCCGTCATCAGACCGACTTTTCAGGCATATCAAAGAATTTTGATTTTAAACTCTTAAAGAGGGTGTAAAGGTTTTTTTTTTTCGTGCAAGGTGTTTTGTCACTTTTTATTTCAAATGTAGCCGTGACAAAGGATCATTATTCACAGTGTTTCGTAAAATCGATAAAAAGGTCAACGTGCAAGAAATGTTTAATTGCTCGTTCATCGTGGAATGACAATTTCATTTCGAGTTTTTCCGTGTTGGCCCCCTTTACTCCCCTCTTTTAACATAATTTGCTTAATTACTGGAGGACAGGACAATTATATTTGCATCATTCTTCGTTTATACTAAAATTCTAATCTCTCTATATATATATAAGAAAATTAAATCAACAAGTTAAATAATTTCTTGCGTTCCAAGCGCTTTTCTTGATTTACCTTCACCAGAAACGCTAATAGCCAAAAATTTAAAAAGATAAAATAGGAGTGATTGTCGTGGAGAAGAAACTTGGAATTATTAGTTAATAGAAAACACACCTTATTTATTTTATATAAATGTATGTTTATAGTTTACATAAACGCGAAAATCATGGAATTTAACAGAATGCAAAAAAAAAATGAAAAAAACGGACTATCGAAAAAATGAAGGGGGGCTGAAAATAATTGTCCTGTCTCATGGTGCCTTTATTTCAGTTTGATACCTTTTCGTCATTCTCCAGACATAAAGGCTTTTACAAAAAAATATACTACATTCAGTCAGCAGTTGACATAAATTCAACAAAGCTCTAAATATCGCGATTTTGCGGGTGTGTTCTAGTACCTTTTAAAATAGATGCATACATGAGATGTTCCCTATATAATAAAGACCTTTACATAAAGTTTAGCAGACTATCTTCATATTTTTGTAAATACAAACTTTATTTCATATCAGATGCCTGATTAAAGATGTATTCAAGAATAAGAATTATTACATATACATGCATATACTGTCGTAAATGTCTACAGTGAATTCAGAGGAATTAGCAAATTATAAAAGAAAGATTTTGTATTGTATTTGTATATCTCTGGATACCTGGCAGTAACGCAACTGTTGACTCATTTTCTACAATATTTCTCGTAGCATATTGAAAAGTGTTTGAGAACACATATATGTTGCAAAATTAGAAATGATTTGCTGTCTCAACTGTTGTAAACTTTTTAGACATTAATGAGTGTGCCACAAGCCCTTGCCAGCATGGTGGTACGTGTCATGACGGTGTAAATAAGTACACGTGCACCTGTCTTCGAGGTTATACTGGTTCAAGATGTCAGACAAGTATGTTTTTATTTTACATATATTTTTATAAGCCTTATGCTTTTATGTGAAAAATATGTTCAAACATTACACGTTCTAAATGCAATTACTCATTCGTGTTTGTTAAACTTATGAGTTGAAAACATATGTTGATATTATATTGTTTGTACTTTAATAGAATAAACTCCAAAGAATTATAAATATAATCATGATAAATAAAAACACAATATAGTAAATGCATATTCTAAAGATATGCATATTCGTTATATTTGCAGAATTAAGTTGTTTTTATTCAGAAAGCTAATTTTTCCATAATTACCAAATGATTTAAATTTAAAAAAATACTTACTTTGGAACATCTGTCATCACTGTTATATGTTGTTCTTAATAGGGTTCTAGTGTTTGCTAAACAATGAAGCCAAATCCGAAAAAAAAATAAACAGGTTGAAATAGGTTTATATTACACTAAAGAGATATGATTGCCAATGAGACAAATGTCCGCGAGAGATCAAATAATAAAAAAATAACAACTATATATCACTGTGCTACTTTCTACCATAAAATAAGCCCGAACCGCATAGTCGGTTATAAATTACTCCGAAACTACAAATGCGAAACAATAAAAAACGAGAAAGTAACTGCCATTTTTTTACACATTAATTAACGAGTCTGCTGGTACACAATCCAAGTCATGTATGAAATAAGAAAAACAAAATAAAAATAACAGACGAAAAATTTTGAAAATTTTATAACGAATTTGTGTGACATACATTGAACATTTATACTGCCAATCTGTTTAACAACTTTAACGTTTTAGACATAAATGAGTGTGCCAAAACTCCCTGCCTCCATGGTGGCACGTGTCATGACGGTGTAAATAAGTACACCTGCACCTGTGTACGAGGATATTCAGGTTCAAGTTGTCAGACAAGTACGTTGTTTTGTTATATATACTACGCCTTATGCTTTAATGTGAAAACAACTATCCAGCAAATATGGTCAACCTCTAAAGGTATTATGAATATTTCTGACAAGTCTTTAATGAATACGGTCATTCTTGCCTGTCTCTCGTAAGACTTTTAAACGTACATGTATGTTGTTATTTTTTTCACTTCCGACTAATTAGCTCCCAAGAAGAATATTAAAGTAAATAACGGTAAAACTATATAGGAAATGCTTAATATATAATAAAGTAACAGGAGAAAATCGGTATACTTTAAACATTTTGCATTTTTTACTTTCATTCATAATACAATTATTGTAAGACCATTCCACGAATCAACAAAACACTGGGGATGCCCGTGACAGTTTGTTTATTTTTCATCATGCAGATATTAATGAGTGTGCTAGTCGGCCATGTAAACATGGTGGTGTTTGTCATGATGGAGTAAATAAATACACCTGTAGCTGTGCGAGTGGATATGCTGGTGTCAATTGCGAAACAGGTATCAATAGATATAGGAAGATGTGGTGTGAGTGCCAATGAGACAAATCTCCAACCAAATAACAATTTAAAAAAGTAAAACCATTATAGGTAAAAGTACGGCCTTCAACACGGAGCCTTGGCTCACACAAACATGTGATAACTGTATTTAAATCACAACGCCATTTGGTGTTTGTTTTACATCAAAATAAATATATCAAACAAAATAACTATTAAAAAAATAGTTGTAATGTTATATGACAATATTATTGCTTTAATATAGAACATCAACATATAATTGTATGTTTAAAACACTAATTACATATGCACAATGTAAGTCGGTGATAGTTACAACGATCAAATATATACATGTCTGTCAAATGATACCATACAACTATGAAAAATCGGGTTTAATAGCATTTGTAGTATTGTAAAAGTAAACGTCGATGAAATAAATGCGATGATTATTGTTCTCTAGTTGAACAATAGGGTTGTTTTCGTTAAAAAGCTGCTGTATGAATCTGCCTTATAAAAATGAAATAGATAGATAATACGCAAACGCTAGGTGCTTGTAGGAAGTCAATTGTCAGTCGAAATTAATTCAGCTTAGCGTAACAAAAATTATGTCTTCTGACTTTTGGACACATACATAATTCAGTGCTGTAACAGCTCGTTTTTAAAGCTTAGTGTCAAACAATCTATAAGCAGTAGTCATGAAGTCACAGGTTAATGTATCAATAAAAACAAATATGACACATCTGCTATGAAAACATCCTGAAGAGTCCCAAAACATGACAATTAGTTTTTGACAATGATTTATCATATTCAATGTTGATCATGTTGATAGAAAATCCCTCCGTCGAGCAGTTGTTGTATTAAAATGATTAGTTACAAACGATATTTTTATAAGCAGAGCTCAATATGTTTTCTTTAGTAAAAACTTACCTCTACCAAGTCATGAATATCACAGTTAATGATTCGTTTGATTTGTTTGAACTTTCGATTTTGCCATTTGATTAAGAATTTTCCTTTTATTTGCACTGATATTTGTTTTCCCTTCTTCTGGCAATAGGATTTTTTAAAGTCATTTATCTGTTTTTTCTTCTGTATTTAGACATAAATGAGTGTAGTAGCAACCCATGTCAACACAGGGGTGTGTGTCATGATGGAGTAAATATATACACATGTAGCTGTAAGACTGGTTTTGCCGGTGTGCACTGTGAAAAGAGTACGTATATTGCATATGAAATCTGTATTGTTTAATTAAATTAACGGTACCAATTTTCTTGCACCAGATGCGCATTTCGACAATACATGTCTCTTCAGTGATGCTCGTGGCCAAAATATTTGAAACCCAAAGCTTATATAAAAGATGAAGAGCTATAATATAATCCAAAAGGTCCAAAAAGTATAGCCAAATCCGTGAAAGGAATCAGAGCTTTGCATGAGGGAGATACATTCCTTAATTTATAATAAATTCTATCATTTTGTAACAGCAAATTCTAATAACACAAAAATCCGTATTTTCATTCCAGTACCGAAGTACTGGCTACTGGGGTGGTGATACCCTCGGGGACTAATAGTCCACCAGCAGAGGCATCGACCCAGTGGTAGTAATTAAATTAACGGTACCAATTTTCTTGCACCAGATGCGCATTTCGACAATACATGTCTCTTCAGTGATGCTCGTGGCCAAAATATTTGAATTCCAAAGCTTATATAAAAGATGAAGAGCTATAATATAATCCAAAAGGTCCAAAAAGTATAGCCAAATCCGTGAAAGGAATCAGAGCTTTGCATGAGGGAGATACATTCCTTAATTTATAATAAATTCGATCATTTTGTAACAGCAAATTCTAATAACACAAAAATCCGTATTTTCATGCCAGTACCGAAGTACTGGCTACTGGGGTGGTGATACCCTCGGGGACTAATAGTCAACCAGCAGAGGCATCGACCAAGTGGTAGTAATTAAATTAACGGTACCAATTTTCTTGCACCAGATGCGCATTTCGACAATACATGTCTCTTCAGTGATGCTCGTGGCCAAAATATTTGAAATCCAAAGCTTATATAAAAGATGAAGAGCTATAATATAATCCAAAAGGTCCAAAAAGTATAGCGAAATCCGTGAAAGGAATCAGAGCTTTGCATGAGGGAGATACATTCCTTAATTTATTATAAATTCTATCATTTTGTAACAGCAAATTCTAATAACACAAAAATACGTATTTTCATGCCAGTACCGAAGTACTGGCTACTGGGGTGGTGATACCCTCGGGGACTAATAGTCCACCAGCAGAGGCATCGATTTAAGTTAGCTATGTTCGCAGCTTACTTGGTGTGTATCATTTAACCCAGGTGGCGAAGTATGACAACTTATAGCAAAGCTTTATTAGTGCTGTAACGGTGATTTATTTGCTTCAAACTGCCACATTATATATATGCCCAAAAAATTGAACTGATGCCTTTGAATTAAATATGTTTTTTTCTTCTTTTAAATGGTTAACATTGTTTTTATCGTAATCTGTAACATCGTATTGAACGGAACGCGTTTATTTGTTGTTTAATATCAACCGATGGCATGCAAAAGCTAAAAGTTAAATACTAGTAGTTGGTTTGGTCAATAAAAATAGTTCATCATTTTGTATTTGGTAAAAATTAGCTTTAAAGTGTATTAATTTCTGCAATGTGTATGCTTATTCTTATGTTTCTGTATTCTGTACATTGTTTGTTCGTTCTACACTTATCTATAAAATCCTTTTAGATTATCAAAACGGATTTCAGACTGGAAATTATTTGAAACATAAAACGCCAAAAGAACTGATGTGTGCAAATAAAACAAACCTTGAGTGACTACACAATGACATATCATATTTGTTTAGATATGGTTACAAACTAATACACTATTTAAAATAAAACACTCTTGAAAACCAATATTTACTTCCAGATAATCATTATTTTCATTACAGATATCAACGAGTGTGCAAGTAATCCTTGTCAGTACGGTGGTACGTGTCATGATGGTGTTAATAGTTTTACCTGTTCCTGTATAGCTGGATTTCATGGTGTTCACTGTGAGACAGGTATTGTTTATACTACACACTTACAAACTAAATAATATAGGTCATGTGTACAGAAATAACGAACTAGTGTATGTGATCAATGCCCATTAATATGGGGTTGTGTATTATATACAGAATGACAAAAGTTTCTAGTCGACTTCTTGTGTTAGCTTTGGTACTGAATTTAAGCTTCAACTGTCCAAACTGATCTTGCTTTTGGAATGTATAAATAATAACTGATTAAATTTGCAACTGTTATTTCGATCTATTTTAAATACATAGACATTTTCGCAAAGTTGGCTGAAGTTTGATCGTTAAAACGATGGTGAGGAAATAAACGAATTTAGTAATGCAAGTAAATAGATATAGGAAGATGTGGTGTGAGTGCCAATGAGACAACTCTCAATCCAAACTACAATTAAAAAATATATGTATTGCTCTTAGTATGTACGAAAATAAGATTTCATACATGTATTTTATCAAAAGGTGTATCTGTATTGTTTTCTTACTTCAACTAATATTCGCTTTTTACATTATGCAAATACTACAAGTTACTAATGTCAGTTTGATTATTTTTCATGACTAGAAATTGACGAATGTGCTTCTCATCCATGCCAAAATGGTGCCACCTGTGTCGACCAGTTTAATGGATACAAATGTGAATGTCTTGAAGGTGACTCTGGCAAAAACTGTGAACTAGGTTGGTGTTTTAAAATATTAAGTCAGATCGATCAGTCCTTTCTCTTCTTATGCTATGGATTTTCAACAATTTTGTGAGTTCGTAATTTGTAATATTTTAAAACATACTCTAATTTATATCGTCTCTTTGTACTCATCCGATATAAATTACACTTTAAGATATATTCTCAAAATAGGGATGGTAATTGAAAGTTTTGATTCTCAAAATATATTGTCGTTTTGATTTCATCGATAACATATATTGATGCTATAATTGTAACTGTATGTAGAGGAGCCTTAAAAAATCATCAGCAGGGCTTCTGAGAGTGATCATCATATTCACGGTCTTGAAGGATATTTAGTGATTGCTGCTGTCTGTTATATTATTATGAGAAAACTCAAATTAAACGCCAACCACTGAATACAAGCCGATATAGTGAACAACCAGTTGACAACAGGTTACACGTTTTGTTGAGTATGAATGCTTAATACACTTCATTATAACTGGGGTGCATAATTGTTGCAATGGCTATCATACCACATATTCCTAGTTTTATAAAGATTTATTTACCCAAGACCTGTTAGCGGATATTTAATCAAAAATTTAAGAGTATCAGTAAGATCTTTTAAAGATTAGCTTTATTAAAGAAAAACATGACCACAAAATTTCTCTTCATTTATTTAATTACATTTACAATCGTTTCAATCAACTGTATATTTTCAGGGACAACGGTACCCGAAACTCCTAAAATAAACTTGATATCAGAAACGACTGTTACTGAAGGTACCCCTGTTGTAAAGATTGCATGTTTTGCTGAAGGTATTCCTGCACCTGTAGTCACTTGGGAGGAAATTGATGTAAGACGTCAACTATAGTAAGATTAGAATATAACTAGAAATTGAGAAGCAGTTCATGTTTTTAGACCTCATTGTGTTCCTTTTTAAAAGCAATATAAATATTTTCTCTGAATGCATTCATATATACAGTTATGTTTTATGTTACATTTGTGTAAGGGTGAAGGTTGGTACCTATTAAAACGTTACAACACTTTATATTTGCTTGCAGCTGTTATAATTCAGGGACCTGATGTTCTGTTGATGTCATTTGTTAATGTGGTTCATACATGTTAATAATAGGCTATTGGTTTTCTTGTTTGTATGGTGTGATACCAATCATTGATAAATGGCGTTTCAAGCAGTATCCAACGCTTCAGTTACTTTTTTTCTTAGTCGAAAAAAAAAGAAAATCACAAAAATACTGAACTCAGAGGAAATTTAATCGGAAAGTCCTTAATCACATGGAATAATCAAATGACAAAACATATCAAACGAATTGACAACAACTGTCGTATTCCTGACTTTGTAAAGGCATTTTCAAATGTAGAAATGGTGGAATGAACCTTATTTTATAGCGCTAAACCTGTCACTTGTACGACAGTCTCATCAAATTCCGTTATATTTACAACAAAACGAAATAATAAATAAAAAGGCAAATACCGAATGTATGCATTATATGCATATACAAAAAACTACAGAAAAGCAATCAATTTATTGTATCCTGCATATTTCCAATCATTACAATAACAATAAGACAACATTTTAAGATTAACGTGATGATTTGTTAAGATACAAATGACTTTCAAGAATAAACAAAAAATCATATATAGGTGATATACATTAGATCCATCCTGTTCTGTTGAATAATTGTCTCATCGACAATAATACCACATCTTCTTATTTATATATTTATTTACAACTGGACATAGCTGTTCGAACCAAACGAATCGTTTTTAATTTTAGGCCAAGTTTCAGCCAAACGTTCGACAAGTTGGACATTTCCTGGTAATCGAAAATGTAACAATGGCAGATAAGGGTTATTATACATGTACAGCTAAAAACCGTGTCGGGACCGACATCAAAGCTGTCAACATTATTGTTGCTTGTAAGTAATAAACATTTAGCCACTTAAACTTTATTTGTTTAGGATTGAACTAAACCATATTGTATTTCCTTCACAATTACCCGCTTTTCTGTAATATGAAGGGAAACACGAACGGTGAACAGTTAATTTATTATAAGCCAAAAAATGACAAGACGAGAGATGAATTGTCATTTAAAACAAGACGACCTGAATTTAATTGATAACAAACTAATGTATGCAATGTTCTATACTTTGATTTGTTAATTGGTCGTTACGTTTGAACTGTAAAAACTATAAATTAAATATATATGTACATTGCTATGTTCAGCCAACCATATCAAGTAATGATTGGGTGAGGGTTGGTGTTTTAACGCCACCTACAGGCGTCAATTTTGTGTTATTTCGTGGCGGTCAGCTTTTATTGTTGGAGGATTGTTGATTGTTACTGTGACTAGTGGTTACAATAGTAGAAAAACTTAGACCGCCTTTCCACCGATACCTCATTCAACTAATATCATGTAATGCTAATTAGACATTCAGAAATTAAGTTTATTAGTATTTAATATTTACATTTATGAAAGCTTAATAATTAAGTTTCTATTTGCCTGCACTCGCAAGTCAGTTAATAAAAAACGATGTTTCAAATTTTAACAGCACAGTCAACAAGACCATATGTTGCACCAGTTATTTCTGCGCCATCCACAGTGATCGTGAAATATTACACAGATGCTAGGCTGGTATGCAATGTAACTGGATACCCAAAACCAAGTGTTAGATGGGAGTATAATCAGGTTATTATTTTTATTTATTTTAGTATGTATTCTTTTGACGTTTCAGTCTCACTGAGATTGCGTTCTTGAATTATTTTAAAAACAAGACATAAAAGTGGAAACCATCAATGAATTTTAAAAATATTATAATCGAACAAAACTGTGTAAAAAATTTGTGCACATAAAAATTGTGTATTTACAATGAATAGTTTTTGAGCAAAACTTTTAGAAAATTGGTGAGGAGTACATCAAATTATTTAAAAGAATCTGTTCATCCTATATAAGGTTTGTTTTTTAACTTTCTTAAATATGTATTTGAAAGTCTGAGCAAAAGTTTTATTGTAGAACTGTAGATTTTTGTTAATTGGGAAAAACATCTAAATTGGCTCCTCGTAGGTGTACAGCCTTAAGTATGGCGTTAGTTATGTATACGTTTATCGTATATATCATATGCAAGTGAGGCGAAAGAGGCTTAAAAGAAATAACTGAAACACGTTTTTCAAACATAGCTGAAAATGCTATTTGAAAAAAATAAACATGATAAAAAAGAAAAACAACAATTTGAAAAAATAAACATGATAAAAAGAAAAACAACAATTTGAAAAAATAAACATGATAAAAAGAAAAACAACAATTTGTATGACATAACAGAGAAAACCAAAGACAGATAGACATAAGTATCACCACAAAGTGGAAGAGAGGTTGCGGGTGTACCAGACGGATACTAATATTATGCTGCACATGTAGTTTCTGTAGTATTGTTCATGGCAGTACAAACCAGGCGATAAGTTTTTTTATCGATAGGTCACATTCGAAGGTGGTAGGTGTGTTTTCCTCCATCTTGAATTTTGAAGGAACAGATAACAATTGTTCTATAAATGAACAAATTTTGAGATTAGTATGTATAGAACATTTGTGGTTTTTTTTTGCATATTTATAGGTTTATTTTCTATAAAACGTAATATCTGTGTTTAATTATATATATTTTTTCGTATTTGCAACATAAGCCAGGGGATATTATTCATAGAATATGTGAAAAGTAAAATCACAAAAAAACTGAGCTTAGAGGAAAATCAATTTGGAAAGTCAATAATCACATGGCAAGATCAAATAACAAAACATATGACAAACGAATGAACAAGAACTGTCATATTCCTGACTTAGTACAGGCATTTTCAAATGAAGAAAATGGTGGATTAAACCTGGTTCTATAGCGCTAACCCTATCAATTTAATGACAGTCTCATCAAATTCCGTTATATTTACCTTGATGCCTTAAATAAACAGACATAATAAATAAAAAAGTCAAAATATGGTTATATAAGACATCATCGTTTAACAATTTTGAAAGGAACAATTTAACAGAACACAAACATATCTACTATCTATGGACACATTCATTGATTTGAGTGTCTGACGACATTACTCAGATGAAGTCATTTTACAATAAAAAGTTTAGTGAATTTACTTATTTTAATGTGTACTTTTATGAGAGCTTCCAGATTGATTATCAATAAACAGATTTCGTTTGCCAAGTTTTTCTATACAGTGCTTGAAGTACAGAGAAAATGAATGTATTTCATAAAAGTATTCAATGGGTTCGATTATTTTTTATTTTTTTAAATTTAATTGATTTGATTGCTTTTCTTATATCCATATTTGAAACAAAGCTGTGAATAAATGTTGGGCAGAACACAACCGTTGACACCTACAATTTGTTGTCAACAATTAAGACTTTACCACTTGTAAACATTCAATCTGTTTTATATATTTTCTCTAGGGCAGAAATATTCCTGGTGTGAAAATATCAGGCGGTGTCATGCTCATTTCAAATGTTACTAGTGAAGCTACTGGTCTTTACGTCTGTATAGCTACAAATGATATAGGATCAAGTCGAGCAAACATAATGTTAGAAGCTACGTATGGTAAGTATTACACATAATAAACACAAAGTTCCCCAGCCCATATATTGTTTTTTTCATTTAAAATCCTAATAATATTTTGTTTTTCTATAGCTGGCAGCATATTTTTTTAAATATTTGCATGCTTTATTGATCAATTGTATAGTGTGTACATGTACTCTTTGTACGTTCGTTCGTCCTTTCATCCGTTTGTTTGTACGTCCGTTTTTTGCGCTTAAGGTTAAAATGTTTGGTCAAAGAAGTTTTTGATGAAGTTGAAGTCCAATCAACTTCCAAGTGCTCCACGAAACCTCTTTCTAAATTTTTAACATCCATTTTATCATCAATCAAAGACGGACTTCAAAGTTATTGTGAAACTGTCTATTCTAGAGGTTGCGTGAATCAGATGTGCATACTTAAAAATTCCAAAGATCTTTTAGAGTACATACAATCTAACTCTCTTTCATCTTGTAACAGTATTAAAATATTTGACTTTTCTGCTCTTTACACAAGTATTCCTCATTCCAAACTAAAAGACAAATTGATAGAGTTGGTATTGCTTTGCTTCATAAAAAAGAATTGCCAACGTAGATACAAGTATCTAGATGCTTGATTTTTTTTATTGACAACATATTTATTACGTTCGGAGGAGGTGTGTTTCGACAGACTGTCGGCATTCCAATGGGAACAAACTGTGCCCCTCTACTTGCCGACTTATTTCTTTTTTTTAAGAAACTGACTTGAAGCAGGAACTTTTTAGGAAGAAAGATAAGAAGTTAGCAATATCCTATAACTTTACTTTCCGCTATATTGATGATGTTTTTTCACTAAATATTTCAAACTTTGTTGACTATGTGGAACGCATCTATCCCATTGAACTAGAAATAAAGGATACTACAGATACAGTTAAGTCGTTTTCATATCTTGACTTACATCTAGAAATTGAGAATGAAGGTCGGTTGAAAGCAAAACTTTACGACAAAAGAGATGATTTCAGCTTTCCAATTGTGAACTTTCCATTTCTAAGTAACGACATTCCAGCAGCACCTGCATACGGGGTATATATCTCCCAATTGATACAATATCCACGTGGTTGCATTTCCTATCATGATTTCCTTGATAGATGGTTGCTGCTCACAAGGAAGCTATTAAACCAGGAGTTTCAAATGGTGAAGTTGAAATCATCCCTTCGTAAATTTTACGGACGCCATCACGATTGGGTTACCGTTATGGAATAACCGTTTCACAATTGCTATCGGATATGTTCTTTACGTCGTAACTACAATCCCATTCCCTTTCATGAATGTGACCTACCGAATCAGTCTATTTACCGGATTTGATATCACATAAGCAACACGAGGGGTGCTACATGTGGAGCAGGATCTGATTACCCTTCCGGAGCACCTGAGATCACCCTTACTTTTTGGTGGGGTTCGTGTTGTTTATTCAATGGTTTTCTATGTTTTGTCATGTATACTATTGTTTGTCAGTTTGTCTTTATTTAGCCATGGCGTTGTCAGTTTGTCTTAGATTTATGAGTTTGACTGTCCCTTTGGTATCTTTCGTCCCTCTTTTGCAGCTTAGTACACATCTTCCCTATGGTATGATCTTTTTTTTTTTAATTATAGTTTTGACCTCAATTTCACGGTCCACTGAACATTAAAAAATGATAGTGCGAGTTTGGTATCCGTGTATAATGGACACATTCTTGTTTGTATTTTTTTTTTTTTTTTTACAGATTCTCCAAAACTCCTTACGTCTCCTTTGGTTTATTCGGGAAATGCTGGTATATCTCATAATTTTACCTGTTCTGCGACAGGTCATCCTGTTCCAATAATCACATGGACTTTCTCATCAGTAAGAAAATATCATTATTAGATATTAACATTGTACAAATTCACTTTGGAAACTATTTTTAAACACTTCAATGCCATTTAAAATTAAAAAAAAAAAAAACTCGACTGCGTCCATAATTTATCAGCAAATGAAAATAAGAAGATGTTATATGAGTGTCATCTAGACAACTCTCACTGCAAGTAACAATATGTAAAAGTATACCATTATAAGTCTCAAAGTACGTTCTTCAACACGTAGTCTTGGCTGAAACCAAACAGCAAGCCTTGAAAGACACCAAACATGACAAGTGTGAAATCATTAAAAAGTATTAACCAACGGGTCTAATATGTAATAACAAAAAACCAAAAACACGAAAAAACACATAAAAAACTACTGAATATCATATTCTTGACTTTATTAAGACGGATGCAAAACAATGCTGCGGATTGCAACGTTATGATATATTACCTTCACCGTGATTTAAAATATCCATTAAAACTGCTGAACTCAATCAAAAGACATATGACCACAAGTGAACATAAATTGAACAAAAACAATTTGATCTATGACACAGTGTTGATACAAAATCAACGTCTTTTAATCAAATACGCACATAAAAGTGACCACTTTGCATACAACGCAGTTTCGCATTTTCCAATTGGTCAGCAGAAAAATATTTAATAAATAGAGTTCAGGTCTGAACAAATTATAAAATAGAGACAAATGCATACAAATTTAAAAAATATAAAGCTGCTTCTAAAGGGTAAACAAGGTATTTTTTCAATTTATTTAGAAAAATTGTGTCAATTATATCATTTTTGTTTTAATATATTAACGTTACATTTTCCTATAGTTTTCTCATCATATTAACATACTGCCTCCACATAAGATACACAGTAATGGTAACGTAATAGAGTTGATTGATATGCAAGAGTCTGGAGTCCTCACGTGTACAGCCACGAATGAATTTGGAATGGATACTGCAAAAGCAACAGTTATTGTTCATCATAGTAAGTAAAAGACGCCATTGCAGAATATAAAGTATGGTATATGTGGTCAATGTGTTTTATAAAATTTTCCAAACACTAATGTCATTCTTACTGTTTTTTTATAAATCAATGCAGACTTTCAAAATGTTTCTCGATGTGTGTGCTATTTTAACATTTCCTGAGGGGTGTGAGGAAAAATATTTATCATCACTAGTGAAAAATCTGTTTTCAACAAATGATTGGTCGAAAGGAGTAGGTCCAGTAAGAGCCCTTTTTGGCCTCAAAATATAGCAATTTTACAAAATTTATAAAATGGAAACTTTTAGTTATTTATTGAACAGTGGAGTGGTTCTGCTACATACATATGGGCTATTTTTGACTATACAATGAACATATATCGAATACTGGCACCTTAAAGTTAAGCTCCATTACTGAATTCTTCACAGTTCTAGCATTTTAGTTAAATTTCAGACGGTTTTCGTGTAAAACGAAAGTGGCCGCATACGTGTTCATCCTTAATATTGAAATTGAAGTTGCATTTTATAATAATACACAACATATACATTAGCGAAACATCAGCCAGGATCACTTTTGACATATTTAAAGGATTTTTCATTTTTGAGCTTTAATCGGATCGTTTTTAATGACTAAATCAGCTCAAATCTTTCACTTAAACTAATTGATTCAAATGAAATAGACACTTAAGTTTTAAAAAGTGGTCAAAATCTTTTGTCAGATGAACCTGAAATTTGAGGCCAAAATCGGTCCTTACCGGACCTACTCCTTTAATAATGACATTTAGCTATCTTGTTTGTGACGTCATGAAAAAATGCGATCATGTCTAATGACGTCATATATAAATGTTTTAAAAAAGAAGGATAAAAGTCATTACATAACCAGATTTCACCGATATTATTACTCGTGTATTACGATATTTTTCAAATCTCAACATTTAAATTCAATTATTTATAAAGCTCGGCATGACGCGCGCTTTAAATAGTAAAAATGCACAGCTTCGAGTGAACAAATATCGTAACACACTTGTTGCAGATAATGACTCTATAATATATATACTATATCGTCAATTTTAAAAGTGAGGACTTTTACCCTTTTTATGTGAATATCAATGCTGCTTGTAATGATGATGATATTTGTTTTTGATTGCAGGTTCGGCAGTAGTGGGATGATTATCATTGACTAGAAACCGAAATTTTGTTTTTTTAATAAAATACAATATGACTAGGACAACAGTAAACTGAGTATTTAGAAAAACTCGTTATTCTGATTGAAATGAAACTTTGTTTTCTGAATGTACCTTTAACACTCTTACACCCTATGAAATTACAAAAAGAAGCATTCAATACTTATCATGACGCCCAAAGTCGAGTATTTAAAAAACACGTATAAGTCTAGAGCTAGATGACGAACAAAGACCAAAAAGACCAAACAACCTACGTGCATCCAAATTCATCTAAGATCAACTTTGCGCAGGTATTTGAAACATATTCTTGAAAAATGTTTTTATATTTTTAATTTATAGACGATATGTATAGTCAATAAATCCCTTAACCAATATGATCTGAATATAATTACAGATCCAATGTCAAAGAAAATTTAAAGCTATATCTCCTTCGTGTATAGGTAATTTAATCTTTTCCTTTATGTTTGGAATTTCCCAAAATTTTGCTTCTAGTACAATGTATCACTTATAAAACTATCAATTAACAGAATCAGTAATGTGCGAATAGTAACATTTTAATTTCCAAATAAAGAACGTAGTTGAAGAGCATTCACAAAATTGAAAAAAAAACAGCCCAGGTTATTTATTCCTGGCATACAACATCTTCTGTAAATGGAACAATTAAACTTGATATTCTTTACTAGTATATAAACGAAACATCATTTAACATAGAATATTTCCACGTAGGGTATCTCTCGTTTATTAGTGAAACATCAACCAGGATCACTTGCAAACTACAATGTTTTTAAAGTTATTACTAATACGTTCTGCATACAAATGTACAACTTCATTCCGCTGTGTTTACTATTAAATATATTGTATATGTATCTTTATTCTCAATAAACCATATAAGACAATTATATACAATATTTACAACAAGACAGAACAGTAAAACAGTTGCTAAAACAATATATGAAGTCCACTTTAGCCAGGAGCACATACATACATAGTTTAATGAATTCTGGTGTATTTTTTTAAGACATAATATATATATGTAAGAAACAAAACCTTGAAATACCCTTGACAAATAGTGCTGTTAAGATAATGAGAGATGTAGATTCTTTTTAAGTTGATTGAAATTATCTCTCAAATTAATAATGTTGTATGAATTTTTAGAAATACAAAGGCTTTTCTACCTCAGGTATAGATTACTTTAGCTGTATTTGGCAAAACTTTTAGGAATTTTGGTTCTCAATGCTCTCCAAGTTCGTAATTTATTTGGCATTTTAACTTATTTGGATTCGAGTGTCACTGATGAACCTTTTGTAGACGAAACGCGCGTCTGGCGTATATATTTAATTTAGTACTGGTATCTATGATGAGTTTATTTACTAGTTTTAATGAACATTAGATTTGCAAAATCTGCATTTATTTTAGAGGCCACATCAAATCATTTGTTGTAAAATGTATGCCATTAGAAGATTTCTGTATTTGTTAATTACGTTTTGTCAACAACTCGAACATTTTCCAAAGAAGCCTTCTAAAAAAATGTTCTTTATTTTTTCTGTACACATGTTGAGGCGGATAAAGAAAAGACAACAACTGTCATACTCTTGACTTGGTACAGCCATGTTTTAATGTAGTAAATGGTAAAGTATACGATATAAACAGGCCTTCTTCATTTTTGACGAATAGGAAAGCCCTACGATAAAAAAAATAGTGTGATTAATGCGGAAATAACAAATCATGTAATATATATATTTTATTGTGAAACTACCCCTTTACAACGGGGGCAAGCGCCAGCGTGGTACTGACTCCTGCGTCATCAAAAATGCACATCATAGTATTTACAAACAATATTACATGATTGTAGTAAAAATGGTATTAGATACTTGCAAAAGGCTTAAAAAGTCTTATAAATACATTAACGCTAAAATATTATAATAAATTGGTTATTTCGTAAAAGTAAATAACATTGACAATTTCATATGCATAAATTCTTTGAAATCTTGCATCCATAAAAGATTTAAAAATTATCAAACTTAAAACTAAAAACGTTCACCCAGAGTTCAAGACTTAAACATTGGAAATTTTATCAATTTCAAAAGAACGTTCATGCATTACGTCTACAAGGTAATTTTTAACGATCTTATTTAAAAGAGGGACGAAAGATACCAAAGAGACAGTCAAACTCATAAATCTAAAACAAACTGACAAATTAATGGCTAAAAATGAAAAAGACAAACAGACAAACACAGTAATTGTTTAATCTCATCCTAATTCTAACAAATTACTATTTTATTACATCCTATGGTTACATTTGGTAACAATTATGACCTGACATGTCACTTCTTTTTGGTGTATTTCCTCCAACCGCTTATTTTGAATCAGCGATTTCTAAGAAATCTTCTGTACTTTTTTTTGCTGCGTTTCATCGTATACTTCAGCAGAATATTTACAGAAAACTATTTTTAAAACTTTAGAAAATTGCATGTGTTGTAATACTTGTTTTGCATTTATAAATAATGAATTTTCCTGATTCTTAATTTTTTTATCCATATTTTGTAATGTTTTGCCCACAAAAAAACGTATCAATGAGGTGTTTTTCCCAGAATTTGAAAATTGAAATCGAAATGTCATGCGCTAAAGTTACAGAAAAGCATGCGATAATAACCTGAAGTAATTGATATGAGACGCAAGCAGTTGATATAAACCGGAAGCAGTTAACAAAAAAGTCATATCACACGGCTACAGCAATTCTTCAAATTAATGACTAAATATATGTAGAAAGCTAGTTATATCATTGGGTTAAATTATATCATTTTTTTTTCTATAAGAATATGATAAAACGAATGTATCGCTGATAATTTATGTGCATATGTTTCCAGTGTTTTTTTTTTCTAAACGATGGATTTTGTTATTTCCAAATAAATTGATGAACTCATGGTATGATGAACCCCTATCTCGTTGACAGCAAGCAATCATAATATCAAAGAGATAGCAACTACACTATACCAACAATTGTTACAACTGTAATTGTAAAACTTGAATTTGCTTGGAGTAAAAAAAACAAAAACGTACCAAAATCTCCATTGCATTAGTGTATGTTTGCTGATTGAAGACCTGATTACAATAAACTATAAAACAAATACCAATCCTACAATATTTAAATAGGCTTTTGCGTGTTGAAAACTATTTCGAGATGTACATAAACAAGTTATTTCCTTTGAGGAATAAATGTATTTATTTTTGGCATTCTTGTTTTTCAAGGTTGTAAGTAATTAAATATGTCCTGTGGGACAATAAATGAAAAGGGTAACAAGTTACGGAATACACATTTTGATTGAAATCAGATATTTTAAAATTCATACGGAAATTCAAATCAAGCATGTTTTTTTTTATTGAAACACGGAAGTAGTAAATGAAATATTTGTATGATCGGAGTGCTAATGAACATCCACTTATTTCAAAAGAGAAATAAATATAACTTTTATTAAACCTTTTCTAATTCGCCTTTTGAGAATCTAGAGGACTATGGGTAGTATCATTGTTCATACAAAAAAATTAAAATAAGGTTACGTCATTGGTTGAATTTTTATTGTTTATCACGTTTTAAACCAATCACAACGTTTTAGTGATCGTGCTTTTGAAAGTATTACCCAGAATGCATAAGTTTTCAAAACGGTGAATTGTTTACGAAGTATGTTTCTCAATTAAAATGTCTTTAGAATGGTTATCTGATTGATGTGTGTTTATCATACAGGGACAGATATTGCATGCTTATTGAGAACGGGAACACATTTTGATTCAAAAACATACAAAAGGTAGTTCCACATAGATGTTATCCGGGATTAAGGTTGGCGAAGTACCACCACTAGAAATTACACATATACTGGATATGGACAGACATGTTTTCCTGCTACAAGTCATTTACATGGTGTCTTCCCGATTGTCCCACTTTTTGAAATTACAGGTAAAAAGGTAATGAAATTTCGTGGGACAATCGGGAATATGTTTGTGGGACAATTGGGAAGTTTAAATGTGGGACAATTGGGAAGTTTAAATGTGGGACAATTGGGAACTGTTTTTATAATGATTAATTTGTTTTATAGCGTGTTGCAGTTAATCAAAGGTTGCTAATCAATGTAACCTATAAAATATGAACAAAATCAGAACAAATAATAATATTTACATATTTTATTTTGCTCATAGAAGGTACAACTGAAGTATCATATACTATAATATGAAGTCTAAGATGCATATTTTTTTTAATTATTTTTATTGGCTTTGAACTAGCAGTCAGTACTGCGAGTACTCTCAGATCTGTACTTAGTATCTTTGTTGTGGTGAAGTCCCAAGCCAGGAGCTTGTAAGTCAGTGGTTGTCGTTTGTTGCCGTGTAACATATTTGTTTTTCATTCATTATTTTGTACATGAATTATGCCATTTGTTTTCTCGTTTTACATTAGTCATTTTGGGGCCTTTTGTAGCAATGTGATATAGGATTTGCTCATTGTTGAAGGCCATATGGTGAACTATAGTTGTTAATTTCTGTGTCATTTGCTCTCTTTGGGATAGTTGTCTCATTGACAATCATACCACATCTTCTTATTTCTTATGGAAGTCTGGCTCTTTTTTATAATTGGTGAAGAGTCCTGTTAACTGCAGAAATAATGGGAAAATTGGAAAAACAACTTTTAATAGTGATTCCTGGAAAGGCTGATCTGGAAAAATTCTAGACAGCAGCAAATTTAGAGAAATTAGATTGGGGTACAAGAAATGGTTTTACCAGAAGCATGTGCATCCCATATAAAAAAAAAATCTTTCAAATTTCTCAAATATGTATTTTTTCAATCAATTATAACAAAGAAGTTAAAATAATGAGATTTGTGGTCTAAAAAAAGAGAAAATTACAAAATTACAAAAAACCAATATTTTTTTTTATTAAACTTTCTTATATTAACACCTACTTCTAGTTTTTTTTTTAAGTTAGATCTATTCAGATTGATCCACTCTATCTTTATTGAAAGTATGAAAAAAAAAGTTTAAACGTGAAACTGTGATTTTTTTCATGATAATAGCCCAAAAATGGATAACATTTGATGAAAACTGAGAAAATCATCAGAATTGGGTACTTTCAAATGGCTGTAGCAAAAATAAGTGCACTAACATATGATTTTCGTCACCAATCTAGAGTCATATATAAACCCAAAAATCAGGTTCAGAAAAAAAGTTTTAATTCAAGACCTTAAAAGATCTATTTCATAAATCAGAAATATTATATTTTTTTAATCAAAAGTGTATCAATCTAATGATTTAAAGAACATTTTTTTTATACTTTTATAAAAATTAATATTAAATATGCAATAATTAATTCTTGTTTATTTAGCAAAACAAACAACAGTTACCTTGTTTATCTAAGAACATTTTACTACATAAAATAATGTGGGACAATCAGAACTTTTCATGTGGGACAATCAGACCTCTAAAATTTTAAAAAGTGGGACAATCGGGAATAAACCATTTACATTAATTTAAGGTATTACAAGGTTCTTGAACGTGACACTCTCTTCACCCGAGGCATTGAATGTAACGGTCCCGTTCAAATCAGACGTGGCTTCTAACTTATACATCTCCTATGTGTGTTTTGGTGTTGGAATCCTAGTTAAGAATTATCCATCAATTTTCCGTTTCAGAATATAGTGCATCCTGGGTAATATTTCCAAAATCACACATCAAAATGTTGTTATTGGTTAAAAATGTCATAAACAATAACTAGAGGCTCTAAAGAGCCTGTGTCGCTCACCTTGGTCTATGTGAATATTAAACAAAGGAAGCAGATGGATTCATGACAAAATTGTGTTTTGGTGATGGTGATATGTTTGTACATCTTACTTTACTGAACATTCTTGTTGCTTACAATTATCACTATCTATAATGAACTTGGCCCAGTAGTTTCTGTGGAAAATGTTACCGGTAGTAAAAATTTACAAATTTTATGAAAATTGTTTAAAATTGACTATAAAGGACAATAACTCCTTAGGGGTTCAATTGACCATTTAGGTCATGTTGACTTATTTGTAAATCTTACTTTGTTGAACATTATTGCTGTTTACAGTTTATCTCTATCTATAATAATATTCAAGATAATAACCAAAAACAGCAAAAATTACCAATTCAGGAACAGCAACCCAACAACGGGTTCTCTGATTCATCTGAAAATTTCAGGGCAGATAGATCTTGACCTGATAAACAAGTTATCTCCGTGTCAGATTTGCTCTAAATGCTTTGGTTTTTGAGTTGTAAGCCAAAAACTGCGTTTAACCTCTATGTTCTAATTTTAGCCATGGTGGCCATCTTGGTTGGTCTGGGGGTCACACCACACATTTTTAAAACTAGATACCCCAAAGATGATTGTAGCCAAGTTTGGATTAATTTGGCCCAGCAGTTTCAGAGAAGAAGAATTTTGTAAAAGATATATTAAATTTACGAAAAATGGTTAAAAATTGACTTAAAAGGGCAATAACTCCTAAAGGGGTC
This sequence comes from Mytilus edulis, assembly GCA_019925275.1. Lineage (NCBI taxonomy): Eukaryota > Metazoa > Mollusca > Bivalvia > Mytilida > Mytilidae > Mytilus > Mytilus edulis. The sequence goes on along the minus strand of CM034354.1, from coordinate 89,593,563 downwards.
AAGTGACCATTTTGGTCATGTTGACTTATTTGTAAATTTAGCTATGCTGAACATTATTGCTGTTTACAGTTTATCTCTATCTATAATAATATTCAAGATAATAACCAAAAACAGCACAATTTCCTTAAAATTACCAATTCAGGATCAGCAACCCAACAACGGGTTGTCCGATTCATCTGAAAATTTCAGGGCAGATAGATCTTGACCTTATAAACAATTTTACTTCATGTCAGATTTGCTCTACATACTTTGGTTTTTGAGTTATAAGTAAAAAACTATGTTTTACCCCTCTGTTCTTTTTTTAGCCATGGCAGCCATCTTGGTTTGTTTGGCGGGTCACGCCACACATTTTATAAACTAGATACCCCAATGATGATTGTGGCCAAGTTTGGTTTAATTTGGCCCAGCAGTTTCAGAGGAGAAGATTTTTGTAAAAGATATATAAAATTTACGAAAAATGGTTAAAAATTGACTTAAAAGGGCAATAACTCCTAAAGGGGTCAACTGACCATTTTGGTCATGTTAACTTATTTGTAAATCTTACTTTGCTTAACATTATTGCTGTTTACAGTTTATCTCTATCTATAATAATATTCAAGATAATAACCAAAAACAGCAAAATTTCCCTAAAATTACCAATTCAGTGGCAGCAACACAACAACGGGTTGTCCGATTCATTTGAAAATTTCAGGGCAGATAGATATTGACCTGATAAACAATTTTACTTCTGTCAGATTTGCTCTAAATGCTTTGGTTTTTGAGTTATAAGCCAAAAACTGCATTTTACCCCTATGTTCTATTTTCAGCCATGGCGGCCATCTTGGTTTGTTTGGCGGGTCACGCCACACATTTTTTAAAATAGATACCCCAATGATGATTGTGGCCAAGTTTGGTTTAATTTGGCCCAGTAGTTTCAGAGGAGAAGATTTTTGTAAAAGTTAACGACGACGGACGACGACGACGACGACGACGACGACGGACGACGACGACGACGGACGACGACGATGACGGACGACGACGGACGCCAAGTGATGAGAAAAGCTCACTTGGCCCTTTGGGCCAGGTGAGCTAAAAAATTAACCAATGACCTGACGTTATTATATTTTCTTTTGGCGGGTACGAACAATGAAATTACCCATGATTCTTTAGATTCTGAAACGGCTAATTAAGCTGTGATATCACATTTTTTTTCTCGAAAAACTGAATAGGAAAACACTGCTATAAATCAGTTTTGACTTGTGCACATGGTGTATTGAACGGGTATTCGTTGTTTTTCTCTCTCTTTTTGTTCTGTAAAATTAATGTTATTTTAGTAAATGATAAAATGTTCACCACATACATGTACAAACATAAAACGAGATTCACATAATTACATAGATTTAAAACATTAAAACATTTACATTGCATGCACCAATCTTAAAAAGATTTACGAGAGACTTTTAAGTTAAATATATATTATATACTAGTACATATAAACATATTTTTACACATTTATATTTAAAATTCACAATATACATGTTTACTAACTGACAGTAGAATATTTGTTTCTTTAAGAACTAGTGAAATAAAATACTTTTCTTCTTAATAAAATAATGTAGCAGGTTCTGGCAACTATAGCAGCAAAATTGCTTACTAAAAAAAAAAAAAAATTGTCTTTAATTTATCTAAAAAAAGGTTAAAACGTTTATTAAAATGTAAAGCTTCATGTATCATGATTTGTCTTAGATCCACATACAATGGGCATTTTAAAATGATATGCAGTTCATCTCCAACAATAGAGCTATAGTTAAAACATGTCCTCTCGTGGACTTCTTTCCTTTCATATCTTCCAGTTTCTATTTTTAGTGGAGCTACTCCACATCTAAATTTAGCGAATGAACTTCTATCTTTTAATGACGTTATTAAACTTGTCTCAGAAACTTGTATTGTGTTTACTTTTTCATTATTTATTGTTGTTTTTTTCTTGTGATGGAATAATCAGTATACACATTAGATAACAAAATATTAAGAGTGTGACAAGTTCAATGTTAACATGCATCTATCTTTTTGTCCATTGTGTTGACACGCTTATTCAATTTACCTAGTATATATACTTCATCATGTTTATTAGTCATCAGCATTCAATAAATCAAAAAAATTTGTTTGACAAGTTAAGTTTTATTTTTGTAAATGAAAAATTGAGAATTTTCTTATTCGTTTTTGTTTTAAGCAAGTTTTGTAAGCACTATTTAATTTTGTAAATTTGAGGCCTCGGTGGCCAAGTACATGTAACTGTAATCATTGCAGTCAACGTTGAGGTTATGAGTTCGAGACCCGCTCGTGCGGGGACACTGGAGTCCAATCTTAATTAACTAAGATTATTAATTTTCCTATCGAAAGTTGGTGGTTTTCTCCAGGCACTCCGGCTTCCTCCACCAATAAAAACCTACCGCCACGAAATATTCCAAAAGTGGCACTTAAAAGTTGCGTTTTAACACCAACACAATTAATAAATCAATTTTGTAAAAATATTTATAACTTGCTTTCAAAATCTGTCACAAAGGAGTTGTATATTCACGATGAATCAATATGAATGGTCTCGTTATGGTTAAATAAAAAGACAATAGGACTATTTTTTTTTTAAGATTATAATTTTCTGAACAAAAAAATGAGATTTAAAATGGAATTGATATTTTCACATTCATCATCAGCCTACATATTTTGAAATACGATAACATATGCACCGCTTGTCTTCATAGTAATATTTTACAAAAAAGACGTAATGAAAGTCGGATAATTTATCAATAGAATTGTATTTGTGAAGTTTGCATGACAGAAAGACGTGTTTTTTTCTTATTTCACCAATACACTGACAGATAACTTGATAAGGGAGCTAGGGACCTACTATATGATATATATGTGATTTTGAGAGAGTGGAGAAGGCCGGCTTAGATGAAAAGTGTGTCCTGATATTTTGTCCAGTTGTAATTGCTGTCATGTCTCCTTGTGTTTCACTCTTTTCGATCCTGCCTTTTTATTATGTTATCCTGTCTTTTTTTTTACACACTCGTAAATTGTCATCTTTGCCTAGTAAAATATCCATGATGACAATAGTTGATATGAAAACAAGGAGATGTGGTATGATTGTCAATGAAACAAAACTACCCACAAGTTTAAATTAAGTGGATGTAAGTTGTATATTAAGGATTTTATAGGATATTGTACTTATTTAACATTCTGAGGTAATGGGACAGCCAGTTAATATCTGCTAAAGGGGGATGGATGGTCCTTACTGAGGGTGTTAAATTCATACATCTTGGGGTGAAATTTTGGGTTGTTTTATCTGGCAGGTACACTTATATGCAAAAAACTATTAAGGTCATGCAGCAGTAAATAATTAAAAACAATTATATCTTAGGGGTTACAAAAATGCCTATGTCAGATTTGAGGGATGCTTTGCAATGTAGACAGTTTCGTATCATGCATTACAATGTATCTGGTATTGTTTTAAAATTCTGATGGGTACAATCCTTGCAGGAAAAAAAAATGACAGGTCATTTTTTTCCCCATGAAACCCATCCACCAAATATGAACAGAAATTTTACATCTGATAGGTCTTAAATTTTAGATCTGATAGGTAGTTTTAAATGATGTTTTTTTTTCGGATACGTATTAAAAAAAAATCTCCCCATCCATCCATCCCCACCTGTCATAAATTAACTGGAATGGCCATATATATTTGACAATTTAAATCTATATATATTTATTTGTCCTATTGTAAGGTGACCCTTTATTTATTCTAACTACATTATTCATTGTGAATAATGGTAATTTAAAAGTTTTACATCAGTCATAAGATGGCGTAAAACATTTTTTTTTTCTTTGATTACGATATGCATTATCCATCAGTATTTTAATTGAAAACACTGCAGGAAAAGGGAAGAGCGGTCTAAAAAAGTAAGTTTTTTATTTCAACTTTTTTATACTGCTTATTATTGATATCAAATTAAAAAGTTAATTATTGATATCAAATTAAAAAGATAATTATTGATATCAAATTAAAAAGTTCCTAAAATATAAATACAAAAATCTTACAAATGTGTAGAAGTCAATGTATTTAATTTGCTATTTAACTTATAAAATTATGATTTTTTTGTTGAAATTATATATAAATCGTCCTGAAAATGTATGGTATATTTGCCACTGGCTGTTAATCAACAAACAATCAATTGAATTTATATATTATTCCCTTATTGATGATTAGGTCGAAATTTGACCAATAAAAGCCATCATAATAGTGACGTTCGTTCGGTTTGAAGACACGCTCGGGCGGAAATACGGCGTTGGATCTGATTTCTTGTGAAATAATGATAACATAAATTATCAATGAAAAAAGCATGTTGAAGGCCGTAAATTGATCTATAATGGTTTACTTGTATAAATTGTTACATGAATGGAACAGCTTCCAATTGCTTTTGAGCATTTCAATATGCTCAAGTCAATCGGTGTTTCGGATGGTGTGTTCCCATTTCGCCTTAGCTGTGAATTCCAGGTAAAAAAGGTATAAAATATACTTAGGCCAGATGGGAATTGAAATAAGGCGAAATGTGAATTTAGATAAAAAATATTAAATAAACAAATTAAACCTTTGTGTTTTTATAGCAATTTGAACAACATGTAATAAGGGATTTGTTTCTCTTTAATTATTTTTTTTTAATAAATTAAGTGATTTCAAAAGCTGTGAAATCAGGAAAAATCTACAATAAAATAAATGTAGTTGGAAAGTTGCTTCTATTGAAATATTGTTTGTTGATATTTCATAAAAGTTGCAATTTTTTTAAATTCTTGCAGTTAAAAAAATCTAAATAATTTAATTATCCTTTACATTATGCAACACAAAAAGTTTAATAGAAAGGAAAACAAAGACTTGTTTAATCACATAACAGAAACTTTAATAAAAAAAAAAAAAACAAATCTCCAAAACTGTGCTATTAAAATTATATATCACAAATAAATTATCTGTTGTTGAATAACCCTTTCTAAAACCACATTGGTTTTCGTTTAAAATCATGAATTCTGTAGAGAAAAGATGTAGTCTCTCGCATAAAATTGCGGTAACAAGTTTCCCCATACAACTCAAAATGGTAATTGGTCTAAATTTTTTGGGGTCCAACTTGCTACCTTTATTTTTATAGATAGGCTTAATGTAACCAACTAGTAAACTGTCAGGTATAATACCAGTGCGAAATATAACGTTAAATAATTTTTCGTAAAATTAAATGAATAAACTAGCTGTAGACTTGATTCGTTCTAATTGTGTGTGTTTTGTGTCGTTGAGTTGCTGTCTAACTGACGATTAAGCCTCAATCATTCTTATTCAAAGTAATTTTAACTCTGAAGTTCAACTGTAAAACATGTTGTATCTGCAAATAATGAAACTGTATAATCCATGTGCAAAATGTGTTTTATTTTATAATATTTGTTATGCAGTGACGAAAAAAATCGAGAGTGTACAAAACTATATTACTTTCTCTAAATTTGGGGCATTAATTTAAAGTCTATATATTATACTCTATACTAGTTTAACAACCTTGCAGCACTTGTTCAAATGATACATGTTTGTGTATGTTTGATGGTAGTCTATACATAATATTCTATAATAAATCAGGAACTGGTCTTGTATCAAACGAAATTTTTTTTTGTACGTACAACTATGATCTGTCTTTTTTTTTGTATTGTTGTGTGTCGCAGTCGATCATTGGTTGATACAAACTTCGAGGAAATTAGTGACGTTTGTCCGTATCAGCAAAAATGTCGTTGAACTTAGAGTGGTGAATTTGATTTGACAAGTCCTAAAAATTGCTTAAATATAACGCTTTTGTGTCCTAAAGAGGGACATACGCCCTAAGTATCCCCCTCGCGAAATCCCCACCCATCTACACACCCCAACTCTTGCATTTGCTTTTTTGTAAACATGATTATGAACATAATATAGATATAGGAAGATGTGGTGTGAGTGCCAATGAGACAACTCTCCATCCAAGTAACAATTTAAAAATTTAATGCACGGTTAAAACATAGTAATATAACTTTACAAAATAATCATTTTCAAACATAATGTTACCTCAAGCTTTGAAAAGTTTACTATTTATGCAAATTATAATATATCAACCATTCATCATGTTCATATTTGTCAGATTTACTTTTTCATGTGATCACAAAATGTTAAAAGTACACGCGTAAAAGCTGAATTAATCTCATAAACCATTTAGTTTTATTAATTTGTTACAGAACAAACAAAAGTATTATATAAAATAACATTTGTAAAACATATTGAATGCAATATTATTATTCAGGCTAAATATTGTTAAATGAAATTAAATACGTTGCAATTACTACCCCTTTAATAGATATAGGAAGATGTGGTGTGAGTGCCAATGAGACAACTCTCCATCTAAATAACAATTTAAAACAAGAACTTTCTTTAAAAAAGATATCCGACGTAATTAAATTTGAGTATATTCACCAAAAAACCCGCGGAAATATCACATGCGTAGGTGCGTTTTAAAAGTCATGTACATTCGTACAACAAAGTTTACATTAAAAATTATATAAATGTTCCCGAATAAACAGCTGTCATGGATGCAAAGAGCTTTTGGAGAAACAATTATTTTTATAAAAAATATAAATCTTTGTAAGATTTAGGATATCATTTAGTTCAGATATTTATAGTTTTTCACTTGTTTTCCATCACGATATGATAAACGAGACGTTTTTTTAAACACAACCAAATCACCCACCATGACAGCATTTTGTCCAATCACAAAAAGGATTTTCGAGCATGCGTATTCTGTTGCCGTCGTTAAGCGTCCTTAAGTTCAAATTACACAAACCGAAACTATATCGACTACGTCGGAAAAAGGTAAATCATTATAGGTGAATGTACGGTCTTCAACACGGAGCCTTGGCTCACACCGAACAACAATCTATAAAGGGCCCCACAACAACTAGTGTAAAACCATTCAAATGGGAAAACCAACGGTCTAATCTATATAAAAAAAAACGAGAAACGAGAAACATACATGTATAAGCAAAGTGCTTGAAGACCTCCCGCTTAAATTATGGAAAACAATCATTCAGCATTGACAAGTATTTATTGGTGTTAAAAATACATTCAATAAGGCACTTTAACGCTTTCATGCATGTATGTGTATTTAGTAAAATTTAGAAAATATCCAAACCAGTTACTTTAAAATATATTTATCAAGACCCGTAGGACAAAGCAGTGAATTGAACTTGGATATGAAACGATTAATTTTCATAGATGTTTAGGTGCATTAGAAAAATTCGTAAGGGTTCAGTGTGTCTGTGGTGTTCGCCTAAATTACCTCTTCCCAGCGAAAATTGAATCCATTTATCAGTCCAGTGCAGGAGTTTATACAATTAAACATTATCTGTAGATTTTTTCCTTGAGATGGAATATGACAATATCAGAAAAAATATTTCAAATTTATCATGTAAAAAGTAATAATCACAGACCGTCTGTTAATTGGTGAAAGACAAAAGTCCGTATGTCAATGGAAAAAAAATATATTTATAACATTTTTGTTTCATACGTTAATTTGTTTACTTATCGTGTATGTCACAAACTTAATGTTTAAAGTTATATGGCAATAAATATTTGAATCTGAATTTGAATTAATCTTGAATTAATAAAAAGCTTTTCCAAAGTTTCATAAAATTCGATACAGCTTTGACAAAATAATTGAAGTGTATCAAACTTTAACCACAGACGGTATCTTCTTGTAAACTGCAAAAAGAAATTTCTTTCATCATTAAAATATAAGAAATTAAACATATATAAACTTATCCCTATGCTCTGGATACTCTTTTGAGAATAAAAAAGCTTCTGTTCAACTTTCGTACAAGTTCACAAAGGGTTGACTAAATAATTAAAATTAAAAAAAAATAACTATTCTAAACCTAAATGTTTGACATTCCCGACGAAAACAAGGATGGCTATTTTTTGCTTTCGCGACAAAAATATCACAGACTCGGCTAAAATCAAAGCTCATATTACAATCTCAGATATTATGAATTGCTTTAGACAAAAGGAAAGTAAAAAGAATTTCAAGTAGATTCAGAATTTGACTGACAGAAAATTAACAAATATATAATTCAGTACAATTTTATAGAAAGTAAATTCCATCACTTTTATTCGCAATTACAAGTTATTGAGAAGAAAAAAAATACAAGCTTTTAAAACAGAATTTTTTGATTTAATGAGATTTTTTTTTTTTTTTTTTTTTACCAAAATTCAAGTGTACGCCCGGGCGTTTTGACGTAAACGTACATTGTAGCTACGCGCCTGATCGTATTAGAGTATCACCACTTGTAATACATATAATATAATCATTATAATATAAACATTAAATAAAACAGTAATTTTAAAAATTAAAATACAAGTGCCATTCTATAAAGAATTATGAGAGACTATAGATATGAAAATAAATTATTTCTATATTATATTTATCATATTTTTTTTTATCTTTAAAAAATTATTCCACGATAAGACAAAGGATCCCTGAGATCCGACGTAGAATGCTTTTGGATTGGACATGTTAATACTTGTGTATATGTTCCGGACCATATGAGTATTTGGACCATACGCGTATGGTCATGACCATATGTGTATACTCATATGGTCCGACCATACGCGTATGGTCCGACCGTACGCGTATGGTCGGACCATATGAGTATAATACTCGTTTGGTTATTAACGGGTCGGACCTTATGAGTATTTGGACCATATAGGTATTTTTTTCAAATTACATTATAAACGTTTCAATATAAATACAAAAACTTTATCTAAAAACAACAGTGATGATTATAATATGACAATATATTAATTTTACAATCGAAAAACTACGTAAAAATTAAATATTGATGTCATAGTTAGTTTTTATCGCTAGCTACATTCTTGCATTTAAGATCATGTGGTGACATTCACTTCGCACGCATAAGCTTTTCATTGAAAAGCACGCTTCCTGTTTCATGTTTGACCACTAATTGGTTTGCATGAAGTCTACCTATTTTAAGTGCTCATTCAACGTATATACTGTACCTTTTATCAGTACTAATTTTGTTTGCATTGAAAGCTTTATTCTTTTTGCATTAGTAATATTATTTTTTTTGTAATTAATATAGATTTATATTAAGAGCTCTATTACAATATCAAGATAATAAACCAATAAATTTTATATGGGATTATGAAATCCTACATGAACTTAAGAAATTTATACAGTGTAATTCCCGACCATACGCGTACGGTCGGACCATACGCGTATGGTTGGACCATTTGAGTATATACCCATATGGTCATGACCATACGCGTATGGTCCAAATACTCATATGGTCCGGAACATATATATATATATTTATACGAGTCTAAATTGAAAACTACGTTCAAACCTATGATTGCGTTGTAAAAAAAACGCAATTTTTATACGTGTGCATGTAAAACAAATTTCGTTGTAGAAGGGTCTAAAAACACACATATATATAGAGAGAGAAAGTTGAACAGTTATAAATATTTCTTTTGTAGATGATTCGAATTCCGCCTATGTTCTTCATGGCGTTACAAGCCGTATTAACAAATTATGTAACACAGCTTGGCAATGATCGTCCATTGCAACGACCACTTCGTCCATCGTACGATTATATAATAGGTAATTATTAACAAGTAAAAATGTAAGACTAACACATTATCTAAATGCAAAACTAATACAAGACAACGTCCAGGACCAGCACACAACTTATATGGTTAGGTGTTGTCTATCTACTTATCTAAAAGAGCAGCCTTCACAAGAAAAAAATGCAATGACCTTAAAAGTTTTGATTATTATAAAATGTCTGAATGTGCATTCTCTAAATACTCTTTCTTGCCCATAACCTTCCTTCTCAACCCTACAAGGCATGGATAGGTAATATCAAACACAAAATTGATTAAGGGTAAAACTAGAATAATCGAACATCAATGTTTATCAATAAAAATATTTTTTTCTGTGTTCTTATTAAGACATTATATCAGTAGCAATAGTGATTTTTTTTTTCATACTTTTTTTAGCCAAATTTTTACTTTTACATCTTATCGGAATTTTTAATACGTGAGCCACATGTAACCTCGTGAAGCCAAATTATTTGATATACATGTAAGTGTTAAAGTGTGTCAAATATCTATTTTGATATAAGGCCTTGTCAGGGGCGGGTTTAGAGGTTTTTTAGGAGGCCAGTCATCTTCTCCTTTTGTTGGAACAATTATGGTTGATTATTTAGGGAAAAGTCAAGGCACGACTGATTCGGGCCCTCTCTTAAGCTGATTGATTGATTGTTGGTTGCTTTACGCCTTAGCACAAAAAGACTATATCTTAAGCTGTCAGTTCCCCTCTTGAACGATTTTTTAGGAACCGACACTGGACTTAGGTCCAAAAATGTATCTAATTATGTCCGTTGTAAGTAGACTAAAGAGTTTCTGTATGTTTGAGATCTTACGTCATCATTACAATTTCCCAAGAGAAAAAGAAGGGTAAAGGGGTGAGGGGGGGGGGGGGGGGGAGGGGGGTTCTACATTTTTTTATTTTTTTTTATTTCTTTAGGTAATTTTATGGTATTCTTTATTTTTTTGGGGCCAACAGTTTTATACATATGCACCCCGTTTTTTCCATTTATGCTGCATTGTGTTCTGATTTTCTCTATTCTTTTCTGTATTTTGTCAACCACACCCTTAATTGTTATATCCTATATCATAGTCAGTATAAACTATTAATCTAAAGCGACAAACTGCTTATGTTATATGTATTGCTTCACAAACAAGATATACAAATAGAAATAGGATGAAACAAGGAAACAAAGGTGTCTTGATGGTTTACATAATAAAAATTGTGTTTCCATTATTACATATTTTTTAAACAAAGAAGCTTTGTAAAAATAAGTCGATGATGTAGAATAATTGCCAATGAGACATCTAAAATATCTGCAAAAAAGTTCAAATAAAGTGGATTTAAGTAATAATAGACATTTGTATTTTTTGTTAACCAAATAAAGACCTACTTTATAAAATTTTACATAGTTACTTAAAATCCTATATTTTTGTTTTGATATTTTCGGATATACCGCGATATAAAATACCCACTAATGAGAAAGAAAAACCATCATTGCACTGTTTTTCTTTGCTTTAAATAGTTGGCGGTGGGACATCCGGGGCTGTTTTAGCTTCCCGTTTGTCAGAAGGTCCGGATTCCGTTTTGTTAGTTGAAGCCGGAAGATCTGATTTAGAAAACGAGAATGTTCCTGTCCCGGCGTATGCCGCAAACATTCAACTGACACAAGACGACTGGAACTATTTCTCCGTCCCGCAACAGAGAACTGGACTTGCTATGACTGACAGGGTAATAATTAAATTATCAAACAATGAATAATGTTCAATGAGTGCACCTCCCTTGGAACACACGAAATTACCCCCTTTTTTCACCAATACACTAATTTGTGCACTAATTATAACAACTATTATTGTTTTTAATGAAATCTGAACTGTTTATTAGGCTTTGCCTAATCTGTATATGGGTTGAACTGATTCAAGTTTAAATACCTAGTACATAAAATAGTCGGAACGTACATAAAAAAGCACACAAGAAACAAGCATAACAAGCAATGGACATGCCATAGAAGACATCATCTTTATTTCTTTTCCTTAATTTAATGTATTATTTAGCAGCATATTGCACGTTAGTATAATTGATATGTTTCAATAAGAGCATACAATGTTTAAATTGGGACTTAAATAATTCCTGATTTCAAACATATTCTGATATATTTTGTTTGTGTTTTGGTAAACAGAACTCAAAACACTAAGATAAAAACCCTTTGTCTGTTACATGTATAATTGATTTTTTTTACAATTTCAGCGGGAATATTGGCCACGTGGTAAAATACTTGGTGGTTGTAGTAGTACAGGGTATTCCACTCATCACAGAGGATCTGTTATAGATTATAATGAATGGGAGGCCGAAGGAGCAACAGGCTGGAGTTATAGAGATGTTCTTCCATATTTCCTGAAATCGGAGGATATGCAAATCCCAGCATTAGCACAGTCACGTATGTACTACATGTTGGGTTTTTTTAAGATGGGTTACATATAATAGAGATAACTGAATACAATACCTGTCATATTTGTTTTTCGTGAATTATTTTGTTCACACATGTTATGTCGCTGCCTTTTTTGGCAGACTATACGGATGTTGTCTCCACGTGGTTGTCTCCCGATGATTGAATATCGCACAATTGTCCATAACTGCTTACATGTACATATGTTTCATTTAGACTTACGTTATTTGGTGGCTTTTTTTTAATGGTATCACATCTCTTTATTGTTATATCAATAAAACAAAAACATATCTTACAATGAGACATGTGAGAATAGAGATAAAAAAAGGCAACAAAAAAAGGCCAAAAAAAAAAGAATAATGAGGAACTGACAAAAACAATAAGGAATAAAGGATAATGTGAAAATGTAAAAAGAATATAGAAAACAGTTTAAGAATTAAACAAAAAACGGTTTCACTGTATGCATGTGCCTGTAATACAGTGGTTGTTGTTTGTTAATGTGTTATATACTTGTGTTGTGCTAATATTTTGTACTGTATACATTAGGCCGTTAGTTTTCTCGTTTAATTGTTTTCAATTGTCATTTCGAGGTCTTTTATAGCGGTATGGAATTTGCTCATTGTTGAAAGCCGTACGGTGACTTATAATTGTTAATGTCTGTGTCATTTGGTCTCTTGTGGAGAGTAGTCTCATTGACAATCATACCAAATCTTCTTTATATTGAAATATTTCTTCCAAATAAGACAACTAAATATACAAACGTTTCAATATTGTATCCAAACGCCCATCAGTTGTACGAAAAATAGAGCTTACCAATTGGTGCATAAAAAAGGAAGTAAAATCACAAAAATACTGAACTTAGAGGAACATCAATTCGGAAAGTCCATTATCACATGGCAAAATCAAATAACAAAATGCATCAAAAACGAATGGACAAGAGCTGTCATTTTCCTGACTTGGTACAGGCATTTTCAAATGTAGAAAATGGTGGATGACAATACATATATATTATTATATCACTGTTTTCATTCTATACAGCATTTCATTCAACTGGTGGACCATTGACCATAACGACTGGAGCCTCCACGCCAGTACACAATTTTTTCCAAGCAGCTTCATCAGAATTGGCGTATCAAACAATAGACTGTAATGGACCAGATTCAATAGGTATGTATAATGTATAAGATTTAAATGGTATGTGTAATGGACCAGCACTGATTTGTACATGTACATGTATGTATAATGTACAAGACTTTAATGGTATTTGTAATGGACCAGATCTACAAAATTAAATGGTATGTGTAATGGACCAGATCTGATAGGTACATGCATGCATAATGTACAAGACTTAAATGGTATGTGTAATGTACCAGATCTGATATGAACATGTATGTATTATGTACAAGACTTAAATGATATGTGTAATGGACCAGATCTGTTACGTGCATGTACATGTATGTATAAAGGATAAGATTTAAATGGTATGTGAAATGGACCAGATGTGATATGCACATGTATGTATAATGTACAAGACTTAAATGATATTTGTAATGGACCAGATCTGATACGTGCATGTACATGTATGTATAATGGATAAGATTTAAATGGTATGTGCAATGGACAAGATCTGATATGTACATGTACATGTATGTATAATGTACAACACTGAAATGGATTGTGTAATGGACCAGATCTGATATGTACGTGTACATGTATGTATAAAGGAATCGATTTGTATAACAGTTTGTGAAACAGACCAGGCTTGATTAATGATCAAGGTATGTTAATTACTTTGGTATAATAGACTCGTGTAAAACCAAATAGGCATAAGTAATAAACCAGAATTAAGGTATCATGGACTAGACTCGATATGCGGTCTAAATAGGTTAATGTATTGAATACGATTTGATAGATATGAGTTATCGACGACATGCGATAAGTAAATGCATAAACATGTACATATACATGTTATAAATATATTTCAAGAAGTTTATTCAATGAGTTTTGGCATCAACATTTTACTTATGAATTTATATCATGTAATTCACATTCAAACATCAGTACTTATTATTTTATCGTCTACAAAATGTTTTTTTTTTAATCATTTTTATTTGTGATTACTCTCATTTTTAGCTGTGGAATTTACATTAATATCTGGACATAATTTTTAGGATTCAAATTTACCATTATTTAGGCAATATGCTTATTTTTCTTTATTAATTTTGATTATTAAACAAAGGACCATTAAATTATTCATAATCCCTGAAATCATATTAGGGAATTTGTAGAATAATTATTAAACTGTTCAGTGATTATGTAAAATCACTGGTCATTTTCAGGGATTATATATAATTACTTATGATTTTAGTGATTCTACATATTCCCTGAAAAATCAGGGATTCTACATAATCCCTGATTATACAAATTCACTGTAACATATATACAATTCAATTATAATTTTGTAGGGTTTTGTCCATTACAAAATAACATAAGGGATGGTGAACGGTGCAGTTCTGTTAGCTGTTTTCTTAGAAGAGTTATCGACCGTCCAAACCTACAAGTTTCTGTAAATACTCTCGGTTCCAAGGTAATTCACAATGATCACAAGTTCTGTTATCTGTTTTCGAAGAATAACCCACGACCTTTCACAACTTAACATTTTAATTCATAATGTTAACAGGTTCATGATCTTGGATGTGTAATGATTGAAAGTCTTAGCTGCTTTTTTGTATTAATAGTTTTTTGGTTTTGTGTTAAGTGTTAGTAACTGCGAATACTCTCATATCTGCACTAATTGTCTTCTTGTTGTTGGGATGTACAAGAACCCGGCCACGTCCACTACATGTATATTACTTCTAGTAACAATATTGACCTGTGGATAAACAATAAAAATAACACTTGTTCATGTTAATATACTACCACAAAAAGAAAGTTTATGAATAGGTCCGATATCACAGTTATGGCATAGTGGATTTCTTTCAGACAATAAATTCAAATTAAAAAAAAAGAACTTGCTCTATCTCAAAAAGATGTTTACAGTGTAATGTACAAATAGAAGAACACATAATAAAAAAAATATAGAAAATTCTACTGGCTCTATCTCAAAATATTGACAATTTTGTGTAAAGGGGTATACAATTCAGTTTGACAGCTTCAGACGTAATAATATTTGACCTTTTTGAACTGGACCAAAACACTACTTAACATGAAGATTCAGCACCCATTTTTGAAATATGTAATTTCATCCTCCTTCTTATATCATGCATTAAATATCAAGAAATAAATTGGGAACGTGTATCAAATTAAAAATCCAAGCTAAACACTGTTTACACTAGAGACTATCTAGGCACTGAAAACCAAAGGACAATAGTTGTGTCAAAGAACCAACAAAAATACTGACTTAAGATAAAATAGGGTATTATTGATAAAATGTGACAAGAAACTTACATTTTCTAAAACAAATATAAAAAAAAATTATGAGATGTCACTACTTTTTTCTTTCTCTTGTTTTCTTCTTTAAACTACAACATCCGTAAAACATAAATACCATTTATTACAGATCATTTTGAGAATTTTGAAAACAAAATGAGCCCTTATAGTTTGACCCACACACATCTCAATTGAAATGTTGCAAACAGTATAAGTCACGTCCACTTTTCTCTATGAATTTAACACTGACATGCTGAATGAAATTCAAAATGTCTGGCAATTGGTATTTTAGGTAATCATCCGAGACAGGCGTGCTGTAGGTGTCGAAATTCTGAAGAATGGAAGAAGGTTACAGATATTTGCTAACAAAGAAGTTATTTTGTCTGCTGGAATTATTAATACGCCTCAAATACTTATGTTGTCCGGAATTGGACCAGCACCTCACTTGAGAAGGTTTGGGGTAAGTAATTTATATATAGCTTTTTATTGTTTTACGTTTGTCATTTCGTGGTCTTTTATGGGCGACTATGCGGTATGGGCTTTGAACATTCTGGAAGGTCATATGAGGACCTATAGTTGTTAATGTCTCTATCATTTGATCTCTTATGGAGATTTATCTCATTGGCACTCATACCACATCTTCTTTTTTATAATTTAGGCTTTCTAGTGTTATTGGATTTTATCATATGTTTAGTAGTAACTGCAGTAGTTTTGCATATGTGATAAATAGCCTGCTAATAATCCAAATCGTGCAACTTTGATGCGCACCCTTTATCGCATACCCTTTATCACACCCCTACCCTTTATCGCATACCCTTTATCGCACCCGTACCCTTTATCACACCCCTACTTTTTTTTTTAAAATAAAGTCAGTTTTGTTTGTTTTTTTGCTCAAGAAAATTTTTCCTCAAAATAGGTCAATTTTTTTTAATGACGTCATTGTTTGGTATGTGACGTCACTAACGTCAAGTTTTCTTTATTGTATGTGACGTCCCGAACGTCAAGTTTTCATATTTTTTGGCACACTAAATGCAACTATAAAAAGTACAAAACACACAAATAAATACAATAATGCGTAAACAAAATATTTTTTTAAAACAACAGCACGCAAATTGTAAGGTGCTTCGGATAAGTGATTGAGCAGTCCTTTTGAGGCTTTTGAAACAAAACAAAAGTAGAACTGAAGGTAACCCAGTGCTATGGATCAGAAAACAGTTCATATAATATAATACTCTTCTGTTGAAATATATGATAAAGCGTATAATACATGGCAAAAGCCGTATCACATGCCGTATCACCCTCGACCAATATCTTCTCTCGGGCATAAAGGCCCTTGGGCTGATATTGATGTCTCGGGATGATATAGATGTCTAGGGATGATACGACATATGATACGGATTTTGCCATGCATTATTCTCTATTTATTCTACTTTGATTACGTATGATACCGGGCTGAAGTACGTCCATTATTCATAGTTCATTATTCATTATTCAATAATGAATAATGAAATAGTTCATTATTCACTATTCAATATTGAAAAATGAATAATGAATAATGAAATGGTTTATGTTTCATTATTCAAATTGAACCGGTGAATAGTGAAAAAAAAAAAAAAAAAAAAATTGACCGTGACACTATAGCTATATTTTGATTCGCAATAACCATAAAAGGGTTTACGGACGACCTAAATGCAACACTATGCATAAAAATGAGGAAATATAAAAAAGAAGATGTGGTATTATTTTCAACGAGACAAACATCCACAAAAGACCAAAATGACACAGACATCAACAACTATAGCTCACCGTACAGCCTACAACAATGAGCAAAGCCCATACCGCATAGTCAGCTATAAAAGGCCCCAATAACACAATGTAAACTAATTTAAACAAGACAACTAACGGCCTTATTTATTTTAAAAAAAATGAACGAAAAAACAAATATGTAACACATAGACAAATGACAACCACTAAATTACAGACTCCTGAATTGGTACAGACACATACATAAATAATTCAACGGGGTTAAACATGTTAGCCAATTTTGAATTATGAAATGGATATTTTGAATAATGGAATGGACTGCTGCGACCCTTTAGCCCCTAAATATAGATAAACTTTATACCTCATTCGAAAGCTCATAACGAGAGCAACAAAATGTATATAGTCAACATGTTCCGCAACGCATATTACAGGACTTAAATGTCGAAATACGCGTGAAAGTTAAGAAATAGCCAATTTTGAATAATGAAATGGATATTTTGAATAATGGAATGGACTGCTGCGACCTTTTAGCCCCTAATTATAGATAAACCTTTTACCTCATTCGAAAGCTTATAACGAGAGGAACACCATGTATATAGTCAACATGTTCCGCAACGCATATTAGAGGACTTAAATGTCGAAATACGCGTGAAAGTTAAGAAATTATAGCCAATTTTGAATAATAAAATGGATATTTTGAATAATGGAATGGACTGCTGCGACCCTTTAGCCTCTAATTATAGAATAACTTTATACCTCATTCGAAAGCTTATAACGAGAGGAACAAAATGTATATAGTCAACATGTTCCACAACGCATATTACAGGACTAAAATGTCAAAATACGCGTGAAGTTAAGAAATAGCCTATTTTGAATAATGAAATGGATATTTTGAATAATGGAATGGACTGCTGCGACCGTTTTGCCCCTAATTATAGATAAACCTTATATCTCAATCGAAAGCTAATTACGAGAGGAACACAATGTATATAGTCAACATGTTCTGCAACGCATATCAGAGGACTAAAATGACGAAATACGCGTGAAAATTACGAAATAGCCAATTTTGAATAATGAAATGGATATTTTGAATAATGGAATGGACTGCTGCGACCCTATAGCCCCTAATTATAGATAAACCTTATACATTGTTTGAAAGCTAATTTCGGGAGGAACACAATGTATATAGTCAACATGTTCCGCAACGCATATTACAGGACTTAAATGTCGAAATACTCGTGAAAGTTAAGAAATAGCCAATTTTGAATAATGAAATGAATATTTTGAATAATGGAATGGACTGCTGCGACCCTTTAGCCCCTAATTATAGATAAACTTTATACCTCATTCAAAAGCTTATAACGAGAGGAACAAAATGTTTATAGTGAACATGTTCCGCAACGTATATTAGAGGACTTAAATGTCGAAATACGCGTGAATGTTAAGAAATAGCCAATTTTGAATAATGAAATGGATATTTTGAATAATGGAATGGACTGCTGCGACCCTTTAGCCCCAATTATAGATAAACCTTCAACCTCATTCGAACGCTTATAACGAGAGGAACAAAATGTATATAGTCAACATGTTCCGCAACGCATATTAGAGGACTAAAATGTCGAAATACGCGTGAAAGTTAAGAAATAGCCAATTTTGAATAATGAAATGGATATTTTGAATAATGGAATGGACTGCTGCGACCTTTTAGCCCCTAATTATAGATAAACCTTATACCTCATTCGAAAGCTTATTACGAGAGGAACACAATGTATATAGTCAACATGTTCCACAACGCATATTAGAGGACTTAAATGTCGAAATACGCGTGAAAGTTAAGAAATAGCCAATTTTGAATAATAAAATGGATATTTTGAATAATGGAATGGACTGCTGCGACCCTTTAGCCCCTAATTATAGATAAACTTTATACCTCATTCGAAAGGTTATAACGAGAGGAACAAAATGATATAGTCAACATGTTCCGCCACGCATATTAGAGGACTTAAATGTCGAAATACGCGTGAAAATTAGGAAATCGCCAATTTTGAATAATGAAATGGATATTTTGAATAATGGAATGGACTGCCGCGACCTTTTAGCCCCTAGTTATAGATAAACTTTATACCTCATTCGAAAGCTTATAACGAGAGGAACAAAATGTATATAGTCAACATGTTCTTCCACGCATATTAGAGGACTTAAATGTTGAAATACGCGTGAATTCAGAAATAGCCAATTTTGAATAATGAAATGGATATTTTGAATAATGGAATGGACTGCTGCGACCCTTTAGCCACTAATTATAGATAAACCTTATACCTCATTCGAAAGCTTATAACGAGTGGAACAAAATGTTTATAGTCAACATGTTCCGCAACGCATATTACAGGACTTAAATGTCGAAATACGCGTGAAAATTAAGAAATAGCCAATTTTGAATAATGAAATGGATATTTTGAATAATGGAATGGACTGCTGCGACCCTTTAACCCCTAATTATAGATAAACTTTATACCTCATTCAAAAGCTTATAACGAGAGGAACAAAATGTATATAGTTAACATGTCCGCAACGCATATTAGAGGACTTAAATGTCGAAATACGCGTGAAAATTAAGAAATAGCCAATTTTGAATAATGAAATGGAAATTTTGAATAATGGAATGGACTGCTGCGACCTTTTAGCCCCTAATTATAGATAAACTTTATACCTCATTCAAAAGCTTATAACGAGAGGAACAAAATGTATATAGTCAACATGTTCCGCAACGCATATTAGAGGACTTAAATGTCGAAATACGCGTGAAAGTTAAGAAATAGCCAATTTTGAATAATGAAATGGATATTTTGAATAATGGAATGGACTGCTGCGACCCTTAAGCCCCTAATTATAGATAAACTTTATACCTCATTCGAAAGCTTATAACAAGAGGAACAAAATGTATATAGTCAACATGTTCTTCCACGCATATTAGAGGACTTAAATGTCGAAATACGCGTGAAAATTAAGAAATAGCCAATTTTGAATAATGAAATGGATATTTTGAATAATGGAATGG
The DNA here is from genome assembly GCA_019925275.1 of Mytilus edulis. Taxonomy (NCBI): domain Eukaryota; kingdom Metazoa; phylum Mollusca; class Bivalvia; order Mytilida; family Mytilidae; genus Mytilus; species Mytilus edulis. The sequence continues at coordinate 89,573,171 of CM034354.1, read as the reverse complement.
ACTGCTGCGACCCTTTAACCCCTAATTATAGATAAACTTTATAGCTCATTCAAAAGCTTATAACGAGAGGAACAAAATGTATATAGTTAACATGTCCGCAACGCATATTAGAGGACTTAAATGTCGAAATACGCGTGAAAATTAAGAAATAGCCAATTTTGAATAATGAAATGGAAATTTTGAATAATGGAATGGACTGTTGCGACCTTTTAGCCCCTAATTATAGATAAACCTTATACCTCATTCGAAAGCTTATTACGAGAGGAACACAATGTATATAGTCAAGCTGTTCCGCAACGCATATTAGAGGACTTAAATTTCAAAATACGCGTGGAAATTAAGAAACAGCCAATTTTGAATAATGAAATGGATATTTTGAATAATGGTATGGACTGCTGCGACCCTTTAGCCTCTAATTATAGATAGACTTCGTACCTCATTCGAAAGCATATTTCGAGAGGAACAAAATGTTTATAGTCAACAAGTTCCGCAACGCATATTAGAGAAATAACGAACGACCTAAATATCGAAATACGCTTGAACATTAAGAAATAGCTTATTTTGATTAATGGAATGGACTACTACAGCCCTTCAGTCCCTAACAAAGGCAAATTTTATTCACCAAATTAAAGCGTATTGATAGAGGAATAACTTGAGTATAAATGATATGTGCCGCAATGACCATTAGAGGGGTTACGGAGGACCTAAATGCCAAAATATGCATGAAAATAAAAAAATAGCCAATTTTGAATAATGAAATGCATATTTTGAATTACAGAACACTTGTCTTACAGAATGGACTGTTGTGAGCCGTTGACCCTAGGCCCTTATTACCTTATACCTCAATTGAAGGCTTATTAAGAGATGAACAGTAGCATGATTATGAGAGTTCTGCCACACACCCATTTTTATGTTGGAGTCGAGGGAAACGTTTTCTTTGTGGATGAAATAAACACACACACACAAAAATAGAAATTCACAGATATAATAAACACAATGGACTTTAAGATTACAAATATGTCTGGTCAGAGATAGTATACGGCACAAGAGGTAGAAATTCTGAAAAATAACTGGCCGCTGTAAAGGCCAATCGAGAACAGCGATGCAATGATGAGGAAATTATCAAATTGCGAACAGTAGGGCAGGACTCAACCTTGATTGTCAAAGACATTAAATACTTCGACACGAAGTAAAGGCCTGCAAAATTATAACCTTGTGCTGGAAAGCGGAAACTATTCTCACATGGGGATATGAGAGATTAAATAAGCAACTGACTATCGTCTTGGCAAAGAGAGAACCGATGGAGCTGTGCAAATTGTGAGCTATGGGATGAAAAATCATGACGCACCGCGTACGTTTCTCGACTTTCTTATTTTTTATAAGGATTGTAGGATCGAAAGTGTTCGAATATATATGTTTTGTAGGCCCGAAAACTGGGTCTAAAAACAATAAATTGGGAATGGTGGTTTTGGGGTGACCTAAATTGATTTTTTTGTTATGATGAAGACATTGATCCAATTGAACATGGAGTTAGTAGTTGAAAACGTCAAATATAGCCAAAATGAACCACCTTCGAGGGTAATCCCGGTTGAGAAAATATCAGTTGGTTGAGAGTTGATAGAAACGAAGACAAATCTTAAAATTCATCGTCGTCCCAAACCCTACACGAGGAGGTTGTCACCCAGGCAAAACAACTTGGGTCGAAAGGGGTTAGCAGGTTGATCGACTGCTAAAGAAGGTACAGGAACAGATTTTAGAAGATAGGAAAGCCATTGCGGATAAAATTGAGGTACATTCGCCGAAAAAAACCGTTTAAAGATTTATTTACTACCTGGAATATGACCCCGCTTATTGGCATGGACGTGCATACCACCCTTAGGGTCTCTCTGATGTCACGGATGTAAGTTAAAGGCGATTGGGCATTTTAAGGGGCAAAACAATGTAATCATGCACTGTATGTACCTTTGTAAATATTAATCAAACAGGTAATGCGGATGATGAGAACGGGGGATACTTTCACTCGGGAACTAGATTTTCACCGCGGCCACGGACTTTGTTGAAACCCTTGAGGAGATGGATAAAAAGATCGTAGGAGGCCGATTGGACATATGACAAAACTAGGGAAATGGTGAATACTTCCTCGGTCCAGCGGGGGTGTATCCCTTCTCGAAAGTACCTTTCTGTTTCGGAAATTCGCGGTGTTTGAATGGGAGGGAAAGGTTCCAATACAAATTGTTTTTAATGCTCCTTAGTCCTTATGACTTACGACAACAGGGGCCATCTTGATAGCGGTGTTTGTTGGTATTGTACTGGCGAACAAGATCGTCCAGGACATCGATATAGGTGCGTGTGGATTTGGCTGAAAAGTTTCGAACGTTTGACAATACTCGAATTGTCTTCGTTCCCGCTGGAGTAGATATCGATACCTTGCTTTTGAAGCAGCTGATTTACGTGTTTGTTGTAAAATTTTTGCCTTTGTCTGTCGATAGCTTCTTGGGCACACCGTTTTGAATGCATTCCGCAGTGTCACCCTTCTTTTTCTTGAGTGGTATAATCCAGCCATATTTGGAAAATACATCGATAATGCTCAGGATAAATTCATTTCCCTTGTCCCTGGAAAAGTCACTCATATCAAAAAGGTCGCCCGCCCAGGTCTCATCCACACCACCTCCCGCTACACAGCGTTTATGAAACTAGCTTCGAACTGGTTTGTGAACCCCTCAGCTAGCTCATTGGTCCAGGTCCAGCGAACATTTTTTTAACACCCAGAACGAATCCAACTTTGGTACTGATGATGGGTCCGACGATGCTGCAGTCCAAGTGTTAAGCGAGGCTACATTGTAGCATAGCTTCGTGAACGATGGAGTTGTGTGCGGATGAATCAATGTACTGGGCATAACAAAGATCGTGGTGACATGCTGCCTCGTCAACTTGATTAATGGGTTTTGACCAAGCCTTTAGGGTGTCGTCGGGAAGTTGTCGCTTTCTCAGTTAAGTCCCTGGCCAGGTGAAGTTGTTTCCGGGTAGATGCAGTTCCATGGGTAATCGGTTGATTAGATTGTTCATGAACCATGTACCGGTTGTAGAAACAAACTTAGACATCTTGGCATCGCACACCTTGTAGTTGCCAACCTTTCACCGTCGCCCGTTGCTGGTCATTACCTTGCTGGTGTTACCTGTGTCCATCTTCCTACGACTTTCACACAGAAAATCATCGCTATTTTATTTTAACAAATGAACATTAAGGACATTTCATACAGTGCTAACGCCCACACGAGGAGTAATCACTACCTCCTACTTCAATGATCGATAAGACGGTCGGTCATTGGGACTGTGGTAAGACGACACAGCTAAACAACCTATTCCTGTGCGATGGATGGCTCCGATTACAACCAATTGTTCGTCTTCGGGTAATGCATTCACCAACCTATCTACCAGCTGTTGGAGCAAGCGCTGGAATAAAGCTTCCCCAAAGAAGATATCCGAGACCTCCTACAGTGCAGGGCAAGTCACCCTTCTCGTTGATCGATGTGGTCAACACCTTACTACCACCACGACACCCGAGTATCGACACTTATTTCTTCGAGCAAGGAAGTGATGTACTAGACCCCCGAGTACTTGATCACAGCCGCAAGAACCTCATGGTGAACCTCATGGTGTTCTACGATGTTGAGAAAACAGAACACGTGTGAAGACAATGACGACTGTTTCTACCTGTGCCAGAACTACTTCACACTGCCCATCCAGTCGATCCCGGAGAATGCCTACGTCTCCTGCATCTCCCAGCAGAACGCTGAGAAAATCGACCACATCCGACGCAATCACTGCATTGATCTCACCAAGAAACAGTTTGACGTTCTGTGTAAGCATTGCTGGTCCAAGGCAAATGGAAAATATCGATGCAAACTAAATGAGTGCTATGCGGTATAAGATAAAGAATGGATCAGCTCGAATATTTCTTTAGGTATAAAGAATATCTGGACACAGTTCGAATGGCCCTGCAAATACAATTTTGAGTGGATTCCAGTCGATATGAGGAGCATATGTTGAAAATGCGGTTGCGTGATTCTTCACCCGATCTAAAGCGATGGAGGTGATTTCAACGCAAGGACTCCCACCATTATGGTAAGGTGGAGCAATTTTCTTAATCCCAATGCCCTGCCAAGACGATTTGAGGCCATTAGTTCACATACCCATGACACGTGAATCTATCGAAGAAAAGGGATCCGTATCAGCTGTGTAATACCTTCATGTGCAACTCATAAATTAGGGCGTTCACACAAACTCTTAGGGTCGTGCAACAGCATTCGATCTGTTAGATAAATGACGTAAGTTGCAAGACACCAAACGGAAGATTCAAGCCAGTTATATGCAGCATCGTCTCGACAAGTCTGAACTTAGCTGGGGTGATCACGCCTGTGGTTGAGGCTCAGTGAGAGGCAGCTTCACAGATCATCGAAAATATGGCAGACCTTCCTGCAACAGTGCCAGCCAGCCATCCCTTCACCACCGCCATAGTTTGCCGACCCACTACTCATAACACGACATACAGACACCGTCCTCTGAGCTCGAGCACAGCAGCATTTTGCAGCTCAGTATGCCGACGTTAGTATCGTCATCGGAAGCTCACTAGTTACTTTTGACGGCGATAATGTTTTTATGGACAGAGTGAAGTAAAAGGAACCCTTGGCTTCTGGGAAGTCATGGTAAAAAAGAAACCATAATCGTTCGAGCTCGACGACCCTGACGACTATGCAGAGATCCTTAAAAGTTCCGGTACTATGTATAAAGGAAATTCCATCCTTGCAAGAACCCCGAAGGCGAATAAGAAGTACATGTGGAAGGGAATCGTGTCCCACATCTACCAGAAGTATTAGTTTGGCATTGAGCTGCAAACCATGCTTTTTTTCCACTTCAAGCAACTTCTCGATCGCTTGGAACTGTGTGCTGCAGCTTACCGAGCAGGAAATAATGGTGTGCGCAACGAAATTGTATCGATTGTCCATGCTATGAAAAAAGGTAGACATATCATGAAGAATATATGGCGCTTCATCATAGCATCCTATAAGTTAAGGTTGCAAATCAAGAAAGGTTACGCCTGAAAGTACGTATACGGTGGTAGAGGTCTGTTTGAAACAATCGCCAGTTTGGCTGCACACATGTTTACTTCATCTGCCACCAAAACCACAGGAAGTAAGGCCGTGAGTGCAAACACCAATGCAGCATTTAAAGGTGTTGCAAAAGGGGCCCCAAAGCCGTCGACTACGTGGTTGATAAAGTTACCCGCCCCCGAAACCGCAGAATGTCCACTCAACAGTCCAGTGTTCAACGCAGCAAACCGCAGCAAACCGCAGCAAACCAAGTTGAACAACCTGATCTCCGGTTCTGGCATTGGTACCATCCACGACTTCGTGCAGCGCTTTAAATAAATACATAATGTCCAACATCCTTATAACCACCGAAGGGTTGGTCTTCGACGAAAGTCTCCAAGAATATCAGGTTCACGAATACGAACCTCAAGCTGGTGCCAACCTGAATAATCCAGTTGAGATCCGAATCAACATCGAAACCCAAGACTTGTTCCTCCATCCCGCTGAAAATTATCTCTTGGTAGAGGGGTCACTGTACAATAACGACGGTAGTGCATCTGCTTATGCAGATCTAGTGCCTCTCATTCTTAAAGGGATCATGTATCTCTTTAAGACCATCAATTACAATAAATGCAAGCTCTCAAGCTAGCTGATCGAACATCCAAGTCGTTGCCATCATCATGCTGGGAATGTTGATTTATCCCAACAATTTCTCCAAATTCCAAGGATTCAACTAGCTGTGGTACAAAGAACCATCTACCGAAGCCGAGGCCGAAAACATAGGGTTTGCAGCAGGACATGGGTATATTATCAACAAGCCCGCAAACAAAGGATCGTTTTCATTCACCATACATCCGAGACACATTTTCGGCTTTGCAGACGATTACAACAAGATTGTGCATGGATCAAGCACGAATTGTCACTCGTACGCGACTCGGACGACAATGCTATCCTGCTACTGCCGTCAACGACGTGGCGAAAATCAACCTGTGGACGTGACGAAAATCAACCTGAGTCAGATCTCTTGGTTTGTTCTCATGTCCTTCCTTCCTTCCGATGAAAACAAAACTGCGGTTGTACAAGACCATCCAGAGAAAGAGTAAGATCGATTGTGGTTTCCGAATACGACAGTGTGATTCTACAAGTGTTACCCAAACTTACAGTTCCACTGGTGTTTGTCTGCCAAGAGCGGTCGGGAAAAACCGAGATACATCATCGTAGTACGATCAGACTCAAAATGCAATCGTGTTCGACCACTGCCAGTTGCGAACTATCTACGTCACTCTCATCGCAGAACGCTACCCGGCGCTAGACTTCAATGCGAGTTTCACCCTAAGAGCAACGATGACTCTCGCCAGACTCTATCAACGTTGTCAATAGCATCAACACATCTTGGGATTCAAAGGGCAGATTTACACGTTCGGTTTGATCACAAACGGCTATACAAGACGGGGAGCTCATTGTAAATATCATCAGAATCAACAGCATTCTTGGGAATAGTGATATTAGTGCGGCGGCTACACATATATTTGAGACGATTTGTACACATCCTGCTACAAGCATGACATTTGGCATAGACCTTCCTCAACTATTACTCTTTCATTTCAGAAACAGAGACATCTGCAAAAAATGTCTCACTTCCGGTAAAATCAAAAATTAGGGTTATCATACTTAAATCCGCCCTTTATCGAAGGCTAATATGTGAAAAGGTATTATTATCATGCTACCAATATAATATTAGGTACCAATCTTTGTTATCTACTACCTTTGGCTATATGATAGAGATTAATTATCTTCAAAAACCCTACTTCTGGTATAGTCCAACATGGCGCACATACTACTAGGATAAGCTTATTTTTAAGGAGGGTAAATAAAATGTGTTTTAATGTATTGCTACTATCATTACATTGTGCAGCAAACCTTTCTTTTGTGTCTCTCGTGGATACAATGTATAAGACATATCTCTTTAAAAACATTACTTCCGGTAATAACCAAAATTGCGGACATAGAAATATCTATTTTCTATTTCAACATTCTACTTTTTTCAAAATAAAAAGAAAACGCTCTTGTTGTGGGTTTTGTTGCTTGTCATTAAACTTTGTTTTCTAGTTTTCCACTAAATTATTCTGATCTAAATTTTTAAATAACACTTCCGGTAAAAAAAAACATATGGCGTAGATTTAAGAAATGAGTCCCCAAACCACATCTTTGATTTAAAGTTTTTTAGATAGATTGATTAAAACTTAAATTACTATAACACTAAAAAAATCAAATTACTACTTTTTGGCTAAAAAAACCAAATGCATTCATTGTCACCACCACATGAAAACAAAGCAGTGCAGGGGAGACCCGATTTTTCACATTAACAACGACCGCGATATCCTCTGTATTTGTATCAGTATATAAAATTGAGAATTGAAATGGAGAATGTGTCAAAGAGACAACAAACCGACCGAAAAAACAACAGCAGAAGGTCACCAACAAGTCTCCAATGTAGCGAGAAATTCCCGCACCCGGAGGAGTCCTTCAGCTGGCCCCTAAACTAGTACTAGTTCAGTGATCATTAACGCCATACTCATTTCCAAATTGTACACAAGAAACTAAAATTGAAATAATACAAGCCTAACAAAGGCCAGAGGCTCCTGCCTTGGGACAAGCGCAAAAATGCGGCTGGGTTAAATATGTTTGTGAGATCCCAACCCTCCACCTATACCTCGATCTAATGTAGAAAAGTAAACGCATAACAATACGCACATTTAAATTCAGTTCAAGAGAAATTCGAGTCTGATATCAGAAGACGTAACCAAAGAAAATGAACAAAATGACAATAATACATAAATAACAACAGACTACTAGCAGTTAACTGACATGCCAGCTCCAGACTTCAATTAAACTGATTGAAAGATTATGATTCCATAGTATGAACATCAGGCACAATCCTTCCCGTTAGGGTTTTAGTATCATACCATCATAACATAAATGAGAAGAACATAACCCGTGTCATGCCATGTTTTTTTATAAATGTGTTTAGTTCCGATGCAAAGACCCTATAAGTGAATCAATATTAACGCCAAAATATGCAATCTTTAATGACCTGACAACAGTATCGTAACTATATCCCTTCTTAATAAGTCTATTCAAGGGTTTTGTTTGTTTTGAGGTGAATACTGACACCTTTGTGCTTTATAAAGAATATTTCCATAAAAAATGAATACATTGTCGATACCAATTCTGGATTTAATATAACGGTTTGAGAGAGCGCGCAGATATATTGACGAGCATTAAGAGCAGATTTAACGCTCTCTACGCTTGATGCAAACACTTAGTCTGCAGTGTTGTGTAGCTGATTCGACGCGATCACTGTCTTTTCAAAGAGTGAGTTTGAGTATTGTGGTGTTTTGCTTAGTGGAATGTCAAAACACTTAGAGTGATTCTAACTTGTTTTCCACAATATTTGTTGCGTGGTAATCTTCGAACTTATTGGCAGTTATGTTTCTCTTAGGACGTGCTTTTGTATAAATTCGTCTGGTTCAATAACGAGAATCAGCCCCTGAACCACTTTGTACATAAACATCAACTTCTAACTTGTTCGTCTTGCAATTGTAAAGAGGTCTTGTAGTTCCAGTTTGGCAATCATATTGGAGACACAACCGTCCTTTCTTGACTTGTAATAGATGGTGATGAATCTTGCCGCTTGCCGTTGTATCCTTTCTAGCTTATTTGTGTTTGTTACCGTGTATGGGTCCCATACTATGGCTCCATATTCCATAGTTGATCTGACGAGCGAAATGTTTAATTTGTGGGTGGTCCATTTGAGGTCTTCCGATATATTTAGGACTATGAACGGGTCAGGCTTGACTTGTTGAAGTATGTGTCCACTTAAACTGTAGATTGTATTGCTTTTGTTTCTGATGCTTAGGATGTAGAATTTTTTGCATTGAACCGCATTCCCCAGTACATCCACAAAGTACAAGCTTCTGCCAAAATGATGAGGCATTAGAAAGAGTTATTAATAAGTGATCATATTTGTCCCTTCGCCATCCATTAGCGCCTGAACTGGGTAGCATAATAGCCAATTCCAAGCTCGTCCCCTCTAAACACCTGCCTTAGTATATTGCACGTTTTACATGCTGGAAAAGTCTAGACCAAGTTGAGGGAATACCCTCAATTAGTCTTCCCTATTGCGTAAATAGTTAGTTTCTTGAATCGTTAACCATGTTTGTGTGATCTTACAGTTAAACCTCGATGATTTATACTGATCAATCATCATTCTTTACCTTAAATTCACATCTTCAAATTGCCATCAATGTAGCCCACATTTTTTTCCTTTTCAAGCAATCAGAAAACTATATCACAACCGGTAAATACATGGATCACAATAAGTGTTTGTAATCACTCATTGCCAGGTGCATTTGAAAGGTAATTGATATACTAGTATATTTATAAAAAACTTTTTGCCCTCCAAACCACAACCCATAGTTCGTCTACCCCTGTCACAGAATAGCGAAACAGTAATGACAGCATCATCAGTAACGACTATTCGAATCATGACTCGTGCAAGTTCGTGTTTCATCACATTAGACACATGCAACATGATTCAATCGCAGCCTCTTAATGTGAGCATGGTTATTAACTTGAAATACATCACGAGGTAGATAAGATATAATATCAGGAGCATTTTTATAAGACGCAAGAGCTACATTTAGGGAAAGGGGAATACACAGACGAACCCAGAGTCCAAACAAAATTCTCAAAATTGGCAAAGTGTTCTGAAAGATGACGACAATAAGTAAAAACTTTTAAGTTTTCATTCGCAACAGATTGCTCAAACTATTTTGAGGAAAAGGTAGTTGTAGCAACACTTACTCATGATGTTTTGTGTTATCCACCACATGATGATGTTTCAAGCTTAGCACCATGTTTACACGAAGAGGCTGACACTTGAATCAAGATGCATGTGTCTGATGCAGTGAAACACAGACTTCAACTGAGTCATGGCTCGAACAGTCGATACTGATGTTGCTGTCATTGATGTCTCGCTATTCAGTGAAATAGGGGCAGACGAACTTTGGCTTGAATTTGGAAGTGAGAAAGCCAAAAATTTAGTGACCAGCTAAAAAAACATTTTCTTTACATTGGGAAAAAAGTTAAATATTAAAATGAAATACAATATTTCTATGTCCATATTGGATATATCCGGAAGTATGGTTTAAAGAAATATGTCTTATACATTGTATCCATGACAAGCAGCAAAGAAAGGTTCCTGCTCAATATATTGAAAGTAGCAATGGTTTAAAATACATTTCAATTACCCTCCCTAAAAGTAAGCTTATTTTAGTACAATGTCCACCATGTCGGCTTTTACGGGAAGTAGGGTTTTTGAAGACGTCTAATCTATAGCATATATCTAAAGGAGTACATAACAAAGGTTTGTACCAAATTTCATGATAGTAGCATGTTCATAACGTCTATTCACATACTAGCCTTAGGTATTGGGCTAATTAAAGAATGATGTCCGCCATTTTGAATTTTACCGGAAATGAGACATTTTTTTCAAATGCCTCACTATCTGAAATAAAAGAGAAATGGTTTAGGAAGGTCTGTGCCAAACTTCATGTTTGTAGCAGGATGTGCCCAATTTTTAACAAAGCCGCCATACTATATCAACCATATAAGTTATGTAAATGGTATTACAGCAGTCTTCCATCTACAGCTTTTTTCCCCGCAGACGGTCCTGGTATAAGAATCATTCAAAAACCCAAAAAAACTAGTATTCTTACCAGTGATCTTGCAAACCAGCAATCGCATGCAAACATATCTCAACGACTAAGACGGTAGGCAAATCGATCGAGAGGTATGAATAAATGACTTATCACGAATCAGAATTAAGAAACCGAATGGGTCCATCAATGCCCATGCTACGTCAATCTTCAAAGACCCAAATGTTGCTAAACACCTATCCGACCTCCATGATAAATATGTTGTTGTCCCCGCAGACAAAGCCCCAAATAACATCGTTTTTGTCTATAAAAGTCATTACATTAAATGCTTGATAAACGAAATAGGTATAGACAATTCACTTGGAAACTCAACAAATACCCTCACGACACTTTCCAAAGAGGAAATCCTGGATAATCATAGGTCTGTTCTTTGTTCCTTTAGTATTTCAACCAAAGATGAAGAACTGGATCTTCCATCACTGTATTGGATACCTAAACTACATAAGTGTCCTTACAAACAACGGTATATTGCTGGGTCTTCCATGTGCTCCACGAAACCCCTTTCTAAATTATTAACATCTATTTTATCAGCAGTCAAATACGGGCTTCAAAGTTATTGTGAAACTGCCTATTCTAGAGGTGGCGTGAATCAGATGTCAATACTTTAAAATTCCAAAGATCTTTTAGAGTACATACAATCTAACCCTCTTTCATCTTGTAACAGTATTAAAACATTTGACCTTTCTACTCTTTACACAAGTATTCCACATGCCAAACTAAAAGACAAATGAAAAGAGTTGGTATTACTTTGCTTCATAAAAAAAGAATGGCCAACGTAGATACAGTGATATGCAGTGAAGTTTAGCATTTGATAGTTCATTGATAACATTCTGGCGTATCATAAACAAACAACTTGTAACGTCTCATTTCATTGGCCGAAAGATTTAAATACAACAGCAATGTAGTCAGTCTAGTCAGTGTGCACGTGAATTGACACAGGTGACCGACAATGGAATTTACTATGTTACTACGAACGTAAAAACAATGATTTGTATAGTTTACAAACCTTTGGCCAAAAGATTTAAATAAATGTTTTGCTAACTTCAAATAGTTGGTTCGAAAAAGTAAACTGATATTCTAAGTTCTTTATGCATGCAGCAACTCAATTATCTTGTACCCGGCATGATGAGAAATATAAGGATAAAATAAAATACATGTGCCGCTTTTATACGGATGAATAAATGAACCACTTTTAATTTCTTTCATACCTACGATAGGTTACAATCCTTACAATGTCGTAGTCACTTATAAAGTATTTCATAATACTGATCCTGCTTTACAATAATTAATGATGGGTTACACTGACATTCCTCCTTTATTATTTTCATGCTAAAACATACACACAGTAGCTACCATAAAAGGAGGAAGTTGTTCCCCAAAGATAGAAACAAAATAACTAATCGTATCATTTGTGCACCTGAATGAATTCAGTGAAGATTATTTCTTTCACATGTTTGGAACTAAATAAATAGTAATACTTGTGAGAAATGTCGTAGTTTATAAGGAACAACTCCCGTTTGAATTGTTTTTGCATTCTCATTTCGGGGCCTTTTATAGCTGACTATGCGGTATGGGCTTTGCTCATTATTGAAAGCCGTACGGTGACCTTTAGTTGTAAATTTCTGTGTCATTGTGGTCTCTTATGGAGAGTTGTGGCATTGGCAATCATACCAAATCTTCTATATTTCATATAAATGTACTGTTTTCGATTATGAATGGGTGAATATTTATTTTTTAAATTTATACTGTAACAATAGAGTTGCATAACATTGTTGAACAATCCGCTAAAGTATAGGTAGTATGTATTCGTATTTGAAATAAAATACGAAACGAAACGTGTATGATAAACTGATAAAAAAATATCAAAGAAATTAAGGATGACTAAATGTATGTACAAGATGAAACTCACCTTTTTATAAATACATTTAAATGATTTAATGAATACAGACATTGTTTGTTTCTATTCACATAGATATAGGAAGATGTGGTGTGAGTGCCAATAAGACAACTCTCCATCCAAATAACAATTTATAAAAGTAAACCATTATAGGTTAAAGTACGGCCTTCAATACGGAGCCTTGGCTCACACTGAACAACAAGCTATAAAGGGCCCCAAAATTACTAGTGTAAAACCATTCAAACGGGAAAATCAACGGTTTAATATTTACAATATATAATTTACGTTCGTTTTTTTCAACCGAGAATAGCAAAACCTCATGAATTATATCGTTTGTATAAACTTCATTTAATTATCCGCTGTGCCATGATTGGCCATCTCCATTTTTTCTTAACAAAGCGTGTTACATGTTATGAATTTACTTACAATTTCGGAATTTATTTTTTTCCTTCAAGTTAATGGAATCAGAAAAAAATCACTATTCTATGAAGAATATCTTAAACTTGGCAAACAATATGAAAAGTGTTTGTAGTAAAGTATACAGTTTCATTTTTCAAGTACAACGTTAATTCATCGAGTCCATTGAGTAAAAGAGAAGGCAGGATAAGCAACTTGGATGTGTCAATGAAAAAAAATATGCGAATTTAGTTTTTTTTTATCCTACATTAAACTTTTGATGTCGTCCCTTGATTAAGAGAAGATATGTAAATTGAATAATTTAACTATTAAGATTTTAAAGTTTAAACTTTACTACCAATTAATTGCAGAAAATTATAACACAAATGAATTTCACATTAAGCTAGAATTGTGATTAGAATCATGTATGCGAATACGACGATGGAAGCTTTAGACGACCTTGACCAGCTACGTGAATATTAATCAGTCCATTCAACGTTAAAGTACGTGTGTTCTATTTTTGCAGGTGTGAGGTCAAAGGTTTGAATTGACCAATAAAAACGATCGTTCCTTAGAGAGTTAATCTAATAAAGTTTGATTGTCTGATTATGTCGCACGACCTATCGCGAAGCTTGGCCGCAGTTGGGTATACAAGTATCTTGTCTTAGGGAGGGATAAATCCTACTTTGTAAAGAATCACTCTGATTCAAACAAAAAATTCTCCGAAGCCGATATTATCAAGATGCTTGATTTTTTGATTGACAACATATTTGTTACGTTCGGAGGACGTGTTTTTCAACAGAATGTCGGCATCCCAATGGGAACAAACTGTGCCCCTCTTCTTGCTGAATTGTTTCTTTATTATTATGAGGCTGACTTCATGCAGGAACTTCTTAGGAAGAAAGATAAGAAGTTAGCAATATCCTTTAACTCTATTTTCCTCTATATAGATGACGTTCTTTCACTAAACAATTCAAAATTTGGTGACTATGTGGAACGCATCTATCCCATCGAATTGGAGATAAAGGATACTACAGATACAGTTGAGTCGGCTTCATATCTTGACTTACATCTGGAAATTGTCAATGAGGGTCGGTTGAAGACAAAACTTTACGACAAAAGAGATGATTTAAGCTTTCCAATTGTGAAGTTTCCATTTCTAGGTAGCAACATTCCAGCAGCACCTGCATACGGGGTATATATCTCCCAATTGATACGATATTCCCGTGCTTGCATTTCCTATCATGAGTTTCTTGATAGAGGGTTACTGCTCACAAGGAAGCTATTAAACCAAGAGTTCCAAATGGTGAAGTTGAAATCATCCCTTCGAAAATTTTACGGACGCCATCACGAGTTGGTTGACCGTTATGGAATAACCGTTTCACAATTGATATCGGATATGTTCCTTACGTCATAACTACAATCCTCTTCCCTTTCATGAATTTGACCTACCGAATTAGACTATTTACCGGATTTGTTATCACATAAGCAACACGACGGGTGCCGCATGTGGAGCACGATCTGCTTACCCTTCCGGAGCACCTGAGATCACCCCTAGTTTTTGGTGGGGTTCGTGTTGTTTATTCTTTAGTTTTCTATGTTGTGTCATGTGTACTATTGTTTTTCTGTTTGTCTTTTTCATTTTTAGCCATGGCGTTGTCAGTTTGTTCTAGATTTATGAGTTTGACTGTCCCTTTGGTATCTTTCGTTCCTCTTTTCTTCTACAATGGACTGTCAAGTCTGCATTCGTTTGTCCCATGCAAAGCTGGCTCACCTCTCTAAAGGTTCAAAAGATTACCAAGCCTCTCCCCAAAAGGTACTGGTGTAATGAATCGGAAGCTGAGTATCACCCAAATGAAGGTAAAACGCAACAAGTAGGTGGATATCTACCCATGCTGGCAGGGCTGGGAATAAGGGCACTCCCCATGATAGCAAAAGACCATTCTACCAGCCTTGGGTGTTGGAGCCTTGAGCGGTTTGGGTGGTGAAGCCGTCAAGAAGGCCTTAAGGTCTGGATTGTACCTGTAGCGTGGTGGATGCGTTTGCGCAGTGAAACCAAGTGTCAACGGTCTCTACCTCAAATCCTCAAACGCCCGGATTACCTATGGGACTGGACTTTACTTGAAGCGTGGTCAGCAATTCCACGACGGAGCTGGTCTGATCTTATATTTGGATGCTAACAGCCTCTTCAAAAACATTCCCCTCCTCGGTATGCTCCTATAAAATAGATGAACGATTTAGATTCTGGTACCGGCGACTATAGTCGAATGTGTGTAGAATCAACTCGATACAAAAATTGAAGGTATCAAACTACATTTAACGCCTATGTACGTCTGGACAAAGCTGTATCTGTTACACTGTGTGCTTGTTCTGTGGGTAGTTTGGTGATAACCAGCAGTAACCTGGGTTCAGCTTTGACCGGCACAGGTGTTAAAGCCACCCTTCCTCTGGGATTTCTATCTTGCTTGAATGCTATCACCGTAATGGATCTCACACTATTTTCTAGGCATGTAACCAAAAAGAAAAAGAAACACCACGATACTTTGCGATTGGCCCAGTCCAAAAAGTCCTTGGTTGAACAATGTGTCAGATCGGCTTTAGCTGATGATGACCAGATCGATGATGAAGAGTTTGACTCAAAAACTACTACGACCTTAAAGATCAGATGCAGCAACCCATGTCAAGTTTCAGCGAGGATCTGTCAAAATGCTTCTTTTAGGTTTTTCCTACCCAATTCAATGGTTTGAACCCCATTTTCAGGCCTAAACAACATATTCTCACACTTCCAATCATACCATTTTTATTAAAAATATAAAAGTCGTGGTAGTCATACCCTGTGCGCCTGTTGTTAGCTCACCTGAGTGAGCTTTTCTCACCATTTCGCGTCCGTCGTCCGTCGTCCGTCGTCGTCGTTAACTTTTAACATTTTGAACTTCTTCTGGAGAACCACTAAATGGAATAAAACAAAACATGGCATGAATGTTCCTTGTGAGGTTTTGACCAAGTGTTGTTACTTTGTAGCCGATTCATCATCCAAGATGGCCGCCAGCGGGGGACTTAGTTTAACATAGGACCCTATGGGAAATGCATACAAATGACTTCTTTTAGAGAACGACTGAATGGAATAAAATCAAACATGGCATGAATGTTCCTTATGAGGTGCTGACCAAGTGTTGTTACTTTGTAACTGATCCATCATCCAAGATGGCCGTCAGCGGGGGACTTAGTTTAACATAGGACCCTATGGGAAATGCATACAAATTACTTCTTTTAGAGAACCACTGAATGGAATGAAACCTAACATGGCATGAATGTTCCTTATGAGGTGATGACCAAGTGTTGTTACTTTCTAGCCGATCCATTATCCAAGATGGCCACCAGTGGGGGACTTGGTTTAACATAGGACCCTACGGGAAATGCATACAAATGACTTCTTTTAGTGAATCACTGAATGGACTGAAACCAAACAAGGCACTCCTTATGAGGTGATGACCAAGTGTTGTTACTTTGTAGCCGATCCAATATATAAGATGGCCGCCAGCGGGGGACTTAGTTTAACATAGGACCCTATGGGAAATGCATACAAATGACTTCTTTTAGTGAATCACTGAATGGAATGAAACCAAACATGGCATGAATGTTCCTTAAGAGGTGCTGACCAAGTGTTGTTACTTTGTAGCCGATCCATCATCCAAGATGGCTGCCAGAGGGGGACTTAGTTTAACATAGGACCCTATGGGAAATTCATACAAATGACTTCTTTTAGAGAACTACTGAATGGAATGAAACCAAACATGGCATGAATGTTCTTTATGAGGTGCTGACCAAGTGTTGTTACTCTGTAGCCGATCCATCATCCAAGATGGCCACCAGTGGGGGACTTGGTTAAACATAGGACCCTATGAGAAATGCATACAACTGACTTCTTTTAGAGAACCACTGAATGGACTGAAACCAAACATGGCACAAATTTTCCTTATGAGATGCTGACCAAGTGTTATTACTTTGTAGCCGATCCATCATCCAAGATGGCCGCCAGTGGGGGGATTAGTTTAACATAGGACCCTATGTGAAATGCATACACAAGTCTTCTTCTAGAGAACCACCGAATTGAATGAATCAAATATAGCCTGAATGTTCCTTTCCTTATGAGGTTGTGTTGTTAGTTTTAGCCAAATTTTATATTTATTTATATGATTTCAAAAACCCAAGTAGAATCAGGTGAGCGATACAGGCTCTTGAGAGCCTCTAGTTTTTCATCTCATAGCTCACGATTTGCAGAGCTCCATCGGTGTATCTCTTTGTCCAGACGGTGTTCAGCTGCTTGTTAAGTCTTTCACATCCCCAAGTGCGGATATTTTTCTCTCTCCAGCACAAGGTTATAACTTTTGCGAACCAACACTTCATGTCAATATTTTAAATGTCTTTGACAGTCCAGGTTGAGTCCTGACCTACTTCTCGCCATTTGAGGGTTTCCACATCAGTATTTTCCAAAATTTCTACCCTTTGCGCCATTAACTCTCTGATCAGACATATTTGTAATCTTACAATCCATTGTGTTTATCCTATCTGTGGATTTGTTTTGGTGTATTTTCTTTTTTCCACAAAATTACATTTTCCCACAACCCCAACACCCACTTTCCCCCTTCAAGCCCAACCAACAACGTTTTGCCCTCTTAACCTCGTCAACGAGCGTGCAAGATTTTCGGATTTTTAGGTGCAGTCCAAGCATAAATTCCCCTCAAAATGTTCAAGCTTATTTCGATTTTTAGTCCCTTGTTACTGCGCGGAATAAATTGACTATATACCATTTTTTCCTCTTTTTATAAGCTTCCGACTGAGGTAAAAGGTAGGTCAGAAATTAAGGGCTGAAGGGTCCCAGCAGTACATTCCATTATTAAAAATATCCATTTCATTATTCAAAATAGACTGTTTCTTATTTTTCACGCGTATTTTGGCATTTACGTCCCCAATAACCCCTCTAATGGTCATTGCAGAACATATTGTTTATACTCAGTCTACTTCTCTATAAATAAGCTTTTATTTGGGTATCAATTTTGCCTTTATTATGGACTGTACGGTTGCAGAAGTCCATCATATTATTCAACATAAGCTATTTCTTATTGTTCAAGCGTATTTCGATATTTAGGTCGTTCGTTACTTCTCTTATATGCGTTGCGATACTTGTTGAACTATATACATTTTGTTTCTCTCGTAATACGCTTTAGAATGAGGTATAATGTTTATCTATAATTAGAGGCTTAAGGGTCGCAGCAGTCCATTCCATTATTCAAAATATCCATTTCATTATTCAAAATTGGCTATTTCTTAACTTTCACGCGTATTTCGACATTTAAGTCCTGTAATATGCGTTGCGGAACATGTTGACTATATACATTTTGTTCCTCTTGTTATAAGCTTTCGAATGAGGTATAAATTTTATCTATAATTAGGGGCTAAAAGGTCGCAGCAGTCCATTCCATTATTCAAAATTTCCATTTCATTATTCAAAATTGGCTATTTCTTAACATTCACGCGTATTTCGACATTTAAGTCCTCTAATATGCGTTGCGTAACATGTTCACTATAAACATTTTGTTCCTCTTGTTATAAGCTTTCGAATGAGGTATAAAGTTTATCTATAATTAGGGGCTAAAGGGTCGCAGCAGTCCTTTCCATTATTCAAAATATCCATTTCATTATTCAAAATTGGCTATTTCTTAATTTTCACGCGTATTTCGACATTTAAGTCCTCTAATATGCGTTGCGGAACATGTTGACTATATACATTTTGTTCCTCTCGTTATAAACTTTCGAATGAGGTATAAGGTTTATCTATAATTAGGGGCTTAAGGGTCGCAGCAGTCCATTCCATTATTCAAAATATCCATTTCATTATTCAAAATTGGCTATTTCTTAACTTTCACGAGTATTTCGACATTTAAGTCCTCTTATATGCGTTGCGGAACGTGTTGACTATAAACATTTTGTTCCTCTCGTTATAAACTTTCGAATGAGGTATAAGGTTTATCTATAATTTGGGGCTAAAGGGTCGCAGCAGTCCATTCCATTATTCAAAATATCCATTTCATTATTCAAAATTGGCGATTTCCTAATTTTCACGCGTATTTCGAAATTTAAAAGTGCTCTAATATGCGTGGCGGAACATGTTGACTATATACATTTATGTTCCTCTCGTTATAAGCTTTCGAATTGGGTATACGGTTTATCTATAATTAGGGGCTAAAAGGTCGCGGCAGTCCATTCCATTATTCAAAATATCCATTTCATTATTCAAAATTGGCTATTTCTTAACTTTCACGCGTATTTCGACATTTAAGTCCTCTAATATGCGTTGCGGAATATGTTGACTATATACATTTTGTTCCTCTCGTTATAAGCTTTCGAATCAAGTATAAATTCTATCTATAATTAGGGGCTTAAGGGGCGCAGCAGTCCATTCCATTATTCAAAATATCCATTTCATTATTCAAAATTGGCTATTTCTTAACTTTCACGCGTATTTCGACATTTAAGTCCTCTAATATGCGTTGCGGAACATGTTGACTATATACATTTTGTTCTCCTTGTTATAAGCTTTCGAATGAGGTATAAATTTTATCTATAATTTGGGGCTAAAGGGTCGCAGCAGTCCATTCCATTATTCAAAATATCCATTTCATTATTCAAAATTGGCGATTTCCTAATTCACGCGTATTTCGAAATTTAAAAGTGCTCTAATATGCGTGGCGGAACATGTTGACTATACCCAATTTTGTTCCTCTCGTTATAAGCTTTCGAATTAGGTATAAATTATATCTATAATTAGGGGCTTAAGCGTCGCAGCAGTCCATTCCATTATTCAAAATATCCATTTCATTATTCAAAATTGGCTATTTCTTAACTTTCACGCGTATTTCGACATTTAAGTCCTGTAATATCCGTTGCGGAACATGTTGACTATATACATTATGTTCCTCTCGTTATAAGCTTTCGAATTGGGTATAAGGTTTATCTATAATTAGGGGCTTAAGGGTCGCAGCAGTCCATTCCATTATTCAAAATATCCATTTCATTATTCAAAATTGGCTATTTCTTAACTTTCACGAGTATTTCGACATTTAAGTCCTCTTATATGCGTTGCGGAACGTGTTGACTATAAACATTTTGTTCCTCTCGTTATAAACTTTCGAATGAGGTATAAGGTTTATCTATAATTTGGGGCTAAAGGGTCGCAGCAGTCCATTCCATTATTCAAAATATCCATTTCATTATTCAAAATTGGCGATTTCCTAATTTTCACGCGTATTTCGAAATTTAAAAGTGCTCTAATATGCGTGGCGGAACATGTTGACTATATACATTATGTTCCTCTCGTTATAAGCTTTCGAATTGGGTATACGGTTTATCTATAATTAGGGGCTAAAAGGTCGCGGCAGTCCATTCCATTATTCAAAATATCCATTTCATTATTCAAAATTGGCTATTTCTTAACTTTCACGCGTATTTCGACATTTAAGTCCTCTAATATGCGTTGCGGAATATGTTGACTATATACATTTTGTTCCTCTCGTTATAAGCTTTCGAATCAAGTATAAATTCTATCTATAATTAGGGGCTTAAGGGTCGCAGCAGTCCATTCCATTATTCAAAATATCCATTTCATTATTCAAAATTGGCTATTTCTTAACTTTCACGCGTATTTCGACATTTAAGTCCTCTAATATGCGTTGCGGAACATGTTGACTATATACATTTTGTTCCTCTTGTTATAAGCTTTCGAATGAGGTATAAATTTTATCTATAATTTGGGGCTAAAGGGTCGCAGCAGTCCATTCCATTATTCAAAATATCCATTTCATTATTCAAAATTGGCGATTTCCTAATTCACGCGTATTTCGAAATTTAAAAGTGCTCTAATATGCGTGGCGGAACATGTTGACTATACCCAATTTTTGTTCCTCTCGTTATAAGCTTTCGAATTAGGTATAAATTATATCTATAATTAGGGGCTTAAGCGTCGCAGCAGTCCATTCCATTATTCAAAATATCCATTTCATTATTCAAAATTGGCTATTTCTTAACTTTCACGCGTATTTCGACATTTAAGTCCTGTAATATCCGTTGCGGAACATGTTGACTATATACATTATGTTCCTCTCGTTATAAGCTTTCGAATTGGGTATAAGGTTTATCTATAATTAGGGGCTAAAAGGTCGCGGCAGTCCATTCCATTATTCAAAATATCCATTTCATTATTCAAAATTGGCTATTTCTTAACTTTCACGCGTATTTCGACATTTAAATCCTGTAATATGCGTTGCGGAACATGTTGACTATATACATTTTGTTCCTCTCGTTATAAGCTTTCGAATGAGGTATAAGGTTTATCTATAATTTGGGGTTGAAGGGTCGCAGCAGTCCATTTCATTATTCAAAATATCCATTTCATTATTCAAAATTGGCTATTTCTTAACTTTCACGCGTATTTCGACATTTAAGTCCTCTAATATGCGTTGCGGAATATGTTGACTATATACATTTTGTTCCTCTCGTTATAAGCTTTCGAATCAAGTATAAATTTTATCTATAATTAGGGGCTTAAAGGTCGCAGCAGTCCATTCCATTATTCAAAATATCCATTTCATTATTCAAAATTGGCTATTTCTTAACTTTCACGCGTATTTTGACATTTAAGTCCTCTAATATGCGTTGCGGAACATGTTGACTATATACATTTTGTTCCTCTTGTTATAAGCTTTCGAATGAGGTATAAATTTTATCTATAATTAGGGGCTAAAAGGTCGCAGCAGTCCATTCCATTATTCAAAATTTCCATTTCATTATTCAAAATTGGCTATTTCTAAACTTTCACGCGTATTTCGACATGACTATATACATTTTGTTCCTCTCGTTATAAGCTTTCGAATTATGTATAACTTTTATCTATAATTATGGGCTTAAGGGTCGCAGCAGTCCATTCCATTATTCAAAATATCCATTTCATTATTCAAAATTGGCTATTTCTTAACTTTCACGCGTATTTCGACATTTAAGTCCTGTAATATGCGTTGCGGAACATGTTGACTATATACATTTTGTTCCTCTTGTTATAAGCTTTCGAATGAGGTATAAATTTTATCTATAATTAGGGGCTAAAAGGTCGCAGCAGTCCATTCTATTATTCAAAATTTCCTTTTCATTATTCAAAATTGGCTATTTCTTAATATTCACGCGTATTTCTTTAGGATATTTATAAAATACAGAAATTACAGATTATTTAACAAAAAACAATTTGTGTTTATCTTTTATAACAAAAAAGTTATGTCTTTCTTTCGAAAAATAAATTACGGCCACAAATCTGAATTTCGAGCAAATATACAAAATTTCGACCTCATTTTACTCAAAAAGTAGCACATGAAGGTATATTTTTTTATTACATATTTGATTTAATCAGGTAAAAACTAGCCGATATGCAAATTTTCATGATCTTGTAAATACAGAATCAAAACTGTATCGTATGCCCTTAAGGGTCGCAGCAGTCCATTCCATTATTCAAAATATCCATTTCATTATTCAAAATTGGCTATTTCTTAACTTTCACGCGTATTTCGACATTTCAGTCCTGTAATATGCGTTGCGGAACATGTTGACTATATACATTTTGTTCCTCTTGTTATAAGCTTTCGAATGAGGTATAAATTTTATCTATAATTAGGGGCTAAAAGGTCGCAGCAGTCCATTCCATTATTCAAAATTTCCATTTCATTATTCAAAATTGACTATTTCTTAATTTTCACGCGTATTTCGACATTTAAGTCCTCTAATATGCGTTGCAGAACATGTTGACTATATACATTTTGTTCCTCTCGTTATAAGCTTTCGTATTATGTCTAACTTTTATCTATAATTATGGGCTTAAGGGTCGCAGCAGTCCATTCCATTATTCAAAATATCCATTTCATTATTCAAAATTGGCTATTTCTTAACTTTCACGCGTATTTCGACATTTAAGTCCTGTAATATGCGTTGCGGGATATGTTGACTATATACATTTTGTTCCTCTCGTTATAAGCTTTCGAATCATGTATAACTTTTATCTATAATTATGGGCTTAAGGGTCGCAGCAGTCCATTCCATTATTCAAATAATCCATTTCATTATTCAAAATTGGCTATTTCTTAACTTTCACGCGTATTTCGACATTTAAGTCCTGTAATATGCGTTGCGGAACATGTTGACTATATACATTTTGTTCCTCTTGTTATAAGCTTTCGAATGAGGTATAAATTTTATCTATAATTAGGGGCTAAAAGGTCGCAGCAGTCCATTCTATTATTCAAAATTTCCATTTCATTATTCAAAATTGGCTATTTCTTAATATTCACGCGTATTTCTTTAGGATATTTATAAAATACAGAAATTACAGATTATTTAACAAAAAACAATTTGTGTTTATCTTTTATAACAAAAAAGTTATGTCTTTCTTTCGAAAAATAAATTACGGCCACAAATCTGAATTTCGAGCAAATATACAAAATTTCGACCTCATTTTACTCAAAAAGTAGCACATGAAGGTATATTTTTTTATTACATATTTGATTTAATCAGGTAAAAACTAGCCGATATGCAAATTTTCATGATCTTGTAACTACAGAATCAAAACTGTATCGTATGCCCTTAAGGGTCGCAGCAGTCCATTCCATTATTCAAAATATCCATTTCATTATTCAAAATTGGCTATTTCTTAACTTTCACGCGTATTTCGACATTTCAGTCCTGTAATATGCGTTGCGGAACATGTTGACTATATACATTTTGTTCCTCTTGTTATAAGCTTTCGAATGAGGTATAAATTTTATCTATAATTAGGGGCTAAAAGGTCGCAGCAGTCCATTCCATTATTCAAAATATCCATTTCATTATTCAAAATTGACTATTTCTTAATTTTCACGCGTATTTCGACATTTAAGTCCTCTAATATGCGTTGCAGAACATGTTGACTATATACATTTTGTTCCTCTCGTTATAAGCTTTCGAATGAGGTATAAAATTTATCTATAATGAGGGGCTAAAAGGTCGCAGCAGTCCATTTCATTATTCAAAATATCCATTTCATTATTCAAAATTGGCTATTTCTTAATTTTCACGCGTATTTCGACATTTAAGACCTCTAATATGCGTTGCGGAACATGTTGACTATATACATTTTGTTCCTCTTATTATAAGCTTTCGAATGAGGTATAAAGTTTATCTATAATTAGGGGCTAAAGGGTCGTAGCAGTCCCTTCCATTATTCAAAATATCCATTTCATTATTCAAATTGGCTATTTCTTAACTTTCACGCGTATTTCGACATTTAAGTCCTGTAATATCCGTTGCGGAACATGTTGACTATATACATTTTGTTCCTCTCGTTATAAGCTTTCGAATGAGGTATAAGGTTTATCTATAATTTGGGGTTGAAGGGTCGCAGCAGTCCATTCCATTATTCAAAATATCCATTTTATTATTCAAAATTGGCTATGTCTTAACTTTCACGCGTATTTCGACATTAAAGTGCTCTAATATGCGTTGCGGAACATGTTGACTATATACATTTTGTTCCTCTTGTTATAAGCTTTCGAATGAGGTATAAAGTTTATCTATAATTAGAGGCTAAAGGGTCGCAGCAGTCCATTCCATTATTCAAAATATCCATTTCATTATTCAAAATTGGCTATTTCTTAACTTTCACGCGTAATTCGACGTTTAAGTCCTCTAATATGCGTTGCGGAACATGTTGACTATATACATTTTGTTCCTCTCGTTATAAGCTTTCGAATGAGGTATAAGGTTTATCTATAATTAGGGGTTAAAGGGTCGCAGCAGTCCATTCCATTATTCAAAATATCCATTTCATTATTCAAAATTGGCTAACATGTTTAACCCCGTTGAATTATTTATGTATGTGTCTGTCCCAATTCAGGAGTCTGTAATTTAGTGGTTGTCATTTGTCTATGTGTTACATATTAGTTTTTCGTTCATTTTGTAAAATAGATAAGGCCGTTAGTTGTTTACATTGTCTTATTGGGGCCTTTTATAGCTGACTATGCGGTATGGGCTTTGCTCATTGTTGTAGGCTGTACGGTGAGCTATAGTTGTTGATGTCTGTGTCATTTTGGTCTTTTGTGGATGTTTGTCTCATTGACAATAATACCACATCTTCTTTTTTATATTTCCTCATTTGTATGCATATTGTTGCATTTAGGTCGTCCGTAAACCCTCTTATGGTCATTGCAAATCAAAATGTAGCTATAGTGTCACGGTCAAATTTTTTTATATTTTTTTCACTATTCACCGGTTCAATTTGAATAATGAAACATAAACCATTTCATTATTCATTATTCATTTTTCAATATTGAATAATGAATAATGAACTATTTCATTATTCATTATTGAATAATGAATAATGAACTATGAATAATGGACGTACTTCAGCCCGGTACGTATGATAATGATTTCAAGAAATACAATAAACTTTGACACTAAGATGCATGTATATGAAAATGTTTGCCCTGCTTTGTATTATGTATTCCAATTTTAACAAAATAAATATTCAAACTAAGGAAATGATGGCAATAGCTGCACGGCAAAACATTTTATTACTCACGAAGGTCAAACAAACAGTATCAATTATATTACATAATGTATGCGTTTCAGATTCTTTCGATGTCCACTTACTTCCTAATAACACTAAGTGATAGTTCTCAGTATACTTGTTTTGCTTTAACGACTGAGTTTTTATTTCTTGTCTTTTTAACACACACATATACAAGTACATGTTAATTTATTCATCAGTAGTACACACTACATATTTAAAACTAGCAAACCAAATGACATGGTCATGTTCATGTGTATATAGAATTAAGTTTGTAATGTAAACGTTATAATTTAGCACGGGAATTAATTTCATAATTTTCGTGTCACGTTGATACAGAATAACCTCCGTTCAAATAGCACATACAAAAAAGAGATTGATAACGCGTCAAAATAATTTCATATCAGAGTCTTGAGTGATTTCTTCATTTCTGTATTCTTTATCATTCTTTATTTTATTTGTCCATTTATTCTGCTTTTTCGTAAGTTATTTCTCTATTCTGTGAACCCAGATATATATATAACTCTGTTATCGAATTAGACCATGATTTACCGGATTTGATATCTCATAAGCAACACGACGGGTGCCACATGTGGAGCAGGATCTGCTTATCCTTCCGGAGCACCTGAGATCACCCCTAGTTTTTGGTGGGGTTCGTGTTGTTTTTTCTTTGGTTTTCTATGTTGTGTCATGTGTACTATTGTTTGTCTGTTTGTCTTTTTCATTTTTAGCCATGGCGTTGTCAGTTTGTTTTAGATTTGACTGTCCTTTTGGTATGTTTCGACCCTTTGTTATCAGAGTGGGATATAATTATTTGATGTTTTTCAGATACCAGTTGAGTCAGACTTGCCTGTTGGGAATAACTTACAGGATCAACTTACGATATTAATGCATTACACCATCGATGCAAATATAACGTACTCGTCAGAAAAATTGAGCAGTCCTGCGAATATGGCAGAATGGCTCGTATCGAAAACAGGTACTTACAACAAAAAGAAACAACAAATTACGTGGATATTAAAACGGGACGACAAAGATGTGCAAAGGAACAAACTCCCCTCCCCTCAATGAAATTGCGAAGATCAAAATGTATTGATACACTCATGTGCTTATGAATTACTTTTTTCAATTGTGATAATTATAGTTCAATGCACAATGCACATGTCAAATTATCATTTTAAAAAAAACGATTTCACAAATCAGTATACATTAACATAAAATACCGCGGGCGTGGTAACATAAAATGTACAATGGCCACATATTCTTGTTTCTACACTTTCTTAGTTATCCTGTCATTGTTCAATTGGTATACAATGAAGAATTTTAGACATTCGCGAATAGCGAGAGTAAAACTAAGAATGGAAATTGAGAATCTGTCAAAGAGACAGCAACCTGACTAAACAGCAGACAAACAGAGTATTTCCATTGTATAACACTATTACTTGTTGACATAATACCATTATATTTTGTGATGGCCTCCACAGTCGTCTTGTGTATATTACGTTACAAAGAAAACACTATTGAAGAGCAATACCTGTATTCTTCTTAACTCATGTCTCGCTATGAAAAACCCGATTTCTATTTTAGATTTGCAGAAAAAGTGGTCAAACTCATAGGTAGCGTAAATATTAACAAAATAACGGTTAACAATAAGCTATAGTTAAAAGCAACGTATATATCCTTACAATGTATACCATATATTTACCTGTTTTTATGCCCCACCTACGATAGTAGAGGGGCATTATGTTTTCTGGTCTGTGCGTCCGTGTGTCTGTTCGTCCGTCCGTGCGTCTGTTCGTCCGTCCGTGCGTCTGTTCGTCCGTCCGTCCGTCTGTTCGTCCGTCTGTCCCGCTTCAGGTTAAAGTATTTGGTCAAGGTAGTTTTTTATGAAGTTGAAGTCCAATCAACTTGAAACTTAGTACACATGTTCCTTATGATATGATCTTTCTAATTTTAAAGCCAAATTAAACTTTTGACCCCCAATTTCACGGTCCACTGAACATAGAAAATGAAAGTGCATGTTTCAGGTTAAAGTTTTTGGTCAAGGTAGTTTTTGATGAAGTTGAAGTCCAATCAACTTGAAACTTAGTACACATGTTCCCTAAGATATTATATTTTTAATTTTAATGCCTAATTATATTTATTATCTAATTTCACGGTCCATTGAACATGGAAAATGATAGTGCGAGTGGGGCATCCGTGTACTTTGGACACATTCTTGTTTCTAAAGAATCAATTACACGATGCATAACTTTGTTCTTTCTAATCTTGATGAATATTTTATCAATATTTTGCAGGAGTTTTATCTCGAGCTGGTGCAGACGGAACATTGTTTGCAAGAACAGGACCATCTCCAAGTTTACCATTGAACTATCCAGATATTTGGATATTTGGTTTAAGCTATGCATCTGATGAAGCAACTGTCGAGAATGGTTTCAAATTTAATTTCCGACCTGATGTGAGTAAAAAAAATCATCATAGATACCAGGACTAAATTTAGTATATACACCAGACGCGCGTTTCGTCTACTAAAGACTCATCAGTGACGCTCGAATCCAAAAGAGTTCAAAATGCCAAATACAGCATTGAAAACCAAAATTCCTAAAAGTTTTGCCAAATACAGCTAAGTTTATCTATGCCTGAGGTAGAAAATCCTTAGTACATCAAAAAATTCCAAAACATTTGTAAACAGTAAATTTATAAATATAACCATATTAATGACAATTCATGTCAGCATAAAAAGTGCTGACTACTGGGCTTGTGATTCCCTCGAGGAAATAAATATCCACCAGCAGTGTCATCGACCCAGTGGTTGTAGATAAACTCATGATAGATACCAGGACTAAATTTAGTATATACACCAGACGCGCGTTTCGTCTACTAAAGACTCATCAGTGACGCTCGAATCCAAAAAAGTTTAAATTGCCAAATAAAGTACGAAGTTAAAGAGCAGTGAGAACTAAAATCATTAAAAGTTTTGCCAAACACAGATAAGTTTATCTATGCATGAGGTAGAAAATACTTAGTTTTTCAAAAAATTCCAAAATATTTGTAATCAGTAATTTTTTAAATATAACCATATCAATGACAATTGATGTCAGCAAAAAAGTGCTGACTACTGGGCTTGTGATACCCTCGGCGAAATGAATTCCAACAGCAGTGGCATCGACCCAGTGGTTGTAAATAAACTCATTATAGAAACCAGGACTAAATTTAGTATATACGCCAGTCACAACTTGTACTTTCTAATTTTCATTTATGTAAACAATTTATCGTATTGTATACAAACAAACACCTTCCTCTTGCGAAATATTTGTCGTAACTGCATGTATTCTCTAAACTAGCTTATAATCTTTGAACAAGTTTATCATCTCCAAACAAGTTTATCATCTCTAAACAAGCATAAATTCTCTAAACTAGCTTATAATCTCTAAACAAACTTATAGTTATACATTGTTGACGTCCGATGGTAGCTATTTTTAAATACGCAGTGCTAAAAACAAACTTACATTTTATCTAATAGATTTATTTCTGCAATATGGATCGGTCATATACTCAATACTGAGAAAGGTTTTGTTTGGTTAGACATTGCTGTTATGACCCAATTACATCAATATCAAAATATCTTCTGATTTTTTTCAAAGTCAACAATTCTGAGTGCACTTTATATTTAGGTAATTAGAAATCAAGTGCAAAATGCAGATTCATCTGGATTCAACTTGTTTCCATTACTGATACGACCTGAAAGTAGAGGCACTATTCGATTAGCTTCAACCAATCCACGGGCGGAACCATTAATTATTCCAAATCACTTAGCAACAAGTAATGACGTAGATACACTGTTACGAGGTAAATTGTGGTCAATACTTCTTTTACAGTAATTTAGCTTTTTTTTACATAATTAATCTATAGCAATTATCACATAGTGATTACGTGTGTAATATTATACGTTGTTCCTTGTACAACTGTTTCACGAGCGTTTTGTCTACTTAAGACTCGTCAGTGACGCTCATATCAAAATATTTATAAAGCCGAACAAGGGCAAAATTGAAAAGCATTGAGGATCCAATATTCAAAAGATGTGCCAAATACGGTCAAGTTAATCAATGACTGGGATAGGAAATCCTTATTTTTTTTTCGAAAAATTCGAAGTTTTGTTAACAGGAAATTTATAAAAATGACCACATTATTGATAATCATGTCAACAGCCAGGTGTTGACTACTGGGCCGGTGAAACCCTCGGGGATGAAACGTCCACCAGTAGTAGTTTCGACTCAGTGGTAAAACATGAAATCATACGAAAACTTAAATTCTGTTCGACTGATTTGTGTCAAATTTAAGGTTTGTTTAATTTCTACATTTCTTTGAAATAACTTTTATACAGGCTCTCATTTTCAAATTTGCACACATGGAAAAATAACTTCAAGATTTAACCGCAAGCGGTGCCTATTTGGTAGTTCCGACATATCTTCTTGTTTCTATAACTTCAGGAATAAGACTGGTACAGAGACTTGTATCTACCCAATCATTTGGGCGGATCATGCCTAGATTTGTACGAAGAGACTTCGGAGGAATATGCCAACAACAGTTTGATTCTGATGAGTACTGGAGATGTATGTTACATCATTTTAGTCATCATATATATCATGCTTGCTGTACCAACAGAATGGGAAATATAAATGACCCTACAGCAGTAGTAGATCCTGAATTGAGGTAACATTTCATTCCAACCTTTAACAATTCGCGAACAATATTATTTCGATAGTTACGAGATATATTTGATCTTATTGAACATTTAATTCAATAACATAGCAATACTTCAGTATGTGCTTCGTAGAGCAGCCGATCGCATATACACATTAGACACAAATATCGGGAGAAAAAAAACACAAATTTCGATGAGAAAAAATTATCTTTCGATTTTATTACACCCACCTATGAGTTATAATTCTTGTTTTACAAAGATTATCATAGGTAAGTGGTGAAGTTGCATGAAAATCAAAATATTCTTAACTAATTTCATATCTTTAGATTAATCAATAGAACTTGAACTACTGATTGTTGTCTGTTTATATCTTAGGGTTAAAGGCATACAGAATTTACGTGTTGTTGACGCATCAGTGATGAGGAACCAGATTGCTGGCGATCCTCATGCTTCAGCTATAATGATAGCTGAGAAAGCCGCCGATATGATCAGAGGAATAAATACTGTAGGTAGATGGAGACCGCAAGTGGACATGGCAATCTCAGGTGGTATTTCTCCATTAGGTAGACGTCAGTTGGATATTGTGGCTCAAGGTCGTTCTTCAAAATTAAATAGACGTTATTAATTGGAAAAAGGCCACTTCAAATACAAAATGTATCGACACTTCAATAAACGTAATGTTGTAATAAACGTCTCAAACAAGGCCATCTGTTTTTTTCATATTTGTTGTACTAAATCACATTTATTTGATTCAAATATTCCTGCAACGTATATATATTACCGCTAGAAATAAAACAGAGTATGGCGATCAATATTCGAATTGTTCTCTTTCACGGTAACGTGAATTCACTGATATTGAATAACATAAATTGCATCTAATACATAGTATGCTGTTGTCGTCATGCAGTGGACATTTTCCCTGTATGTGTTTTCCTGATTGGATGAAGGGTAAAAATTAAAAAAAAAAATCCATTTTATTTTAACTGTTCTTCAGCGCCACATGCTACTTGTGAAAGCATTTTATTCGCACTTGAAAATAGTACAATTGTTTCAACTTGAAGCACACACATAGAGCTGTCAAAGAGTGGTGCAAGATACCAAACAGACATTTAAACTCAATAGTCAAGAATAAATCAACAATGCCATGGTTAAAAAAGACAAGACGAACATTCAAATGGACAGACAGAAAAAACAAAAGTACACAAAAAGCTCTAACAAAAATAAAAACCGACTCCACCCAAACCTTGGAGTAAGTGCTCATTTAGGGTAAGTAAAAATATACCACAACAACAAATCTTAGTGTACTGTTCGGAAAACATCATTGTTGACTGTGATATGTTGGTATTAATTGGGTGTTTTTATATAAATTCTGTTCAAATACTGTTTGGATCACGGGAAGCTGTATTCGTTTTATTTTCAACATTCGGCATTGTTATATAGATTCAACACTTGAAAATAACCTCAGCATGAGTACTTCAACATAGACAAATAAAAAATGCGTTATTTATACAAATCTATTTTCTGACTTTTTTTTGGAAGCAGAAACCGGAAAATAAAATAAAGGCCTGTTTAAGTTCTGTATCAGCTTCATTTTGAATTATTCACTCACAAGAGAGTAATTTGATGACATTTAATCCGAATTGAATTGAACTTTAATTTAAATATATAGCTAGGGATGTGTTGTGCATGTATTCATCTGTTAAAGGAGAAACTTGTCAAAACTGAAAGTGAAACAAGGTTACATGTTTATCATTTTTTTTTCTTTCACTGGTCGAAACGATGATAAACATACATGTCATGTGAACCTACACTAGAAGCTACACATTAGAATTAATTATTATTGTAGTCATCACAACATTGCTGTTTAGATTTATGCCTTCAAAACAGAACGGATTGAAAAAGACCAATTGGTACAAATCAAAGGTTTATTGCTACAATTCAGCTTCCACTCTTATTCTATTTTTAGAACAGTGTTTGTAATCGCATCAAAGTAATCAATTACTTTACCAAAGCTTTTAATTCTTTATTGTATGACATATGCATGATATGCGAATATAAGAATGTGGGAAAAAAATTGGGTTCATTTGAATATAAAGAAGATGTGGTATGATTGCCAAAGACGAATAACCACTAGAGACCATAGGAATATAATGAAAGCACTAATAGGGCACTATACGACCGTCAATAGTGTGATTCTTAAATGAAATATAAAATATACAATGTAACAAGTTATTTCCTCTTAGACCTGAAAATCTAAGCTACAGATTAATGACTATTGTTTTCTTTGTATCTTCGTATGACAAATTCATACTGCATTATACAATGTTACAAGTTATTTCCTCTTAGATCTAAACATCTTTTTTATATTCAAATTCAAAGCTGTAATAGTACATTTAATCAGACCAATAAACCTGGAGAATTAAGCTACAGATTAATGAATATTTTTTTCTTTGTATTTTTATATAATCAACTAAATGATGGACCTTGTGGAATAACAAGAATGCACAACTAATAATATTCAATTCGTGCCGTGCAAATTATTTGATTTACACAAGTGATTTTTCTAATATAACAAATACCAAAATTCGTTGATTCATTTGTTAAATTACAACTTTAGATTTATTTTGGATCATTGGATTTATGTACTTTTTTTAACCAAAAATACAAGCCTGCATGAAACATTATCATGATAGTATCAACTTAACTGTTTAAATCGAAATAAAAAATTCTAATAAATACAGTCTACACTATTTCCCGCAGATATGCAAGATTTGCTTGGTGACAATCTGGATTAATTGCTCTCAAAATTCGACTTTGTACATGTTTTCCTCTTCCCCAATGTCTTCTGATATATAAATCACAATATCAAGCGTAGTGTAAATGAAATTACCATAGTCGACACTCACGTAGATGGATGGATTAAACCTGGTTGTGTTGCTAGCTAAGCCTCTTACTTGTATGTATAAAAAAGGCGAACAATACTTAAAGGGACATTGAAACAAGTAAGTTAGTTAAAAAAAATAACAATACCATATCTATGAACGAAAAAGAATAACAGACAAACAATAGTACCCATAACGCAAACCAAAATCACTACTAGAAACTGTGATGACATCAGTTGCTCCGAAATTGGTCACATTCGATAAAAAGGACCAGGTCTGTAGAACAGAAATTACGATATATTCAGCTATCATTTCTTAAACGGACATTCCGTAACGGTCAATCAACTGGTGATGACGTTAGTAAAATTAAAAGAAAAAATATTACGACGGGATTATCTCAATTTCATGACTAGGAACTCTTGGTAATAAATTCCTTGTTACCAGAAACTTTCTAATAAGAAATTATGTTAGGAATATCATTCCAACATGGAGATACATGTAAATAGCCTGTATAAAGGCTCTGCAGGGATTTTTCGACATAACAATGGAAGTTAATTAATGGGAACCTATAATCCTCCTTTTTAAAATAAAGTTTTTCTCAACCGACCCTCATTGTAAATTTCTAAATGCAAGTCAAAATATGGGAAATGCAAATGTTTACCCTGAATTAAGTTGCATACTGTAATTATCCGGGGGTAAAAAAGAGAAAATATAATTATGTTTGTATCTTATTTAATTAAAATAACATTAACAGTACCAATGTGCACTAGATGCGCATTTCGACAAAAGATGTATCTTGATCTCATCATTGCCTTTGGGGAATGATTTGGTATATCACACCTTATTTTATTACTTAAGTAAAACTTAAATAAACATATTAAACGAGCTTTGTCTGAAAATTATTTCAGAAATTGTTTTTTTAAGATTAAATAATGATTTTCTATAAGACACTGTAATATCTATGTCAACGCAACCAACTTTATCGGAATTGATTAACTAAACACACAGAAAGGCGAAACGTAACCTTTCTTACGTTGTAATAGAGGTTTCTCAACATCTTACGAACGGACGAAACTCTACGAACGTATCGTTATGGAGCAGTAATTTTTGTTATAATAAAATCCATAATATATATGTCTACCGATACTGCAGCGTGTTTAAAAAGGACAACAGCTAACAACTTAATATCCTTTTTTGCAACCTTGTATTTTATTATTGTCATTAAACATCCATGTTCCAGTTTATTTTCTGCTGTTGACTGTTTCGTTTTCTTACGTCGAGTTCCGTTTGTTGACATGTCGTATATATATGCGTTCGATTTATCTCCCTTATCCATTCAAAAATAACATTTTTTATAATGTCCTTGATTAAAAAAATAACACATCTAGTTTGCAATTGGTTGATTGATTGTTTGGTGTTTAACGTTCAGTGGCAAATAGTCCATTCATTTCATTGCAAAATTAGCGTTTGGTAAAGGATTAATAAGTGATTGAGAAAATATTTCATATATCCACACGTCCCTTCTATGGGTCCAATTGATTTGAGTTACAATGAGTTTCATTTTTTCGTACCGGAGAGTATCTTGGATAGATATGTCGTAAAATAGCTTTCTTATTTCTAATATTTAATGGAAATCAGTTAAAGAAATTTAATGGTGCGCTCGATCTATCGTTAGAAATAGAGTTTAGTGTGTTCTTGTTGAAAGTATGAATGCTACAGCTCTAACAAAACTGGAAGTCACATAGTTATCAAAATATATGTTTTCATAAATTACAGCTCTAACTAAAAAGAAAAATGAAAAATATGAAAAACAGAGGAAATATGCACAGTTTGCCAAAGAAGCTTTACGGAAACAAAAAAAAATAGATTTTTTTTATGTATATACTAATAATTATACTGTAAAGAAAACATACACACATAGAATAAGAAAGACCATGATACATTTTATGTAACAACAATAACACAATAT
Source organism: Mytilus edulis (assembly GCA_019925275.1). NCBI lineage: Eukaryota > Metazoa > Mollusca > Bivalvia > Mytilida > Mytilidae > Mytilus > Mytilus edulis. The sequence continues at coordinate 89,537,812 of CM034354.1, read as the reverse complement.
ATAAGTTTAAATATGCATTTCAATATTGTCCCTTTTTTTTCTTGTTAAGTCTATCAATTTGTAACAATATATCAATAAGAAGAGATCATTTGAATTTTAGTGGTTGGGGCAAAGAAGTTATCCTGGAACCACATTGGAACTTATTGTGATGTTTTTTTTCCCGAATATAAGTCGAAAGGCGTTGACTCCTAGATTTATTTTACCTCATGCCCACGAAAGAATTTTTACCGTTAATCAAATTCTAGCTAATTCAAAAGGATTCCTATCCCTTTCAATCCATATATCTATATTTACCTTTTTCACATAAACTAAACAGTGATGTTGTCATCATGTTTATTAAAATTTCTTGTACGATTACTTTCCTTTGATTAAATATTATATATTCTCCGCTTAAATTTATAGTCCAATAAGACTTTCAAACTGTGTAAATTGTATATTAGATATTATATATTATTGCACTAGTGCAATAAAACTTCCAAAATGCATGGCGTCACCAACGACAAAACGTCAGTTTATACCAATTTATACTTAAATATTATATTGCTATACAATAAAAGGGTTATTGCATGAATATTTGAGAATATTGTCCCTCGTAGAACATATATTGCACTCGCAAGCTCGTGCAATATAAAATTTATACTCGGGACAACATTCCCTTATATTCATGCAATTACCCTATAATATCAAATAAATATAGTATGTACTTGATTCAAAATGTTTTAAAAAAATCAAGCATGCATATTTTACATGTAAAAGACATTTCAAAGGAAAAAAGAGCACAGCCGATAATCCAATATTATAAGATAAATTACTGCTCCCTCTTTTCTCGTTACGGCAAGTTACGTCAAGTTAAGGCGATTTTCGTTCGTTCGTAAGATGTTGAGAAACCTCTATTACTATATACTTATTTCAAGTTTACTTTACAATATTAAGGGACTTAAGGATATTAAAGTTGTAATTAAATATATTGACATTGGAATCGCTATAATTTAACCAACACAATAAATGTACCAAGGACATTTAAATCAAAGGCAATTGGTTACGTTACAGGGAAATAATATCCTGTGTATGCCACTGTGATTTCCCAGTTTCCTTTTGCTGATGAATTTGTAAATTCTACACAAATAATATTGATTAAATTACCATTAAAATTGAGAATGGAAATGGAAAATGTATCAAAGAAAAAACAACCCGATCACAGAAAAAACAACAGCAGAAGGCCACCAACAGCTCTTCAATGTAACGAGAAATTCCCGCACCCGGAGGCGTCCTTCAGCTGGCCCCTAAACAAATATATACTAGTTCAGTAATAATGAACGCCATACTAGTTTTCAAATTGTACACAAGATTAAAATTAAATAATACAAGCCTAACAAAGACCAGAGGCTCCTGACTTGGGACAGGCGCAAAAATGCGGCGGGGTTAAACATGTTTATGAGATCTCATTAGACTAAGAAATTAACTAATGAGTATTTGTTGATACATTGTGAATATTTTAAAAACACCCGTTGCATTTACATCTAAAAATACGTTACTAAAATACATCGGTGTATAAACAAATTGTTATATCAAATTATTCAGAAATTTATTTATCGTGTTTTTCGGTACTAATCCCCAAGCCAATTTACAAGTTTTGCTACTAAAGTAGAACTAAAGATCAAGGATATAAACTAATAAGAAAAACTCAAAACAAACAAAAACCTTTTGAACGCTTTCGCCCGATAACTGAGCGAAAGTTGATCTACGTGTCTACAGGATGCACAATTCAGTTGCAACCTTAAGTCGGTAGAAATGTGAAAGTTTTTTTTGTATATTGGGATAGTATGCACACAAAAATAAGAGTCTTAGTATGGTGCACATTGAAGTGTTCACCATTTGTATTTACATTAATTGATCTTATATGCTTTTATATTTATCTATGTTTTAAATAGAAATTTTTCGAAAAATTTTGCCATTTTGAAAATTAAGGGTTTACTCTCCACATGCTCCATCTTGTAAGGTTTGTTGACTGTTTATGTCAAATCAGAACTCCATATATCTGTTAACCTCGAGCGTGACTAAGAAAGCAAAATACTTCTTCCCACTGGCAGAACAAAAGCAATGAAAACTTATTTTCATATTTCCTATATTATGGGAATATCATCGTATTTTTCTGTCATCCATAATGCAATTAGGAATATTAATTGTTCGGCTAAAAGTTCAGTAGACTTATTTGTCGCTAGTTGATTTCTTTGTGAAAGCATTTCACCTGGAAGGTAATTACATTTAGATCCGTCACAATGATATTAAATAACTGAAAGATGACACAGTAATTTGTAATCATTCAGCTAATTTTATTTGTAACAAAACAGCAGGCTTCCCTAGATAAAGTATATGTTACCAATAATGTCATCGAGCAATATCTGATTGACATTAATTCTGTTTACTTTCTAATTAATTATTGTTTAATATGATATACAATAAGCAATATATTATGAACAATACTTCTTTTCAACACAGAAGCAACACCAAAAAAATATGAGAAAAGTAAATAATCACAATACAAGAGAATGCATGTTATCACCATTCACAAAAACAATATTCCTTCGTTATTCCTATGTTATTTCTATGTTATTCCTATGTTATTCCTATGTTTTTAACTTATGCAGTAGAATTGTATCAAAAATTAAAAAGGATCTTCTAATCTATCTCTCATTTTAAAAAAAAAATATTTTTGTATGATAGAAGATCATGCCGTTGAAATAACTTAATTGAAATTTACTTCGATTAGCATAAAGTGCAAAGTAAAGCGATATACTACTTATCATTCAGACACAAAGCCATAAAAAAGAAGGACATGATAGAGGTTTTTCTTGATTTTTGTTGTTGATAACAAGCCCGTACACTATCAGGGTTTCGATATGTATTTTGTAAGATGCTTTAAAAGATACCACTAATGAAATAACTCAATCATTTATATCCATATATGCCTATTAACTTATTCTTCTTACCTTAAGGAGAAACAGAAAGAAAGTATTATTTTCGTTATGGGTTCGGTGTTGTTTTGAAGCCTTTTAAAGAAATTGGAGGACTGCTGCTCTTCAAAGACGAAATAATTTAAGATGCCGTTTAACTTGAGTTTTGTATATGTTAATCAACCTTTATTAAACCTTTTTTAGTGTGATTATTCGGTAATTTCTTTTGTTTTACTAGTAGTTATATTATTCTGTCTGATTTCCATTCTACAATGTTAAACAATGATTTTACCTCACTAAGTTTGTCTTAACATAGAACTTATAAATTTCCATCCAATTCATAATGTGCAAAAGTTAATAAATATGCATCCAAATACGACCTATAGGCAACCTATAAAGGTTCAAAATTAGGCATGCCTGAACTTTTGGTTGGAAACAAAGTTCGTAGAAAAATACCAGTACCAAGTCAGAAATAATGACGGTTATTATTTATCTGTTTGATGTATTTGATCTCCTCATTTTGCCATTTGAGCTGATTTTTTTGGTTATTTTACTTTTTACAACCAAACGTGTATACAATTTATACGACTTTGGGCCATGTAACTACTATGTCACCCAAATAGCTATCAAAAGTACCAGGATTATAATTGTATACGCCAGACGCGCGTTTCGTCTACATAAGACTCATCAGTGACGCTCAGATCAAAATAGTTAAAAGCCAAAAAAATACATCTATATAACTTTAACAGTAGTTCATGTTCAAAAGACATAAATTAATTGAGAGAAAACAATTCCGGGTAACAAACTATGTGTTATATCAGCAATGGCTTCCATCTTACATTGCTGAATACGATATAACTCAATACCTAAATCCCTTTTCAGTTGATATTGTATTGATTCAGTGTTTTTCTATGTTAAATCTATATTCATCTTCTGAAATGTTCGATACAATATGGCATTAACTCTTGTATCAATTGACAATTTGATTTATGCCGACCTTGTCCTGTTAGCGATGTGTATTGATGTATTTCGTTATATTTATAAACTTAAAAGAAAAACAAAGTGATGCAAATCAGCATCTAAGTGTAATTGCAGATCACTTAACTCATCTGTTTATCTTGATTTGCAGATCTGTTTTTAAGAATATCAAGACAATTTTATTGTGTTCCTTATAAACTGCAATGAATATAACGGCATTGTAGATTCAATTGGTCCAGACGTTTCAGATACGATTATTGTTAAAGTTACCCAAACGATGAGCTATGGAAGTTTTTGTGATAGGAATAGCTCGTTTGCACATTTGGGGCAGGCGAGTTAAAATAATATACCAAAACTTATTTACATGAAGATAGAAGAAAGATGATTTTAGATAAATAAAATACAAAAAACACACTACACTAATCTGTTTCATTAGCTTTTGGTTTTTTAAGTTTGTTATTCTAAGTTTTTTATAGTCACTATTCAGAAGGCCAAATACTCTATCGTTCATATCAAAGTTAAGGTAGTATGATAACTTGTAACATGCATCTCAAAATGATTTAAATACTGATTTAAAAGTATCGTAACCAATTGTAACACAGAAAAAAACATGAGCTACATACAGATGTACACAAATGGGCTCAATTTTGAAAGTTTTCGTTTATGATATAGATTTATGTATCAGACTAGCAGGCCTGTTCATGGTGTTTGTACATATTTTCAGTCAGAAACCGAAAATAATTTATATAGCATAGTCAAATATATTTCATAAAAATAAGATTGATGAACGAATCATTTAATGTTGATGGTGTTCAGATGTACCATGCACAATGTTAGCGGTTATTTGATCAGAGTTATTAAATACATTTTCCTAGTAATTATTGAAATGCATTTGCATTGCAAACAAATATCCAAAGTAATAAAAGTTGGATGAAGATATGATTAACTAATCAATCATTTAGAAAGTCTACTGAAAAAACTCAAAATAGAATTAGCAAAATGTTAACCAATAATCCATACATACATGTACGAGCTTGTCGTTATATTTCGACGGTTTTATTATGATATAGATTTATAAGTCAGACACGTAGGCGTTTCATGTTGTTTGTCCAAATGTATGACAATTTTCTGTATGTTTTTAATTCATTTAAAAATAGTTATGAATTTATATAGCGTTGCCATATGTACTGATATTAAAAAGTAAAATCACCAAAATATTGAACTCCGAGGAAAATTCAAAAAGGAAAGTCTAATATCAAATGAAAAGTTCAAACACATCAAACGAATGGATAACAACTGTCATATGCCTGACTTGGTACAGGCATTTTCTTATGTAGAATGAATTGAAAAGGTTAAACGAATTTATTCAGCGTTATTAATTCAACCAGGGATAACTCAATGAAATCATTGTGTACACATACTTTATATGGTGAAGCCTGCTGTTTTATAACAAATAGAATTAGCTAAACGGCATACATACATTTTCGCCATTGTCTTTGTTTTTCAAAGTTTTTATGAATGATATAGATGTATAAGTCTGACATTACATGTATTTCATGGTGTTATCTAAATACATAACATTTTTTCTATGTGTTTAATTAATTGAAAACTGCTGAAGAATTTGTATAAATTTGCCAAATGTACTGCTCAAGGATAAGCTTAATAAATGAATCATTTATTGTTGATGGTGTTCAGATGTTCCGTGCACAATGTTGGAGGTTATTTGATCATAGTTATACAACTCTGATAATAAGGGAAATGCATCTTTGTGGTAAGTAAATCTGCGAACTTTAAAGTGATTTTAGTTGAATGCAGAACTTATAAATGCATTAGGTCATTCAAAAAGTCTACATGATCTGGCACAGCGGGCTGTTTTATGAAAAAAATACATTAAGCTGAATGATATCCCATAACTGCGTCATTTTCCCAGTTAGTTAAGATCATTGTTATGATCTTAACATGTTATGATCTTAACATATTTTTTTTCAGATGAGATGCACCCGAGGTTAAATCAACATTCGACAAGTAAGTCTACTAAATTTTAGCATGAACAATGTATATTCTTAATTGCATTACGCTTTGACAAAAGAATGCGACACGGCAGTAAGTAAAAAAACTTGCTTTCCTGACATTTTACTTCAGGTCGAAAGAAGAATAAAAGAAACCATGTTTCTATTTCAAGTCAATAAACCTATGCATTTGAAGGTACAGGTTGACAAATTGTAGTCAGTATATTATCATTCAATATTCTCAATCAATTCATGATTTATGACAATCCCAAAGTAGTATATCGTCACTTAAAGTGATTAGTTCTTTATCACTTAAGATAATATTTGCAAAATTAAGTATTTTCTGTTTTTTTTTTTTTAAATCAGTGATCAGAATTAAGCGTTATTATTAGCTAATATACATTTTTACATTTTGACTTCTTTGATAACAACACGAAAGTAGAACATTATACCAACCAATCTGTGTTTCGTATAACATGTGTTTACGTTTTAGATAAATAGGTCACTTTGTACAGTACTATATCTACGCTTTAACATAATAATTTGAAAGCCTTGACCATATCTACTGTCGTAAACACTAGGACAATGTCAACAAGTAAAAGGACACTACAATATAAGAAAAGAGTCGGCTTGTTTTTGTCAGCAATGATTCATTTTGACTCCCTGATGATTCTTAGGCAATTCAAGTTTCGTATCCCGGCAGTCAATGAGGAAAAAAACAAAGAAAGTGACAAACTATAAACAGCTGGAACGAATTTAATATAAAAATTAATCACAAAGATAACTTCCGAAAGCTGATAATTAGAACTACAATCTATTTTTACAAATGGCTGGTACTACAATCCTGTCTTTAAGAATTTTACTTTAACCATGTATACATTCATTGATGAATGACCAAGATTTTATATAGAACTTAGCAATAAATTTATTTCAAATATATTGTCTAATGTGTAAAAAACAGATAGCAGTTCGTTAAGACTATTTTATTTTTTTCTTAAAACATTTGCATCACAAATATCTATATGGACTACAATTTCAACAAACAACTGACAATTATTCAATAAACTACTAAAATGTGGTAGTCCAAACATGTGTCCTTCTTCTAACCAGTTGCCTCAAGGCAAAGTAATGTTACAAAAATGGTAAAGTTTGCTGCGTAATAAACTATAAAACCAATAGCTCTTCAGGTGAAGTTAAATAATACCTTCGGAATTCCACAGACGTCATAACGAGTCCGTTGGCCGTGTGCGATAAATGTCATTCACGGATGACGAGGCTATGTTAAAGGGGACGTTTCATAGCAGACTTTATTGTTAATACAAATACATACTGTCTGTCATACGAATAATTAAATGTTCCTTTTGCCATTGAAGGGTATAATGACGAGGAAAACAACCGTCTGTTGTACGCAATTATATGCAAGGAATATAAGAATACTTGTACACATATTCTGACTTATATATGACTTTCGAACAGCTGTATACTACTGTTGCCTTTATATATCCGTTCAACTGTTTGTTTTCGTTTCATAAATCAATTATCAGATTATATGTTGAAAATATCCATTTTTATTAATTTTGCAAATTTTTCTAAACTGATATCATTTGTAGGTAGCAAATATTACTTTTTCTACGTTTTGCAAATTTGTGTGAACTTATATCATGTGTATGTTGCAAATATCCATATAACTATATATAGTAAATGTTTACGTGTTGTATGTACAATGAAGCTCAACGCAGAGCGGTTAATTAAAATCGTTTTGTGTTCATTGTCAGTCGTTGGCTGTTCACGTTTACCCAGATCTTCTCTTATGAAACTTCTTGGTCAATCAGAACTGAAATTTGATAGAATGATATAAGAATAAGTGTTAAAATACATTCGATCGATTATACAGCCTTCCAATCTGAAATTTATCGGTATAAAAGACCAATAGGTAACCTAAGTTTGTATACTGTTCTGATGACTACTAAAGATATAGACAATATGTTTGAGCAATATCAAGATAAACCTTCTTTCAATTTTAACCAAAATAGTCTGTCAACTGTCCATTAATGTTTGAGACGATTTCAACTATATTCATGAAGTATGAGGTTTTATTTCGTTGTGTGACATTTAAAACGACAGTAAAAAGAGAACAAAACTAATATTTACCAATTATCGCTGATAGCTATACTGGTTGTCGTTTATGGTTACTTTCCATTATGCATAGCATGTACTTTAGTGTAAGTTTAATCTTGATTATGTAATGTGCACAGTAACTCCCTTGTGCGGAGCAATACATTTTGATTGACTCCCAAAGTTTTTTAAATGCAATTAATTTCAATTATAATAACATTTTGCACTTTATCAAACTACCACGTATTCGTGAAATTGAAATAAATGATATTATTAGTTTCACTATTTCTTCTCAAATGAAAATACACAAATAATTATACATGTAGTGTACATACGTTGTTCTCTTAAATATTAATCAGGATTACATAAAAAAAGCTTACTGGTACAATTTTTTAAATAAATCTATCGTGAACTGCAATTTTTTTAGAAATTTTTTTAAGTTATAAAAAAAAAGGAATCCACCTAAAGAGTGGTTTAAGAGAAAAAAGTTTGTTGTGCTCTTTTGTTAATTTTGCTGTAAATTTGATAAACACGAACCTTTACTATTATCTATATCCAACTTCTATGCAAACATGTACAAAACTGGCTTATATAACGTGAAACAAGAAAATAAGATAATTGAACACAAATAGACTAGTATTTGTTTACGCTTTGCTTACGTTTTGTCTAAAAACTAACCGACATTTATGCTAGGGTAAAACAAATTTGAAACTTCAATACGTTCATTGCTGAAGTTCAACTTCTAATAACTTTCCAAAATGACAAGTAAAAATTGCGGCAGCAGAATAAGATATATATTCATACTTACTATACTTTAGAGAAGTATGCTTTGAGTTATCTTGTTAATTTTGCTACTAATTTTTTAAACACGGAGCTATGCTATTTTTCGTATCAAACCTCTATGCAAACAAGTAAAAAGCTTGCTTATAGTACATAAATCAAGAATGATAGAAAGCAAACAAAATAATATTTAAATTTTTAAATGTCTACGTTAGACGCATGTTTTGTCTATAGACAATCCAGCTGTGAAACTAATTTAAAGTAAAACAGTTTTGAAAATTGATTTTGATATTTCGAAAGGGATAGTTTTATTAAATATTTTCATCCGTGAAGTAAAAAAAAATAAACACTTTCAAAATACCATTTATATAATCATTGATATGCACAATGTACTGGCATTGCAAATCCATCAATCAAAAACAACCTTGCAGGCATATATTTATATATATTGTTGGTTTATGGCTCTTGACTTCATATTAAATATCGATGATTTTCTTTCCATTACCTATAGTGAATCAATTTAACGAGCGTTTTTCTATTATTTATTTTATACATGTGATATGCCAGGTATTTCTCTTGGGGGAATAAAACTTTTTAATTCATTGCCAAAGTCACGGAAAAGCAAAACTTATCTTAATTTCAGTTAAACTTATATTAATTTCAGTTAAACTTATATTAATTTTAGTTAAACTTATATTAATTTTAGTTATACCAACACTTTTTCACTGAATCTCACGAACTTTCTTTTGTGGAATTGAAAATTCTAATAGATGATATAATTAGTTTTAAAGAAGCTTGAATGACATCTGCAGTTATAAAATATAGTAAATGATTGCTTTTCCCTAACATATTCAACTGGAATATATTAGAAGCAAACAGTTCAAATTACGTAATCAATCTGTTGTCAACTGCATCTTTGTTCTGACATTTAGAAAATTATAAAAAGTAAGGAATTCATTTACAGGCAAAACAATCAAAGACAATTAGATCAGTATGTTATCTGTGATATGCATCATTCTATATCTCGAAAATGTTTTACATGTAACAAAAAAGTATCACACTCAAGTTGTCGATATTAGAATTAGTTAACAATTATTCAAATCATTACTAAATTTTATTGTCGGTTCAAGGACATCATGATCCATTTGTAAATAAAAATCAACATGCAGACATCTAACATGTCTAATACGTTCGGATATTTGTATATCCAGTCATTGTTGACGTCTTATCTAATATATTAATGTGTTATGGAAAGTAAAAATAATCACCGCCTTCATTTCATTTTAAAAACTTTTCTCAGATCGTTGTTAATTAATGTATCATTGCCATTTACTTTCTTCGGATACCTGTTCTGACATCAGTTTCGAATTTCTTTTGAACTGATATTTGCTGTGCGTATTGGTGTGTGTGTGTTTATTCTGCGTCATCATCAAAAAGGGGGAGATAAGGTCATGCGTATAAACGAAGTCCTGATAACTATGATGAGTTTATTCACAACAACTGGGTCGATGCCATTGCTGGTGGAGATTTATGTCCCCGAAGGTATCACAAGCCCAGTAGTCAGCACTTTTTGTGCTGACATGAATTATCATTGATATGGTTAGATTTATAAATTAACTGTTTACAAAATTTGGAATTTTTTGAAGTACTAAGGCTTTTCTACCTCATGCATAGATAACCTTAGCTGTATTTGGCAACTCTTTTAGGAATTTTGATCCTTAATGTTTATTTACCACTTTCAATCCTGCTACATATTTGTGCCAGGAACCTGTAGGAATTATTAGACTATAAGGTAATTTACATGTTTTTGACGTCAATTTTTACTGAACTAGTTCACAAGGTTCCAAAGAACTACGTTTAATGCTTTCCTACGATAGACTACTAGTATGTCTGAACTCTTTTCCTCCTCGACCATTGTTTTCAAGTAGTAAATTTGTCATCGGAGTTGAGTGACTGCTGAAACATAGCCGATGAGCAATTGACCTTCCAAACAAATATATTGTCTTGTGTGATTGTCTCGATAAAAATTTGAAGGAGTCATTAAAACTCTCAATACGCATTGTAAGTTGTCTGACCAAGTATTTGAAATTGTGTTGTCAATCTTCATATACACTATGACATCATTGTTAATTATAAACGACACGAAAACTTCTGTATGCGATGGCATAAGTTTAATTGATTATTGATTACAAGTACAGTACAAAACATGTAAAACTCTATTTTCATTGTCAACTATTATATGTCTTATCCTTATAATGACTGTATGCTCTGAATAATGTTTCATTTTTAAAGTATGTAAACCTATTTCTATACACTGACTTGGCCTAGAAGGCGAATAATCTTTACTCGTGTATTGATGTCCTTTATATTTTATGGTAATATTTATAAATTTGCTGTTTACAAATTTTTGATTTTTTTTAAATACTAAGGCTTTTCAACATCAAGCATAGATTATCTTAGCTGTATTTGGCAAAGGTTTTAGGAATGTTGGTTCTCAATGATCTTGAACTTCGTTATTTATTTGGCCTCTTTACCTTTAATGGATTCGAGCGTCACTGATGAGTCTTTTGTAGATGAAACGCGCGTCTGACGTATATACTAAATTTAGTCCTGGTAACTATGATGAGTTTATTATGGTACGTTGTCCATGTCTGTATAGGACGAATTTGACAATACGATTTTGTACATGTAATTTTTAGTGTTGTCAAATCGTACACTTTTGCCTAACCGGTTACTCGGATAATCGTTCGACTGATTAACCGGTTAACCGGTAGTTTTCAGTTTTCGTTTGAAAGCCATATCAATAGTACCCTACATGTACACATATTTATAAGATGTGGTATGAGTGTCAATTTGACAACCTTTCATCCAAGTCATAATATTACGATTAAAGAATTGAAGTTTGTTCTTTGGCATTATAAGGCTTGTCTGTGAGGATTGTTGGAGAAGTTTGGCTTTTAATAAACAAATACACCGTATCAACTGTAGCATTTGTACCAACTTCAGGTTGGAAAATATATAAAAAACGTCTTGATCTCGTAGAATTGAGTTTGTCTGAAACCGATCATTGTTTAATTTTCTCTTGTTGTCTTCGAAAATAATGAGGAGTGTTTCAATTTGAAATGATTAATTATAAAAAAAGAAGATATGGTATGATTGCCAATGAAACAATTCTCCACAAGAGACCAAAATGACACAGATATAATAACTATATGTCACCATACGACCTGTTTCTTTCCTTTGTTTGCTTGTTTCTCTAAGCATGTTACTCGTACTATCACGTATACCTTGAGTACATTCACATTGGTTTGCATTTCACAATTTTTAAGGTAGCATTTCGTTTAAAGAAAGACTAAACCTTGCACTTCGGAGGTTACACATTTAGATGTTGGTTTACACAATATTAGATAAAACTGATCAAGAATGAACTAATTAGTAAAATTTAATCGCATTTCTGATTTAAAGTTATTGTTAAAAAAACATGTTTCCCAATCATGTTTCTTTAAGGTCCTGCCCCGAGCTCTAATAATTTTATGTATTTAGGATTAGTAATAGCAATCAATATACTGGACAATTGATCTGACAAATTAATAACCACGACGACAATTTTTAATGATTTCCATGCAAATTTATATCAAATCTATCAAAATTGGAAAAAAAGTCCGGTTAACCGGTTAGCGTTTTTGGTATTCGGTATTCGGTCGTTCGACCGGTTAACCGTTGACAACACTAGTAATTTTAAAAAGATGTAAAAGATAAATGAACACTGTAACTAGAATTTATCAGCAAGTAAAACTAGACAAATAGTTGGTTTTCCCGTTTGAATGGTTTTACACTAGTAATTTTGGGGCCATTTATAGCTTGTTGTTCGGCGTGAAATAAGGCTCCGTGTTGAAGGACAAACATTGAACTATAATGGTTTACTGTTATAAATTGTTATGAGAATTGAGAGTTGTCTCATTTGCACTCATACCACATTTTGTTCTTTCATCAAATGGAGTAGGTCCGGTAAGGACTGATTTTGACCTCAAATTTCAGGTTCATCTACAGAAAGATTTCATCGGAATCAATTAGTGTATGTGAACGACTTTTACTAATGTAATCATTAAAAACGATCCGAATCAAGCTAAAATATGATAAATCTACCAAATATGCCGACACATGTCACTTTTCAGATAGTTTTTGTCAAGAATGAAAGTGTTCGCATCGGTGTTCATCCTCAGCCTTCATACATGTATATTTTATGTATCATCATAAAATACAACTTGCATTTCAATATAAAGGATGAACACGAATGCGGCCACTTTTGTTTTACATGAAAACTGTCTAAAATTTAACTACAACGCTGATTTCAGTAATTTAGGATGACTGAATGGTGCCAGTACCCGATATGTGTGAATTGTTTTTTTTCAAAAACAGCCCATATTTATGTAGCAGAAGCATTCTACTTTCCAATAAATAACAAAAAGGTAACATTTGAACAATTTTGTAAAACTGCTATATTTTGAGGCCAAACAAGGGTCTTACTGGACCGACTCCTTTGATTGTTTAAGCATCAGGAACAGACCATCATTTGCCTAAAAGTAAACGAGAGGTAAAGCCCCAAAAACTGTGCTTATATCGGTTAACAAGCTGAGATTGGGGGAAAAGCTCACAAAAAATTACACTAGGTATATACCGTATTCACAGAAATTATTGGTAAGAAAACAATATAGGTCAAAGTAGTTTACAAAATATATTTTTGTGCCAAATTTGTAAATGCTTAAAAGATACAAGTTACATTGTAAAATTTCAAGCGATATGATTTTGTATTGGTATTAATAGATATAGGAAGATGTGGTGTGAGTGCCAATGAGACAACTCTCCATCCAAATAACAATATAAAAATTAAACCATTATAGATTAAAGTACGGCCTTCAACACGTTAAGCACGTTTTTATTTGCATTTACCATGTTGATCATTCAGAAAAAAATCTTTTTAAAATGTTGTGTTGTTATCCGTACAGTGCTTTTCATACTCGTATACATTCTTTCATCGCTACTGTAAATAACTATTAACTGTGTGACACGAATCACATATAGGTTTTATATAAGTGATATGTAAATGATATGAAGTCATTCAGTACGTTATATTCATTATAATAATCTTATTTCCACATGTTCATATTACTTCTTAAGTAAGGATTTTTTCTACATCAAACAGTGTTCCGTTATTATGCTTAATTAGTTACGTGTGTAAACCAGTGTATAACAATCATAACTTAAAAGGTCGTTTCGTGATCTGACTTCCTGGTTCGTTCTAAGACTATTGAAAGTGTCTTTACAATACAGCTCGTCTTGAAAATTGTTTGATGAATCAGCCTCGATAAGATATGTTCAATTATGTTTTTGTCTTCAATAAGCTGTTACCACCGGAGTTTCAAATGCTGTTGGTGTAAGTTAAGTTACGTATTATGCAACCTTCATCAATAAGAAAACATTTAAAAAGGCCCTGTTTGTAAAATGTTGATTAATTGAATTGAGAAAAACAAACGATCTAATATTAGACCTAATAAAAGATACCATTAAGAAATTTTTGAAAAGATGTTGCCATTTTAAAAATAATGATTTACTCTCCATTTTGTATGGTGTATTGACTGTTAAAAAAACCAGAATGTATAATAATAGAAAACAAATTAGAACTCCATATATCTGTTAACCTCGAGGTTGACTAAGAAAGCGAAACACTTCTTCCGACTGGCAGAACAAAAACAATGAAAACTTTTTTTTTTATTTTCTATATTATGGGTATATCATCGTATTTTTCTGTCACCCTTAACGCAATTAGGAATATAAATTGTTTGGCTAAAAGTTCAGTAGACTGATTTGTCGCTAGTTGATTTATTTGTGAATGCATCTCATCTAGAAGGTAAATACATTAAGATCCGTATCAATGATATCAAATAACCGAAAATGACAAAGTAATTGGTTATCATTCAGCTATTTTAATTTGTAACAATACAGCCGTCTGTTCTAAGTAAGGTACGTGTTATCAATAATGTCATCGAGTTATATTTTTTTATTGACATTAATTTTGTTTACTTCGTAATTAATTATAGTTTAATATGGTAAGCGATTAGCGATTATTCCTCGTAACAATTTATTTTGTTTCAAAAACAGAAGCAATACACCAAAAAAGAAATCAGAAAAGTAAATAATCACAACACAAGAGAATGCATGTTATCACCATTCACAAAAACAATATTCATTAGTTATTCCTATGTTTTAAACATATACAGTAGTATTTTATCAAATAGCAAAAAAAATCTTGTTATCTATATCTCATTTTTAAAAAAGATTATTTTTGTATCATAGAAGATCATGTCGTTGAAACAGTGCAAAGTAAGGCGATATACTACTTATCATTCAGACACAAAGCCATAAAAAAGAAGAAAAGGATAGAGTTTTTTTGTGATTGTTTTGTTGATAACAAGCCCGTTCATTATCAGGGTTTCGATGTAAATTTTGTTTGATGATTTAATACGATAACACTAATGAAGTAACTAAATCATTTATATACATATATGTCTATTAACTAAATCTTCTTAAAGTGAAAGAAAAAGACCGTATTATATTCTCTATAGGTTTGGTGTTGTTTGGAAGTCTCCGTTTAAAAGTTGGAGGACTGCTAATCTTTTAAGACCAAATAAGTTAAGATGACGTTTGCCTTGAATTTAGTTGGTGTTAATCTATATATTAACCAGTTTCGTAAAACATCAAAGACGAAACCTTTATCAGTGTGATTATTCGGTATTTTGTGTGTTTGCCTAGTGGTTTTAATTTCTGTTTGAAAGTCTTTCTACAATGGAAAATATAATAGTTTTACCTCACTAAAATCTGTTAATAGGAATAATAAATCTCCATCCAAGTACAAATGGCAAAATTGAATAGTTATACATCAAAATACGGCCTTCAACACGAAACATTTGATAACAACGAACATCAACCTGTTAAGGTCCAACAAATAAGCATGCTTGAACTTTTGGTAGGGTAACAGTTCGTATAAAACTACCAGTACCAAGTCAAAAATATAACAGTTATTATCAATTTGTTTGGTGTGTTCGATCTCCTTATTTAGACATTTGAGCAGATTTATGGGCCCTGGAAATATTATGTCACCCCAAGATCTATATAAAGTTAGCAGTAGTTCTCCTTAAATGTTTGATACAATATAGCAGTGACTCCTGTATGAACTGACAATTTGAGATATGCTGACCTTGTGTAGTAAGCGATGATGATTGATGTATTTCGTTCGGTTTATAAACTTAAAAGAAAAACAAAATGATACAAAACATCATCTAAGGGTTATTGCAGCTCACTTAACTGATCTGTAAATCTTGATGTTTTTTAGTATATTAAGACAGTTTTATTCTGTTCCTTATAAACTGCAACGAAGATAACGGCACTGTTAGATACAATTTTTTCAGTAGTTTCAGATACGATTATTGTTAAAGTTACCCAACGATGAACTATGGCAGCTAAAGTGATAGGAATATCTCGTTTGCACATTTGGGTCAGGCGAGCTACAAACATATACCAAAACTAATATGCATGAAGATAGAACAAAGATGATTTAAGATAAATAAGATAAAAAAAAACATACTACAATAATCTTTTTTGTTAGCTTTTTGTTATTTTAAGTTTGTTATTTTAAGTTTTATTTTACTTTTCAGAAGGCCCAATTACTCTAACGTTCATATCAAAGTTAAGGAAGTATGATAACTTGTAACACATATATCTCCAAACGATTTAAATACTGATTAAATAATAGCATAAACATTATTAATACAAAAAAACATGAGCGACATATACATGTACGCGATTTGGACTTAATTTTAACAGTTTTCCTTTATGATATAGATTTATGTATCAGACTTCATTTAGCAGGTCGTTCATTGTCCAGATGTATGGCAACTGTCGTCATGATATAAATTTATTCAGAAACTGTAAAGAATTTATATATCCTAGTAAAATATATTTCATAAAAATAAGATTGATGAACGAATCATGTAATGTTGATGGTGTTCAGATTTACCATGCACAATAATGGCGGTTATTTGATCAGAGTTATTCAATAACTTTTCCTTGTAATTATTGAAATGCATTTGCATTGCAAACAAATATCCAAAGTAATAATAGTTGATTGAAGATATGATTAACTCATCTATCATTTAGAAAGTCTATTTAAATAACTCAAAATAGAATTAGCAAAAAGCTAATCAATATTGCCTACATACATGTATACATTTGTCTTTATTTTTCATGTTTGTTTAGTATGATATAAATTTAATAGTCAGACACGCAAGCTTTAAGTCATGTTTGTTCAGATGTGTTACAACTTTCTCCATGATTTTAATGAATTGAAAAATGGTTACAGAATTTATTTAGCTTTACTTATTCAATCAGGGATAACTCAATGAAATCAGTGTGTACTCATACTTTATCTGGTGAAGCCTGCTGTTTTATAACAAATAGAATTTGCTAAACGGCATTCATACATTTTCGCCATTGTCTTTCTTTTTAAAAGATTTATTTAATTATGTACTGATGTATAATACAATTGACTATTTTGTCTATGTGTTTATTAATTGAAAACTGGTTTAAGAAACATTATAACTTTGCCAAATGTACTGCTTAAGGATAAGCTTAATGACTGATTCATTTATTGTTGATGGTGTTCAGATGTGCCATGCATATTGTTGGAGGTTATGTGATCATAGTTATGCAACTATCTCCTGGTAATTAGTGAAATGCATCTGTGTTGTAAATGATTTAAGTTGAATGCAGAACTTATTAATGCATTGGCTCATTCAAAAAGTCTACAGGATGAATCAGATAAGCTCCATGTCACCACTGTTTACACATACTTTATCTAGCACTAGCGAGGTGTTTTATAAAAAAAAAACAATAAGCTAAATGATTTCCCAGGTAGTTAGTTAAGATCATTGATATGATCTAAACAGAATTATTTTTCAGATAAGATTCACCCGCAGTAATATCAACATGCGACAAATAAGTCTACTCAATTTTAGCATGAACAATGTAATTTATTAATTGCATTACGCTTTGACAAAAGAATGCGGCACGGCAGGAAGTATAAAAACTTGCTTTCCTAGCATTTTACTTCAGGTCGAAAGAAGAACAAAAGAAAACGTATTTCTATTTCAAGTCAATAAACCTATGAATTTGAAGGTACAGGTTGACACATTGTTGTAAATATATTATCATTCAATATTCTCAATCAATTCATGATTTATGTCAATCCCAGAATAATGTATCGTAACCTTTAGTGTTGATGTCTTTATCACTAGAGATAATATTTGAAAAACAAATATCAGAATTAAGCATTATTATTAGGTAACATACATTATTATATTTTGACCTCTTTAATAACAAAACGAAAGTAGAACATTATACCAACCGATCAGTGTTTCGTATAACGTGTGTTTACGTTTTAACTAAATAGGTCACTTAGTACAGTACTATATCTACGCTTTAACATAATAATTTGAAGGCCTTGGTCATATCAACTGTCGTAAACACTAGGACAATGTCATCCAGTAAAAGGACACTACAATAAAAGAAATTAAAGAGTTGGCTTGTTTTTGTCAGAAATGCTCTATTTTGATTCCCTTTTGATTCTTATGCAATTGAATTTCCGTACACCGGCAGTATCAGAAAATGACATGCTATAAACAGCTGGAACAAATATAATTTTAAGGAAATCATAAATATAACTTTCGATAGCTTATATATAAGACTATGATATATTTTGTTGTATAAAGTGGGCAATACAATCATGTATACACCTAATAATAAATGACCAAGATTTTAGATACCATTCAACAATACATTTATTTTTGAGTATAATGTCTGGTACGTAAGAAGCAGACAGCAATTCTATTTTAGACTATTTTTTAATTTTTTAATCGAAACATCGGCATTCCGAATAGAAACACATGCACTGGATTATCAATAAACAACTGGCAATTATTCAATAAACTACTAAAACATTCCGGAGGCCAAACAAGTCTCAATTATTCTAATAGCTTGCTTCAATGCAAATTAATATTATAAAAATGTTAGAGTTTGCTAAGCAATAAACTACAAAACTAAAATTTCTAGAGATGACCGTGAGTAAAAACAATTATTTAGTAGATGACGAGACTATGTTTTTTTTTTACTTTGAGCCTGTTCTCGGTTAATCAAATGAGATTTCCTGAATAAGACTTCTCGCTTGGTTTTTATTTTACCGTCGTTGGGAGTAAGATGTACTTGTCCTTCCGCAGCATCATAGATCAGCTCGAGTTTTTGTGGGCTTCATGTTGCTAAGTCTTAATTTTGTTATGTTGTGTTCTGTGTTTTGTATGCTGCGTTTTGTGTTTTGTATATTGTAGTTAGTGTTTTGTAGTTAGTGTTTTGTATACTCTGTTTTGTGTGCTTTGTTTTCTTTTTGTTTTATTGCAATGGCTTTTTATTTTAATTTTGACAAATGAGTTGGAATATAATCGAAATATCACTTCATGATTGGTAAGTATGACATACAGATAAAGGGATTGTTAATACAAACAAGTACTGTCTGTCATAATAATAATAATATGATTCCTTTTGCCATTGAAAAGCAATATGACAAAGATAACGACCGTCTGACGTACGCAATTACATGACTGGTATATTAGAAACGCTTGTACACATACATGACATATTCCGACTAATATTTGACTTTTGAACAGTTGTATACTACTGTAGCCTTTCTATATCCGTGCAAATGTTTGTATTCGTTTCAAAGATCAATTATATGTTGAAAATATCCATTTTCATATGCTTTCCGAACTTTTTAAACTAATATCATGTTCAGGTATCAAATATTAATGTTCTACATTTTGCTTGTTTCTGTAAACTTATTGCATTTGTATCTTGAAAACATTCAAATAACTATCAATGTATTTAAGTTATATGTACAATAAAGCTCAACACAGAGCGATTTATTGTCATCTCTTTCAATTCATTGTCAGTCGTCGTTTGTTACTTTAACACATATTGTTTCTAATGAAATTAATTGGTCAATCAGAACTGAAATTATACTCAATGATATAGGAATAACTGATTTAATACAGTCGCCCGATGAATCAGCCTACCAATCTGAAAATTATCGGTTATAAAAGAACAATTGTGTAAACAAATTTGTATATTATTCTGACAACTATTAAAGATAAACACAATTTGTTTGAGCAAACATGATCAAACTGTCACGATAAACCTTTTTCAATCTTAACCAGAATAGTCTGTCGACCGTTTCTAAATGTCCGACACAATTTTAACCAGATACAGATATTTTTTTGTTTAAATTTGAAACTACAATAAAAAGAGAACGACACTATAAATTACCAATTATCACAGATGATTATACATGTTGTCGTTGATGGCTACTTTTCAATATGTTTAGCATACACTTTTGTGATATTTTTCTCTTGATTATGTAATGTGCTCAGTAAGGAGTAACACATCTTGATTGATTTTCAATGTTTTTGAAATGCAATTAATTTCAATCGTAACAACATTTTGCACTTAATCTCACAACCCCGTATTCGTGAAATTGAAATAAATGATACTATTAAATGCATTATTTCTTCTGGAATCGAAAGCCATTTGTTATTAAAAAATTTGTTAAACGTCTTTGATTCTTAAATAGTATACAGGAATGCATGAAAGGAATAGTGGTAAAATTTTCAGATGAATTGCTATATTTTTCTGTCATTTATAAAATTATAATAAAAAGGAACACACAGCCCAAACATTTGGAGAGCATTGTGTAAGTCTGTTATAGTTTGAGTGCTTAATTTTATATCTCAACATGTTTCCATTGTCGTTATGTCAATACATAAGATCAGATTACCGGACTGGGCACGTAAACGTCATGAACGTCATAAACAATGTTTTACTTCCAAAAGTTAAAAACAATATTTTTCAAAATGTTTTTTAGCATTCGCACACATCTGCGTAAATCAACATTCATTTGTTTAAAAATGTTACCGCCTTTTTTTGACAGTTGGTACCTTTTTCCATTGGCTTGAGTTTAATAGACGCACACATGTCGAGATGCATCGAATTTAAATTTAAACAAAATAATCAGTCGACTGCTTATATATTTTGACGGCTTGTAAATTTAATTTTTACTATTCTAAACTATTGCGTTCCATTTTTGTTTTTTGACTTGATAATGCACGACTAAAAAAAAAACTTGTCACATTGACTGGCTTTGACATTAAGTCAGTACAGGTTGAATTGAAAATTCCATGAACGTTTGTCCCGACTTTTTGTTTTACATAAAGGGACAAATTGCAGTAGCAAAATTATATCTACATATACCAATCTTTTTTGTGGAAAAAGCTTTTTTAAGCTCTTTTTAAAAAACTGTTGATTTTGGAGCCAATTTCTTTAATACGAAGCTTTGGTATCATTTATATCGAACATATTAGCAAACGTGTACACAGTGGCTGTTTCGAAGTGAAACTATAATATAACATCATTGAAAAAATACACTAATAATTGTCTACGCTGGATGTGCATTTAATCTACAATCGACTCAACAGTGACGCTAGTGCAAAATAAATTTTAAAGATTGATTTTGATATTTTAATACTTTGTTTTATTCAATATTTTTACATTTGAAGTAAAAACTTCAAATATAGTTCCAAATAACAAGTGAAGATATTCAATCCCATGCACACGGTACCGACATTGCAATTCAATAAATCAAAAACTAGCTCGCAGGCATAGATTAATATTTATTGTTGGTTTGTGGCTCCTGATTCCATTATAAATATTGATGATTTTCTTTCAATGATCCATAGTAGTGCACTTTAACGAGCGGTTTTCTTTTAATTATGTAATACATGTAATATGCCAGATAATTCTCATGTGGAAATGAAATATATTGATTGATTGCCAATCTCACGGAAAAGCAAAACTTCATTAATTTAGGTTATACCAACCTTTTTCGTTCAAGCAAACGACGATGCTTTTGTGAAATTGAAATACAAAAAAAATGGGTATCGTTAGTTTAAATCATGCTCAAATGACATCTGCAATTGTAAATGTTATCTATTGCTTCAGATAAGGGTAAACGTGTGAACCAGCTGCAATTATTTGCACCTGTCCTTTGTTAGTAGCCTGATGCTCAGTGGTTCTCGTTTGTTGATTCGGTTAATACGTGTTTATCGTTTTTTTTATAAGGATTAATCCGGTTTTTTTTCTGTTTAAATTGTTTCACAATAGTCATTTATGTGTCTTTTATAGTTTGTTTCAACTTTAATTAAAAAACAAATGTTTGATAGGTCTTCCAAACTGTTGTTTTGTTTTTGCTTAAAGAAAGGCGTGCTTGAATATATTGACTACAATGTGGCATCCAGTTCTTTGCCATTTTATCAATAAATATTGTTAGCGTTGACCAGAACTATGTTTGAAATACACCATATTCTTTCACAGTTCGCGGTCTATAATCGCACTTGTGTGTTTTAGCTCATATGCATGCTTGAGCATTGTACATTTTCGCTGCAGTATCATTTTTGTTTTGAAAAATTGTTGTACTCAAATACTATTTTTACAGAGAACATACTATATGTTTAACACGCGTTTGTTTTCAGTGTTTAAGGAAAATAAATGAATCACTTTTATAATGAGTTAACGAATACAAAAATTGCTTCATTGTTTCAAGTATGTAATTCTGACAAATGACATTTTATCGATTTCCTTTAAATACATATAATTGCAAATCGGTTAATTTATAAACTATTTTTCTGCTTGACAGGTATTTTCAAGTAGTATATTAGCCATCGGAGTTCAGTGTCTGATGTACATAGGTCATGGACACATTACCAGCCAAACACATGTGTGATTATCACAATTAAAAAATAGAGTAGTCATTGAAGCTCTTGACTACGCATTATAAATTGTCTGACCAACCCAGAAGTATGTGAAATTGTGTTGTCAATCAACTTATTATCGTACGACACCATTGTAATTATTATCGACTGCTGTATGTGATTGTAGAATATGTATTAATGATTGCCTTTAGAGTACAAAACATTTATAACTTTATTTCAGTTTTGTGTATGTGTTTTGCAGTGTCAACTAATATCATCTTCTCATGGCGGGTAAATAATCTACGGAACTTAATGCAACATGTTACTATTTCCTATTTTAAAAAACCGATTCTCACACACTCACTTGGTGTTGCAGAGAAATAACCTTTACTCATTAATTGACATACTGTGTCGTACTTTGGCTACATCGTCAAATGTTAAAGTCTAAAAATACAATGCAATATTTGACCAAACCTAGTCATCTTTTTCTATTGAATATCTCCAAATACAAATGTATCAAAAAAGCGTGACTGTCACTTTAAGTGTTTCGTTCCTCTGTTTAAAACCAAATCTTTTAAAATACTTTCTTGCGCATTTCAGGTCTTTCATTACTACCCTATTACACCAATTGCATGGAGAAAATGCAGAAATTTTTTCGAAGTTCTTAGTAATGCGGATAATGCGAATCGGTGAGTATTGCAGTAAAAAGAAGCTTATTTCTGATATCTGATGTAATTATCTGTATGCAATATTTCCTGAAATTGTAGTAATTTATCTTTTGTTCCATACGTCAAATCTCTCACTAATATATGCATCATATATATTTTGAGTATACAGTATTAATATTTATTAATATTTACAATATGCAAATCATATTAAG
Organism: Mytilus edulis; assembly: GCA_019925275.1. Taxonomy (NCBI): domain Eukaryota; kingdom Metazoa; phylum Mollusca; class Bivalvia; order Mytilida; family Mytilidae; genus Mytilus; species Mytilus edulis. The sequence continues at coordinate 89,514,192 of CM034354.1, read as the reverse complement.
TCACACAGTTCTGCACTATCAATGAACTCATCTCTTTAATTTCACATTGCTGTATAAATAAGTGGTTAAATTACATCAATCCATTTTCAATTAAAATGCTTTAATAGTAACGTGTTCCAAACAGTACATAGCCATTATAAGTATGAGAGGGATTGCACAGTTTAAATGTCTGACTGTGTCGTAATTAACGGTCATTTTATCATACAGCTTTTCTTGACATTTGATCTTCAAAATAGGTTCGATGACATAGATTTTAATTGTGTATGTATCTATTATGATCAGCCTTTGATTTACAAAAACGAAACTTTACTATAGGAAGAAATTTTCTAACATAAACACAATATCTCCCCACCCAAAATTGCTGTTATGTTTGGTACCATTATTGTTATCGTCATGTGTTTATTCATAAATGGAGCAGGCAATATTTTATTTCAGCGATAACATTGAAATAGAAGTAACGTATTCACCATTCTTTCTTTGCAGAATTCATGGTACCTTAATTGAGAGTAAACTGGAACTTTACATAACATCAAATGATGTTAACAAACGACGATGTGATCTCTTCAGTGATGATCGTGGCCAAAATATTTCAAATCCAAAGCTTATATGAAAAATTAAGAGCTATAATCCAAAAGTTCAATAAAGTATAGCCAAATTCGTGAAATATATCTTATACATGACCAGAGTTATTTCATACTGTATTCAGATTTGTATTTGTAGCCCAAATGTAAACAAATTGATTTTAATTAGTAATAAGGCATTCATGCGAACCAAGTAATATATCACGTTTAATTTACAGGGAAAAAAATGTATTGTTTTCTTTCCCCATACTACGAAATGCCCCTGTGTTCCACAAGCAGACGCTATACGTATTCAATGTTTTAGTCTGTAACTATCTAAGAACTATCTTTAGTGTTACTACTGATTATATATTAGTAGTATCTTATACTATGATGAATGTTTATGTCATATCTTCCAGAATAGTGCAGTTAAGTAGAGCTGGCTATTTTACCAAGAGCAACGCACTAAAATCATATAACTTCATTATTCAATCAATTACTTCAATAAAGATTCTCAAACTTTTTCAGTATTTTATCTAAAGGAAGTCGAAAGACACTACAGTTGTTTTATACCTTCTTAGTTCATTAAAGTTTTATTTTAGCATTTCATATATGAATGTTAACTTTTTGTCTTTTTCAGCTCTTGTCAATCTATTGATTAATAGAGTATATCAGTTTTAAAGTTATTCTGATATGCTTGCACAATTCTCACAGCCAGATGAAGACAACATAAATATTATCTTACTCGCATAAAGTCGTTCAGCGCTACTGCAATAGTCGCTTTGCGACGCGAATCAAATATAGGTTATATATAAGTGATATGCAAATGATATCAAGTCATACAGTACTTTACATTCATTATATTAATCTTTTTTTCCACATGTTCACATTACTTCTTAAGTCAACAATTTAACTACATCAAACAGTCTTCCGTTATTATGCTTAATTAGTTACGTATGTAAACCAGTGTATACGATCACAACTTAAAAGGGTGATTCATGGTCTTACTTCCTGGTTCAAAGACAATTGAAAGTGTCTTTACAATACAGCTCGTCTTGTAAATTGTTCGATAGAAAAGGTTCGACTATATATATTCAATTTGGTATTTGTCGTTAATATGCTTTGGTTGCACAGCTACCGCCAATGTGCAAATGCAATGGATGCACGTAAATGTACGTACTTTACGACCTACAACAAATAGAAAACATATTAAAGGTCCAGAGAAGTGTTTTGTGGAACAATTAAAAAAAAAAAGTAAGGAACTCATTCTTTACAAATATGATTTACTGGTTTCAAAAGCGTAAGTGAGTTTTATGCGTAGTACGCGCGTTGTTATTACATGAATAATCATAATGTTTGTCAAAACATACATATAAAAAAACTAAGAATTTTTCAAATTCCTAATAATGAGTGCCAGACATATATTTTGTCAGCTGTTTTTAGCAAAACATTCTAAATTAGATTTAGGAATGCTCTTCAAAATCAGACAATATATTGCCCTATTTACTTGTTTAGCACTACTGATGAGTCTGATACAGATGCCTGGTTATTACAACCAATACCTATGCAGTCGCAATAGAAAACTTTTTTGTAAATGTATGCTCATATGTCATAATAAATATCACCATACAATTGAGAATTTAAATTTGGAATACGACCAAAGCGTAAAACATAACAACCTAATGTCATAGATTGGGTTTTAACACAGCGAGAAAATCCAACATCCGGAGACGATTCAACTTGCCACTACGCAAAAATGTCAACAAGTGAATATAGACGTCATACTAACATCCACAACATATAAATATATATAGGAAGGAATATGTGGTATGAGTCCCAATGAGACAACTCTCAATCCAAGTCGCAATTTATCAAATTAAACCTTTATATGACAAGGTACGGTTTTCAAAACTAAGTCTTGTGCTCATACCGAACAGCAAGCTATAAGGGGCTCCAAAATATTATTCTAAAACCATTTAAACGGGAAAACAGTTCAAAACGACTACAAATATAGGTTTACTTGTTCACTTCACATCCTATGGATTCAAATATCATTTATATATACAGACTTTGAAAAAAGATATGATTACTGCCTCGAAAATGGACATTTAAAAGATGAAAGTTTGAAACTGAAATCACTGATCGAGTCTGTATGCATTTACGACTCAATTTGCAATGAAGCTATAATCATTTGTGCAATTGTTTTTGGAGGTAATAGAATACAGATTATGTTTTAACTTCAATAGCAAGACTGTTGCATGCAATATGGGAACAACTATGAATGGGTAATTTCCACAGAGACAAAAACATATCTAAACAATATTAACATCGAAACTAAAGTAAATAACGGTTGCATTCCGTATCAATAATTAACAGGGAAATTGCAGAATAACAAATATTTACGTTCCTTTGAAACTGAACATTACAATACAATAGTGTGTGTTGAGCGCCATGAATCAGTTAAAGTTGTTTGTGGATAGCAATCAACATGTGCGTGTTATGATCATTCATACACGTTACACGGCAATTAATTTGCAAAACAGTAAAGATAGTACCTTTTTCTTGTCAAATATTCGTCTTTTGTGTCCTTATTTTATTGTTTTACATCGGATGATTGCGCCTATCTGTTTTATGCAAAATGGAATAATTTTATAATCCTTTTTGATTATATTATCAGGATTCCGGTTTTCTAAAAAAAAAAGTATCCCGTCAAGTAACAGGAATAAAGTGATAAATGTAGTAACTGCAAATTTAAAAATTTCATAAGTATTCTTTTTCAGAGATATATTAAAATAAATTGCAACATTAAAAGGATACAAAATATATGATAATAAGGGAAATAAACTCATCAGGTATACCAGGAGTAAATTGTTATGTATCCCATACGCGCGTTTCGTCTACAAAAGACCCATCGAATCCCTTAAAGTTGAAAAGGTCAAATAAAAATACGGAGTTGAAGGGCATTGAGGACAAACATTCCTAAACATTTGTCAAATACAGTTAAACAGTTAAGGTTATCCATTCTTGTGGTAGACATGCCTTATTTTTTTTCAAAAAATTAAAAGTTTCGTAAACAGTTAATTCTAAATATGACTATATCAATAATAAATCATGTTAGCACATAATTGCTGACTGCTTGGCTGGTGATACCCTCTGGGAATTTAAACTTCACCAGTAGTGACATCGATTGTTTCCAAAACCCAGTTCACCACAGGACTGTACTAATTTAAACATGAATATATTATCATCTATTCACTCTTAACAATAGGCAAAGGTCCGTATCATTTATCGAGCTATTTTTCCTGCAACTGTATTTGTATAAAGTGAAGCAGTTTACTAAAGATTTGGCTACTGCACATTATACAAACTGTAAATAGCGAAAAGAACAGGTAATGGAAACAGAGGTTGTCATTTACATTACAAGCCATAAGTATTTATATTACTTACTTTCTTTTTTTGGCAACTTTTTTAAGCATGATTAAAAAAACATAACACATTTGATCTTAAATTGACTTAAATTGAAATAAATAACTAAGTAAAACTATGTACTTTTTCTATGAAAAGGAAGTAATATAAATGCTAAAGTTTGGCGCAACTTCATATCATGTTTGCGAGCTTAGACATAACAATGAGATTTATTTTTGATAAAAAATAGATGGAATAACTGTAAATGTGTTTTTTTAAAGATTTAATACGTCTAGAAAACTAAAATTTCTTTAATTTGAAATGCATGAAAACTATTAAGAGCTGTTTTAATTTTTCAAAGTTACGTCAAAAAGTATTAAAATATTTCGTGTGGGTTTAAAAGATAGATAATTCTTGTATTTTAAATTCAATCTGTTTATGAGACACAAAAGATGAAAAACTGTAAATGTCCTTTTTTATGTCTAGAAACTGAAGAGAATTTAATATAAAACGCATAAAAAATATTCAGTGCTTTTTACAAAAAAAAATAAGTTACTAAGAAATGAATACACATGTTATATTATTTCGTGTGGGTTAACATGAACTATTGTTCTTTTGACGCTTTTTAAAAAAGCTACAAGACCGAGTTTTGTACAATCTTCTATAGACTGTTAACTTTTAATATTATCACTTTTGTAATTTATTGGCATTTGCAAACATCTACGTCGTCAACATTTGTTGTGGTGATGGGTAATGATCTCAGCTTTACAAGTGAATTTGAGATTATATCTGATCTCTACTCTGATGCAAAAACTGTGTGTGTTCGCCTTAATTACAGTGATTGAGCATTCTTTAATTGTTTTATGTTTATAACGCTTATAAGTAGAAGCCGTGTCGTTCACTTATGTCTATGTATATTTGCAAGATTCAGCACTCTAGATATAAGATTATAACATATCGTTTTTGGTCAGTTGATCAGAAAAAGAATGAATAAGAATAGTTAAAATACTTAATTAATTTTCCTTATCTTCATTATATTATAGATAAGATGAAATTTATAATCATACATTAACTCTGAAATGTAATTGATTGTTAAATAAAAAAATATCATCAATGATGACAAAAATACAGGAAACATGTTTACAAATTAATTCCTGTGTCGTTTTCGAGATAATATACTGACAGACTTAAAAACGCAACACTAGATTTTTTTTTGGTTATTTTTGAATGATTGTTTCACCGTGAAAAGCAATGACTGCCTGTTACAAACACCAACATGATTGTTAGAAAGATCAACAAATTATGTCTGACATGTTTTGGGTTTTGTTTTACACCTTCTGAATTTGCGTTTGTTAAACGCATTAATTGGTTTTGGCAATTATGCGGTTTGAACTTGAGGGCTTTCGATTAGCAGATTAAACATGTCTGGCAAATGACGTTGCGTTATCAAATTCTATTGACGTTTTAAAAAAAATCTATAGATTTTCTTATCCCGAATTTGGCAAAACTTTTGGCATTTTGAATCCTCAATGCTCTTCAACTTTGTTCTTGATTGGCTTTATAAATATTATGACTTGAGCGTCACTGATGAGTCTTATGTAGACGAAACGCGCGTCTGGCGTACTAAATTATAATCCTTGATCCTTTGATAACTATATATTGTCACTACACGGTGATCTGTTCATTGATGGCCAGCAACAAATCGTGTCTACTTATATCGTTGTCGGAAGGACAGTAAGACGAGTTTCTGAAGTCATACCATGTTGTTGCAGCACGTTTATGTTTTCATGTTTGCAGTATTCCTAAGAGCTAATTCAGTTTTTTCTTTCATAGCCTTTGCAATATGGAGATGCAACATTTTTAAATTGATTTAAGTGAGGCAAAGGATTGAAAGAGCTGTTTCACAAAGCAAAACAAAACAAAAAAACTGAAACAACCGTTCATGGGTCCTAAATTTCTCTTAAAGAAATTCGTGCGACTTCAAAAACTCGGTTTGTTCAATAACCACAGGTTAGTCCGATTTTGATTTTTTGAAAGAGAAAGAAGCATGATAAGCATGAAAAGTAATTGCAAGCGATTCAAACAAGATTTGGTAAAAGAATCAACAAAATGAGTGTTGCGTTTTTAAAGTCATTCAGTATACATGTCAGAAAATGTGGTATGTTAATTTAAAAAAAAAAGTGTTATGAATAGGCTCGTTCTGCATTGTTTCTTTTACGGATTTTCAATCAATGTGACCTACCAAATCATACTTATTACCGTGCTTGTATTAATATCAATCAGTCTTCAGACTTCTATATTGTGTTTTATGTACCATTGTTTGTTTGTTGGTCTTTTTAGACATTACGTTGTTAGTTTATCAACTTACGTGTTTGAATGTCTCTTTGATATATTGTATATGTCACAAATACAGAAACTGTCAGTAATTAACCACGCCAATACTTTAGTTCAAATCAACACACATCGTTGCCTTATATCATACAAATGATAGTATCATGTCATTTAAGTGTAATACCAATAAATAATTGAATAGCACATCCGGTTGCATAAGAAAATAGGTCGAAAACACCTTCCCCGAAACTTGATAGATAAATAATCCATTGCAGAAAACATTCGTGGTAATAAACATATAGCTTGTGTTTTTAAGCCGTTTTTTTTTACTTGGGGTTCCTATATAATGTTTTAGTAACTTGAGGTTACATGGTTACTAAAGCTGGTACAAAGGTTAAAAGAAGTGGGAAAAGAGGTGATGGTTATTTTCTTATTTGTAAAGAAACTAAATGTACATTTGTTTCTAAAGTACTGGACAGGCTCAAACTTTATTCATGCAAAGTATTTCCTTATTTAAAACAGAGATGACTTCTGTATCTATGCTTCTGTTAGACGAACCAGTCTTTCAGGGTTTTTTTTGGCAACACTATTTGTTGCTTATGAATATCTTATGTGTTCACGATTAGTTTAAATACGGAATATCAACTGAGCTACCATAAAATTAACGAAAAAGTCACAATCTAAAATCAATTGACGCCGAATAAGAAGATAAGTATAGATAAGGAATATCAAATGAGCTACCATAAGATTAACGAACAATTAATTGACACCGAATACAAATCTGATTTATTTAGAATTCCTTTCAAAGTCAATCAATTATAACTCTATGGCATTACTGTTGACAGCCACTTAATGTGGTACAGCCTGTAGTTTTAATATGAATAAAATTAGCTGACTGATAACCAATTACTGTGTCAGTTTCCACTTATTTAATTTGTCTAATATCGTAACAGAACTAAATATTATTATCTTCCAGACAAGATGCATCCACAAATAAATCTACAAGCGTCAAATCAGTTTACTGAACTTTTTGCTGAATAATTTTTATTTCTAATTGCATTTTGTCTGACAGAAGAATGCAGCGATGTGAATATATATTAAAGCCTTTTTGCACTTATGGTCGGAAGAAGAATAAAAGAGATTTTATTTCTATTACCAAGTTACCCTTTACCAGTCGGCCTTGATGTGAAAGTGCCTATAATAGGCATTATGTTTTCAGTTCTATGTGACTTAACATGTAAGATCTTCTACAGTAAGAACAAATAGTGAATACATGAAATTTTTATTGGAGTGTCAACATTTAAAAAAAAAATGAAAATAATTCCTGAATTATTATTTTTTTTTCAAAGACGATCGCAATTGATATTGAACTTTTACCAGCCAAACCTATAATGACCCTTATATTTTGAACACTAAAATGATTGTATTTCCCCCAAAATCCTAGATAATTTAACCAAATGATAATGTTGACGTTACCATTTGTGTACAAGTTCTAACGGCAAACCAGGTCGGGAACTACAGTTTTGTATCTACGTTTTAAAATATTATTTCGAAAGCCTTGACGATATGAACTTTTATAAAAACTAGGATAATAACCATAGGATACGGGAGATTTTTATATTTTGTAACATTAAAAAGACGGCTTATAAATCTTAGCATTTTTTTTTAATTTTAACTGACAGATGTGTTGCTAATAACTATAAAGAAATCTATTAAAGCGCACGCTGGCATTACAGAAAATAATATAATTATGAAAAGCTGGAGATAATACAATTTATAAATATATTCAAAGACATAATTTTCAATCAAAGATATCCGAGACTCTGAATTATCATCTTCGAATAATAACATATGACGGTTAACACCTTTTCACTAAAATTTGACATAAAAAAAACGAAGATTAAAATAAACTTATATCTGTCTGTCGCTTTCTCATTGGAGTTCTTTAAATTATGACAATCATGTGAGAAATGTTCATATAATTGTGCATCAGCGATCAGAAACGAAGCTATCGACAACGCCAATTCGAATACCTTTACCTAAACTGCAAAAAACATCGCAGTGGAAATTGTGCAAACAACTTTCTCTTACATCACTAAACGTTCGATCAGTTAAAAACAAATCCCTATCTATAAGTGACCATTTAATTTCGAGCAATACCGACATATTAGTGCTAACAGAGACATGGTTCGGTTCCGTCATCGATAAATGTATTCTATCTGAACTTTTACCAGACGGATACACTATTCAGAATGCTCCTAGATGCGTCCAAAGGGGTGGTGGTGTTGCTATCATACATAAATTGAACATTCCTGTTAAACGTGTACCAACGAAAAAATCACCTTCACATTTCGAACTGCTTGAATGCAATATAAGTTCATCAAGAAATAACTTCCGTCTGTTCGTGATTTATCGTCCACCTCCGTCCCGTGCCAACAAGTTCAAAACATCTAGCTTTTTCGAGGAATGGTTGGATTTTCTTGACTATACAATGGGAATATCCGATGATATAATCCTAACGGGAGACTTAAATTTCCACCTAGATGATAAATTCGACTGTGACGCCCGAAAATTCACTGAAACGTTATCTGATCGTGGTCTCGTGCAACATGTTGTTGGTGCTACTCATGTCCGTGGACACACACTTGATGTCATTATAACTAGAGAAGACAGTTCAATTGTAATCGGCATTCCATCTATTGAGGAATTACATCTTTGTAATGATAAAGGCGTTCCATCACTCGACCATTTCGCGGTTCACTGTAGTCTGAACGTTAACAAACCACCTAAAAAACGGGAGTCCATGAAATTCCGTAAGCTCGAAGAAATTGTTATTGACGATTTTAATACCGACATCAATTGTTCGAATTTCATGCCAAATCAGAAAGCAACGCTTGACGAGTTAGTTTCAACATATGACTCAGTGCTCAGTTCTATCATTGAGAAACATGCTCCAATGCAATCCAAAACTATAACATTGCGCCCGAATACAGAATGGCACTCATCCGAGCTCCGTACCGCTAAGACAGAGCGCCGTAAAGCTGAGCGTAAAATGCGGAAGACAAAGCTTGAGGTTCATAAACAATTGTATAAAGAGCAATGTATCAAAACACACAAGCTGCTTTTGAAGTGTAAGACTGACTACTATTCAGATAAAATTTTGGAAATAGGGTGCGATCAAAAGAAACTGTTCAATTTAACAAACAAGCTAATGGGTAATACAATTCCATTTTACGACAGCGACTTGAATACTCATTCGGAATATCTGGAGCCGCGCTAAATTGGTTGTTATCATATCTTACTGATAGAACTCAACGTATCGCAATCGGCTCTGTTCAGTCGGACGATATTCATCTCAAGTATGGTGTTCCTCAAGGATCCGTTCTCGGACCGAAACTTTACTGCATCTTTTCGAAACCCATAGGTGAAATATGTAAACGTCATAATATGTGTTACCACTGCTATGCGGATGATACTCAGGTTTATCTCGTTATTAAACCCCTTGACAATTGGAACAATATATCTGCTCGACTTGAAACCTGTATGGCGGACATAAGCTCTTGGATGTGTTCAAATAAGCTAAAATTGAATGAAGATAAAACTGAGCTGATAATTTTCTCACCGAAACACCGATTAAAAGAGATTTCAGACTGCCGCCTCACTTTTGGTAAAAACATCGTTAGCAATTCAGCATGCGTCAAGAACCTTGGTGTTGACTTTGACAAAACATTGGCGATGGACAAACAGATTAGTGCAACCTCAAAATCTTGTTTCTATCAGATCAGAAATATCGGTCGGATTCGTCCATTCATTACAGAGAATGCAGCAAAGACACTTGTTTGCTCTTTAGTAACGTCTCGATTGGACTATGGAAATGCATTATTATATGGACTTCCCGCAAATGCAATCCAACGATTACAGCGTGTCCAAAACACTGCCGCAAAACTAATAACAAGAAAGAAGAAAAACGAACACGTAAGTCCAATTTTTAAATCTCTTCATTGGCTGCCGGTAGCATATCGATGCAAATACAAAGTGTTGCTGTATGTGTTTAAAGCTCTGAAACAAGAAGCACCCGTGTACCTTCAAGATCTAGTTATCATTTACAAGCCAACAAGAACTCTTCGGTCAGAAAACAACATGCTTTTAGTCAAACCAATAGTAAGAACAAAAACATACGGAGAGAGACGGTTTGATAGAGCGGCCGCCGTTTTATGGAATGACTTGCCGAAAGAATTGCGAAACACTGAATCTGTGAATGCTTTCAAGAAAAACATAAAAACTTATTTATTCAGACAGGCTTTTCCATATAATTAATACTCGGACAGTTGTAGACTTTTATTTGATCTCAGATTATATTTTTATGTATCATATTAACTTTTTATTGCATTTTTATTACCTTTACATTTTTTAATTTATTTATTTTTTTTAAGACATTTCTCATACCTACGTATTTTTCCTTTTTATTTCCTTTACTCTTTTTATTTTTAGACATAAAGCTATTAGTCTTTTTTTTTTTTTTTAAACTGAAGCACTCCTGTTGATTTGCTTTTAATACTTTTTTTTTCAAAATTAGCTTTCATTTTTTTAAATCGTTTTTGATGAATAAGTTTTAATTTTCATATATTTAGTCGTATATTTTTATTTTTTATGGTTTCTATTTGTATTTGATTTTTTAAATTTGTTTATATGTACTTGTTTCATTGTTTTTATGCATTGTAAAGCGCTTAGAGTAAATGTTTATTTAGATAAGCGCTATATAAGCACTGTAAATAATTTAATGATGATGTCAACGAATTTTTGGTTCATAATGCCTGCAAGATACATAAAACAAACTGATTGCATATGACATGATAGGCAACAAACACAACTATTATATTTGCTTCACAACATTTTTAACATTAGTATTATGTCAGCACACACGTATGTATTTTTAAACACAAATTATATGATACCATTACAAAAAACTGAGCAGCGTTAAGTGAATTTTTATTACCACGATAGACTATAAGATTGATTGTTTATATTAAGGCGGTGCACTTACGATCTGGCAACTGTACATTGTACAAAAAGAACAAATACAGTGTAAATTTATATTAAAGAAAACAAAAGCTAAATGAGAAGAATGTTGTTAATTACACTACAAGCCCAAAATAATTCAGTTTACTTTTTTTTAAATTTAGAAGTATTCGTGAAACCAGCATGATTAAAAAAAATAAAGTTTTTTTGATGTAAGATAATCTTAATTTTGATATGCTGAAGAAAACTATATACTTCTTTTGTTCTATGGACACGAAGTCATATAGCTGGAGATAAGACTATCGGAATTTTTATTTTGTTTATATATCATGCTTACAACGTTTGACATTACGAGCCTTTCAAAATGGTTTTTTTAATGAGATTTTTTATGAGACAAAACAGATGGAATAACTGTAAATATCTTTTTATAAAACTTAATATGTCTACAAAACTAAAATTTCTTTAATTTTAAACGCGTGAAGACTATTGAGTGCTGTTTAAATGTTTTAAGAAACGATAAAATGCATTATAGTATTTCGAGTGGGTTTACAAGATAGATGATCTTTTTTACGCCTATTTAAAAGGATGGATGACCGCCTAAACTGTATGCTTTTGTGAGAAAAAAAACTCTAACTCTGATTCAGTTTTTCACTGAACTTTTGGTTTTATCACTTTTCTAGTTTTTGCCATATGCAAACAACTACTTCGCCAATAGTTCTTGTAATGATTTGTAATTTCTCAGCTTAACGAGTGAATTCGAAATTATGTCTGGACTGTTTTTTCATGCAAAAAGTAATTCTGTTCACTTAAAGTTGGTTTGACGTGGATGTTTTCACACGTATATAAGTAGAGGTCGTGTCGTTCACTGGTGTCTATGTGCATATTCAGTAATGGCCACACTAGAAAATCAGGCAAAACATGAGTAAGAATAGTGAAAAAAGAGGGACGAAAGATACCAAAAGGACAGTCAAACTCATAAATCGAAAACAAATTGAAAACGCCATTTGACCTAAAGAGCTAAACATATTACCGGGTTTGCACGACGGTTTCAAATACGGAACATGACCTGATTATACTTCCAGAGCATCTGCGATCCCAAAGTGTGTGTCTTCTGATTGTTTTGTTGTGATTTATGAACCCTAGTTTGGCTATTTGTCTTATTAGCAGTTGCGTTTTCAGTTTCGACTTTCGTGTTGGAACGTCCCTTTGGTGTATTGTATCTGTCACCAATACAAAAACAGCCAGTTACCAACACTTTGGTTCAAAATGGCACACACCATTGCCTAAATCATAATAATTGAATGTTTAATAGCGTTTACAAGAAAATACTTTTAACGAATCTGCCTTATCTCAATCCAAAAAATAGTATTAACTACATATATACAATTGCCTTCCTTTCTTGAAGTCTATCTTGAGTTTTAAAATAGAGTGTATCAATGCAACTGCTAGTCGTACCAGTCTTTCTTGTTTTCCCATACATGTTGCAACTCTTTTTTTTGTTAATGAATATCTTGATAGTTCAAGATTTTTATAGATAAAGAATATCAACTGAGCTACCATAAGATTTGTGAATAAGTCACTGTCTAACATTAATTTACGCCGAATAAAGATCTAATCTATTTAGAATTCATTTAAAAGTGAATCAGTTATTCTCTATGTCCTTATTTTCGACAGCTTTTTTACGTGGAGCAATCTACTGTATTGTTACAAATAAAATTAGCTGTCGGATAACCAATTACTGTGTCATCTTCCAGTTATTTAATATCATTATAACATATCTTAGTATTATTATCTTCCAGACAAGATGCATTCATAAATAGATCAACAAGTGTCAAATCAGTCTACTGAACTTTTAGCCGGATAATATTTCAAATTGCATTTTGTCTGACAGAAGACTACAACGACGTTGATAGTTTACAAATAGTTATCATAGCATTCGCTATTGTGCGAAAGTAGAATAAAAAGGGTTGATATTTCTATTCTCACGAAATCCTAGTCATTTTATGAGCTCCTTATCACTGCCCGTTCGGTGTGAGCAAAGGCTCCGCATTGAAGTCAGTACTTGTATTTATACTGATTGACATTAATTTTGCAAATTTTGACTTAGATGGAGGGTTGTATAATACAAGTGAGAGGTTAAGCTAGCTACAAAGCCAGGTTCAATCCGACATTTTCGACGTTCGAAAATGTCTGTACCTAGTCAGGAATAGTTGTTATCCACTTATTTGATGTGTTTCTTTTGTGGATAGTTGTCTCATTTGCAATCATACCACATCTTTTTTTTAAGCCTTCGAATATGCCATTCGATTAGAGACTTTTCGTTTTGAACTTTCCTCTGAGTTCATAAAATTTGTGAATTTACTTTTTTCCACCTCATCTATTTCTATATATGGAATGCTTGAATTTGAAAAGTGATATTTAATTTTCTATGTTGTCATTTTCATAAAGTTTATTTCAAACCTAAAGTAGTATGTTTCTACAAAATAAGGTGCAAATATGTATATTGAAAAAGAAAATAATTTCGTAATTTCTTTTTTTTTATAGAACATCGCAATTTATTTTTGAACTTTTAACCAGTCAAACCTAATATGACCCTTTATAATTTGAAACATTACATTGTTGCAGTTCCATAAAAAAACACTAGATAATTGAATTAAACGCTCCTGTTGACTTCATTATTCGTCTACAAGATTTAAAGAACATACAAACTAACAAAGTGCAGTTCATTAACACAGGAACATTTCACTCAGATCAATTTCACATGTGAATTTACATTCATGTGAATCTCATGCTAAATTCATGTAAAATTTACCTTAAACAAGCTTATACATGTATGGGAAACCCACGTGAAATCATTTTAATTGAGTTTCACGTGAATCTCAGATGAAACTTAGGTGAATTTGACATGAAAATCACATGATTTTTTTTCTTTACTTAAAATTCACATGAATCTTAAAAAATAAATTAAGATGATTAATTGATTAAAATCATAAGAGTTTCACGTGAAATTAAAGATAACAATTGCACGCGAGAATTATGTGTATCTCAATTTACGTGAATTTTTCATGAACTATTTCACGTGAGTTCCATGTATAAGCTCCTTTGAGGTAAATCTCATATGAAGTTTTTTCTGTGAATTCCATGTTAGATTCAATTGATTTTGCCTGTGTACATGGTGTATATGCTTTAAAATAAGTTTCTAAACAATTATTTTTATCTATTGTGATAGCCATTACAAAAAAACCTGAACAGTGTATATCTCATATTCATTATCACAATGCAGTATAAGTTTGTCTTTTTATGAATTTAGTTTTACAAATTTATTCGTTCACCTTTTTTTAAACATTAACATACAATACTGTGATAATATACTGCTAACAAATCTTTTGTTATTAATCTAAAAGAAACAAACTACCGGCTACATGTATTATGCTTATCTAGACGATGATATGGATGTTTAACAACGAAAACATGTATCTTTAACATTTCCCGAGCGAGTCTAGCTAATATAATGTAAAAAAAACCATAAGTATGCCGCCCACAGCACCATATTGATAAAGTGACATACACAAAAAAAACAAAAAAAAACACAGCAGACACAGCAGAATTAATTTGGAAATAAAGATGAACTTAGTTAAAAAAAAAACTATTTTTTTATTTTTTAGCGTCCCTCACTAATGTGATTTCTTAGTTATTGACGGGTGTCCTTAACACAACTTGGAATTGGAAGTTGAAATATAAATCTTGTTAATATCTCCTCTTTGCGTAGCAGATTGCCTCACTGCACACATTATTTATTTTTTATATTTGATCAAACACCAATACTTGTCAGTGAGTCATCGTTTAATTGAAAACCATTCTCATAGTATCATTTACAAAACTTTACGTTGGAATTATAAATGTAAATCTTGTTAATACTACTATTAACCACATGAATAAATTTACTGAATATTATTTTCACTACGGTGTTAAATATATATACATGTATCTTTTTAGGTTAAGACGCAGATTGTTAAATGTTATCAGCATCCTTTTTTACTGCTACTACAGCTGCAAGATTTGGAAATAATTTTCTGTCAAGTGATTACTGACGCCAAGTTAATTCATTCAAAATGATTTCATTTTTTTTTATTCATAACAGCACATAAAATCAACAGAAATCTGTATTTTCAGATAAGTACTAACAGTTTTGATAAAGGATCTTAATTAACAATCTGAAAGCACATATTTTGACCTGGTCATAGTTTTTATATAAATAGTACTTCGTTTACTTCGACTTTATGCATGGTATGTGCAATTTGGCAATTATATTTCTCTACGGTTAGGCTCGGGCGAAAACTATTGAACAACTTCTTTTAAAGCTTATGGAAATGTTGAAGAGCTGTTACAACCAACATTAAAACTATAGAGTTGCCACATTAGGGAAACAATTCACAGCGGTTCAGATAACGAATAATAGTTAGTTACTGGCAGAATTAAATAGTAGTAAATATGCTAACTGTTAAATCGATTATTCTATTTGTTTCGATACGTCTGAATTTGGGTTTTGATCTGATAATATTCCGAAATTGCTTTATTTAAAGTACAACACCTATTTTGTGTACATACACACCTGAAAAAGTCCAACCTTTACTTACTATGGTACGTCATAAAGCGGAAGGCTGCCTTCCGATATGTTGTAATGAGATAAATGTATGCTCAATTCGCAATGGTGTGATCGATGTGTATTCTTAAGATACTTGCTAATATGTTCACATTTCTTTATTTAAATCGTCGATGAATTATATTCGTTCTGAACTTTCACTTCCTGAAGATTCACATTTATTAAAACAATGGTTTGACTTTCTTTTGTCATTAACCTCATTATGCCCTGGTTTATCTATATAAAATATATGAATTTGACCTTCTTAGAACTTGTTCTGTTCTACAAAACATTACTGTTTAGATAGATGATTTTATTACATCATTCCATTTTCAATTAAAATGCGTTAATAGTTACGTGTTACAAACAGCACCTTGCAATCATAAATATGAGAGGCGTTGTATAGTGTTACTTCCTGATTGTGCGGCACTTCAAAGTCAATTTATCGTACAGCTCGTCCTCTTTGAAATAGGTTCGATGACAATTTAATAATGATATAGAAAGAAGTCGTTTCAATTCAACAAATTGTAATTGATATTCTTACAGATGTTTATTTATGTTGAATCTAGTATTAAATTTGTGTCTATAATAATTAAGATTTATGAATATCATTAACTATCGAATGATTCTATATTTATCTTAATTCCACAGACTAATACGATAAAATGATGTCAGCAACTTTATCTAAATTTGTTTCCGAATTCTGTCAGTCTTATTAGCTAAACTATAATTACATTTATGAAAAGTACGTTGTATACCTCAGTAACGAATTTATAGATATTTATACTTGTCGGAAAAATTTATGGTTCTTGCTATCCCTACAGTTAATCTCTTCGTTAAAGTCTACAATAAATGATTAGTCTGATTTCCTCTTTGTTTTTGAGTAAGTATTTCCAGAAATAGTCATAAAAGAAAAATGAAATACATTGTACCATTTCAATCAAGTGTAGACTTAATTTTCCATTGCAATAATTACAAATCCAAATTGTTAAACAATCAATGTCACGAGGGAAAATCAAAAATCGAAAGACGACATTAATAAGGTATCACCAGGTCAGTAGTCGGCACTTTCATTCCTAGTATTTATGATAAATTCATTTACAACCACTAGTTGGATGCCACTTCTGGTGGAGATTTAGTTCTTCGAGGGTATCACCAGCCCAGTAGTCAGCACTAATGTGTTGACTTGAGTTATCATTAATATGTTCATAATTATAAATTACCTATTAACAACACTTTGAATTTTTTAAATACTAAGGCTGTTCAACCTCAGGATTAAATTACCTTGACTGTATTTGGCAAAACTCTTCATTTTCGTCCTTTATTTGACCTTTAAACATTTTTTGATTCGAGCATCATTGATGAGTCTTAAGAAGACAAAACGCGAGTCTGGCGTAAATATAAAAAAAATCATTCCTGGTATCTACGATGAGTGTATTTCCAACCCCTGGGTCTATGTCACTGCTCTTTGAGATTTATTTTTACCGATGTATCATCAGTCCAGTAGTCAGCACTTCTGTGTTGACTTGAGCTATCATTGATATGTTTATAATTATGAATTGTATTCAAGAAACCGGCAAATTATGTATAACCTGACATTTTTTGTTGTCGACTGGTAAATTACGGATGGGTTTTCAATGGAGTTTTTTTTAGGGATGATAACACTTCTTGATAAAAATATATAATCTTTATAAGAACGTAGGGTTTCACAACAACATTCATAAAAAAAAAATCCTACACGTTAGTGATATTTATTAAAATCGTGGTAGCCGTTTATTGGATAAAAAAATTGGAGGTTGTTATATTTATAATATTTATAACTAGCCCAGAGTATTGGCCAAACTTTTTTTTTAATAAATTTAAAAATTATAAATGACAGTAGTATTTTAAAACCTTTGATCGAAGATTGACTGGAATAAATACAAAATGCTTACTTAAACATTTATAAATTTATTATTGAGGACGCATTGTCATATAAATGGAGATAAGAATGTCTTTTTTTTTAATTTTCATGAGTACAGACTTTAACAATATCATGATTATGAAGGTTTCAAAATAATGTTTTTGTAAACTTCTTTTTTTTAATTCAATATGTCTAGAAACTAACATTACTTAAATATTAAACGAATGAAAAACATTTAAGTGCTGTTTTAAGTTGTATTTGAAGTTAAGCAGAAAAACGTTCTATTATTGCGTGTGGGTTTAATGGATACATAGTTCTTTGAACGTATTTTGAAAAGTCAAAAGAACATATCGTCGCTGGGCTTTTTATATGTCGTATACGACTTTTTTTGCTAAAAAAACGTTTTTACACCAATGGTCTGGGCGGGAGAAAATCTTTGGTATTGCAAAAATGCATATAGTTAGACCAATCAAAACGTTTGAAATAAGACACATTACAAAATTGCCAATGTCAGTGGTTTGTAAAGTTTGCTTACAAAATGTTGTATGAAAACTTGCAAGTCGTTTTACAATGGCTTTGGGAATTGAATAATTGTACCTTTCTTTATTTCTGTGATTACAAAGCAAATTTAAATTAATTTGCGTTTTAATTTGATACAAAACTTTAAGCAAACAAGGGAACAAGATGACGCGATTATTTAAGTTCAAGATACATCACAGACGGGATTTATTAACCTCTATAAGTGTGTTCGTGGTTCCCTTTTTATATATTGCCATAATGATTTCGGATTATAATCTGTTAAATAGTTTTAATATATAAAATATAGGTATTCAAGTAGATAACAGTGTGTTATCAGTATATCTCAAGCTTTAAATCTCACCATGTCTAGCCAATATAAGATAGAACGATACAGATGCTGACAAATTAATGCCACCCACGCACCATTTTGAACGACCAACATAGGAAAAAAATGATATGAAACAGAAACAACAACGACAACTTTATATCCACTGACACATCATAGTGTAGCAAAATTATTATCATTTTGACTTGACCAACCGCTAATGTGAAGTTTTAATAACATTTCCTTAAAACTTACATTAAGTACAACTATGATATGAATTTCTATGTTTATTAAACTAAATATCCCCTGGTATATCATTTTCTTTGATTTATCTTAACGTATGATAACAATACATAGTTGACAAAATGATGGAAAGTAAGGTAAACAACTATATTTTGAAAATATTGCCCGTGCATACATGTCATTTCCTATCAATGCAGACAGAATACGTATACTTTCTATGTATTTTAACCGTCCCCGTTCTTGTGTCCTTAAACTGTATCATGCTGGTGTTGATTAACTTGAAAAAATTATCCTGATTATGTATATACAGATTCTTAAAAATATGTGATTCTTTGCTATGTATCGGCGTTGTTTCGATAGTAAAGAAGAAATGACGTTGTTTATCATCATAACGGATGTTCAATTTGTTAGTTTTTGTATATTGGTATTAACAGTTATTATATAGTTTTTATTTGGTAATTACTTTTAAGTATTTCTTGGTACTTCACATTCTACTTTTGTGTTATTGTGCTATCGATTCGTATTCTTTTTTTACAATTTGTATTGATGTCTATATGGTGTTTTTACTTGCCATTTTGTTTTCTTTGCTGAAACAGTTATTTGAGTTTATGGTGAGTAAGATTACAACATAATTTTGACTGCTGTGCCCTTATCGTTTAAATTTTCCCATTTTGTCAATATAATGAATTTGATCTGGTTGTCATACAAGTACAATTTTAACTATCAATAAAACTATGATACACCACCTTTTTCTACAAGAAAAAATGCCAAAACCAATATAGAAATATAACATATTTTGTTTCGTTCGTTTGATGTGTTTCTGCTGGTGATTAAGTTATTTGATAAAGGTCTTTTATTTTATTTTTTTTATTTTGCAATTTATTAACTCGCAATTTAAATAACTGTTAAAGTTGAATATTTGCTGTTATCCTTAATGTAGTTATCGTATACCTGACGTTTTTAACTGTTATATAAACTAGTGATAAACTTTAATACAGGATTGTTAAATATAAAATATATGATACAACACTTATATAGTTTTTCAATATTTTAAATAGTGTATTTTTGTATTTAAGGAACGTATGGTGTAGAGCCTAATATTAATCTTTTAACAGTATTTTACATCATATTGAAAATATGAAATATATTCACCATATATATTTTTTTGTTTACTTTCATGTACGGTAGTATATCTTACAATACTCATATACTAGCAAGTTCTAATTTTGTCAATCTCAAATATAAAAAAAAATGTAAATCTAACACGAATGTAATGCTGACGTAAAAGCCTCAAACAGTTTAAACTAGTCATTAAGTTAATTTACATAAATAATTAGACGGCCGAAATCCCTTCAATACTTGCAACTAATTTTCGGTATGACAAATATATACTTATACATATTGTATCCTTAGTCGTCAGATATGTCTAACTTTCATGTTGATTTAAACATATAAAGATCTCTCGGACTACCTGTTATATTGCTTGAATTCACATGTTAAACCACAATCAATATGTTTTGTAGTAATTATCAACCACCATTGGATATTTCTATATTTAAGTTGACAAAGAAGAACTTATATATTGAAAAAGGAAAGCAACCTTTCAACTTTTTTTTTATTGAAATTTCAATTGAAACTGATTTTTTTTCATGTAAGACTATCGATAATGCTGCTTAACTTCAAAATCCATAATTGCCATATATGAATTTAGATTTAATCCAAGTACGATATAACATAATTAATCGCTAAGTACATTTCGGTTGAACTTTTTAGCTAATAGATCACATTTTATCTACAAGTTTACAAGTTTGAAAAGTAGACATTTGGTACACGTAAGTGTCCCTCCGATGGATTTTGTTTTATACTTTATTGAATATGAACAGCACCTTACACTCCGTCCATCATGTTCGCTCTACAACCACGTGTTACACTTGTTTACATTCTATGATTGGTGAATGTTGTTATCCACGGTCTACAAATAAAAAACCTCAAGACTTGGCTATACTATTGTTGTTTTAGGAAAAATAGCAATCACCGTTTTACGAATTGATAATTGATATGCAAACATATGTTTATGTTGCAACTGAATATTACATTAATTTTCCATTACTGGGATCGTATATGATAACTAAGATTGATTTATACCATCAAGTATCTACTTATCTTATATTTTGTTAATTTCTCAAACCAAATACGATGAAATGATTTAGGCAACTTAATTTACAATATGTCTGGTTTCAGTCAATAGTGTTATCAAATCTAGAAAGATATCTTCCAAAAGTACATAACATAATGTAACTACGAAAGTATAATAAGAAATTGCCGAAGGTCTTGATAAGTTTGACTATCCTTGTCGTAATTATCTTTTTTTAGGTCCTCGGTTACTAATTGATAACATTTGATACTTTATTATGTGTCAATATTTTCATTAATGGTTTTGAAGCAATAAAACATACGAAACACAACTTATATTGTTATTCATAAAGTATATACAAAATATAATGTATATGAAATGTTACATGTTTTTCAAAAATACATTGAATAAAGGTAATAATAGCATATCTCTGTTCAAAGTTGTAAATCGATTTAGGAAACACACACGACTTGAACATAAATTGTTATATTGCTATCAGAAACTTCCGCTTATATAGCAATGTTAAACAATCCCGCTTAAATCAAAGTGACAGGAAAACAGTCCAAGATATATGCACACTTATAAACATAATGGACTGTTGTTGATTTTGTCCATAATTGAATCTGTGGTTCCAACTTAAACCTCAATTGTTGTTTGTTACATTTATCAAACAAACAAATGTCTGCACCTTGTGTTATGGAAAAACAGACAACGGTTACAAAATCGATGCAACAAGTTTTGATTCAGCGTGTTAATTCAAAGGTTTAGGCATTCTGCCAAGTTTAAACTATTCTACAGCTGAACAAAAAGTATTTCAAAACAGCTGAAGAAGTTACTTAATTTTCATTTAAAGGTACACATATATTTGTATCTGTAATGCGTTTTCCTCAATTTTAGTTTGTAACCCGGCTTTGTTTTCTATCGATTTTTGAGTCTCGAACAGCGGTATACTACTGTTGCCTTTATTTGAAAGATGTTTTTACGTAAGTTGGCAATATACAAAAAAATACTATGCATTTTCAATAATTTAAAAATCTCTCTTATTTCTTTAATATTGAAATTATAAAAATATACTACATTATACAACTGTACATTTTCATCAAATTAAAATTTATAAAAGCATTCAAGGACAATGGAAACAAATATTGTCACCTTAATGGTCTATATGGTCTCTCTTGTCTATATGTTCATCAACCTCTTTAAGAACTTACCATTAAATTGTAATGACCTATCTACTATTTATTAGCGGTATGTAAGACTAGATTTTTGTCTATAAAACATGTCACGGCCGGTCGAATTAAAAAAGGTAAATAATCAAAATGAGGTGAAAAACCTGATTAATATCCTCAAAAATATTGACAAATATAGAGGGGACAATTTCTTCATACAAAGACTATAGATAATTTGTAATTTGTTAAACATTTGAAGTCGTAGTGCCCCCATAAAATTCACAAACATGTGTATCCATCGAACAATAATGAATCCACAGTAATATTTGATGAGCATTTTGTGTTTCAACATATGTTTTTGATTTGTCGCATGTTGTTGGGTATATGGTTCATGTTTTTGGTCTCTTTTCTGTAAAAATAGGTAACATGACTTTTTTTAATACTACTATACGGTTTAACATATTGATTTCTGTTCCAATGAATATAGCATCGAGGACCGTCGTTCTAACTCAGAAAAGAAGTATGAATTTTGAGAAAGATAGGATTGATCTGGTAAATAATTGTTGTTTTTTCTAAAAGACAAATACTAATATGCATTTTTTTTATTATGTAGGCACTGTAGTTCCGTCATTCCGTCAGTCAGTCCGTCCGTCTAACAAACATTTTCTTCGCATTTTTCTCAGGAACTAAAATACAAGGATTTCTGAAATTTGGTTTCGGGGTTTATCTAAGTCAGCTATACCGTGTGATGCGTTTTCAGATTGATCACTTGACAACTTTCTGTTTACCGAACACTTGTATGATTTTACACATGATAGCCAAGTTGAAATTTTCGTCACATTTTTCTCAGGAACTACAATATAAGGATTTCTGAATTTTGGTTTCAGGATTTATAGAAGTCATTTAAACTTTTCAGATTCATCACTCGACAACTTCCTATTTAAGAGAAGGGACTCGCGGGGGAAATCAAATTTAATATCTAATATAGGATTTCTTTATATTTTTCTATAAATGAACTTTGTCTTATACTTAATAGAAAAATGAAATAAAAAATGGGGTCACCGTTCATTTACGCTCACAATCTGCCTTCGAAAGAAGCATACATTTTTGTTTATGTCCTTTTTTTCTGTTGAACCAATAGGAGAAAAAGCGGTAATATCGAAATAAAAATGAACTAAATTACAGAAATCGTTACAATTCTACAATAATTTTGATTATGTACAGCTTATTCGAAATCAATAATAAAAAACGTGGGTCTACGATGAGTTAAAAAAGATATTTAAATTCTAATGCCAACACATGGCATTTTTGCACCAAAGGGAGATAATTTGGAGATTTTTCAATGATTTTTAAATTTTAAAAGTCACCTGGGGCCAATACGAATTGATTTTGTACCATATGATAAAGTAACAACTACTTAAGGTAGTACATAAAATATGTAATGAAAAATTAATGATAATTTTTTTCTGAAAATCTTAAACCCGCGAGCCTCCTTAAAGGGGATAGGAATCATTTGTGGTTATAATTTTTTATGGGGGGGGGGGGGGGGGGTAACCGAATGACATGTTTTTATGGTGCTCAAACTGCATTGGCTGAAACCCCAACATATAGAAAAAGAAGACCAGAATGTGCACTTCAGTTAGGATTAAGTTATTACGTCTAGGCTAGTATTGCTTTTGAGGGGGGGGGGGGGGGGGGGTCCAGTATGTGTATCACCTACTCTGAATACAACACTTAGACTGCCGTCTTATCCCAAATGTAGAAATACCCTCCCCCACCTACTCCTGTATAGAGATTCATTTATAGGATACAGGTATATATTTGGATTTATTAATTTGATTTCTTTCAAAAGTGTTGAACTCTTATATATTTTCTGTTCTACAATTTCAAGTTTTTTTTTCTTTACTGTGTGAATTTATCCTGTTGTGGAAAACCACATAATGACCCATAGTATATCCTTGTATTTGGTGACTGGTGGTTAGCAGTCTCATTGGCAATAGCAAACACATTTTCTTAGATTTTTGTCTACCAAAGTTAACAAAGATGCTCTATACTTAGCTGTTCATTCAAAATTGCCATTTATTCAGACAAAATTATTGCATGTAATACAAAGGACATTATTCTAAATCTACTTATATTTAAATGCCTATATTTTATTTACATACATCGAGATAACTGTACCTACATTTGCATATATACATTAATTAAAGTTTTTATAACTATTTACATGAAGTTTACAAGGAACTACATGTTAAAATTTATTTAACATTAACATGATCATGAAATTCTCTAATTTTACTAAAAATAAGTATACAAATGTGGTGATTCATTGAAATTAATAATACATGTAGATAAGCATAATACAAAGCTATTACGATTTTGAATCAGTTGAAATAAATACATCAATATCTAAAGAGCTTTATTTTGACCGAATAAATCTGTATTTAAATTTGTTGTAAGTATTCAGTATTACAATTTCATTCATATATTTCAGGGATTTGTTTTAAATGAACCAACTCCATTTGACAATCTTTAAATGGTTACCCAATATGCCTTGGTATTTTATCTTCTAGTAAGTGTTTTGTTGTATGTAAGATCACAGTGTAAATATATGAACAATGTAATTTACAATGAGGATGCAGTCATTACAATTGAATCTGATAAATAAACACGTATAGAAATAAAAAAATGATAGGTAATAAATTAAATAACTCGCTAATATTTTAATTTATCTTTAAAAACTCGGGTTACAATGTATATATTGGTTGAAATTAGTTTACTGGTAGCTGTGATAAGGTGGAATATGGTAAAGTAGGTCTTTATGATGTTTGTTTGTTTCTTTTTCAGTCGGGTTTGATAGTTTGGTCATATGTTGGACAGGTACGCACGTGTCCCCTCTCTCGCTTCTAGTATCTGTATTAATATTTCATAACGTATTAATGTAATGTTAATAAGTAAGACAGGTAAAGTTGCGTCAAAATAATTCATTAATAAATTTAGTTTGAGCGTACTGTGATAGAAGTGGTCTTTCAATGACATTGTCATAGATCGTTAAAACTCTAAACTATTTTGACTAAAAGGTTTTTTTCCAATTGCGTATTGCTATTTTCCGTTTGAGTGCGTTAATGTCGTTACTTTGGTGAAAAATAATATCAAACTTAAACTTTAACATCATGCCAATCACGCTACAAACTAATTTTAAAACAAGTTTATCAATTTAGCGGTGATTCATTAATTCATCATGACATTGACATTTAAATTGACAAATTGTTCATTTCACGCAATTGTTTGTCTTGGGATGTAAAAAAGAATATGTTGTATGATTGCCTATGAGACAACTGTCCACAAGAGACCAACATGACACATACAATAACAACTATAGGTCACCGTAGGGCCCTCAACAATGAGCAAAGCCCATATCGTATAGGCAGCTATAGAAGGCTTCGATATAACAATATAAAACAATTCAAACGAGAAAACTAACGGCCTTATTTGAATAAAAAAAATAACGAAAATTAAATATGTAACACATAAACAAACGACAACCACTGATTCACTGGGTTAAACATGTTAGCGGGATCCCAACCCTCCCCTAACCTTGGACAGTGATATAACAGTAAATCATAATCAATAGCGTCGCATGTTTAATTTCCTGTATATCAAGTATATTGACAATTGAAAAACGACTGAACATTAAACATTTGGTTTACATTTATTTTATATGACCTGATTTTGCTGTTAAGAAAATCAAACTATTTTCTCTGTCTCGTGTAAGATGAGTCTTTTGAAGACAAATCACCGAAGGTATCACCGGTCTAGTAGTCAGCACCTGTGTGATGACATAGATTATCATTGATTTGATCAAAAATATAAATTAACTGTTTACAAAACGTTAATAATTTTTGGCAAAACGTTTAAGGAATATTTGGTTCTCAATGCTCCTCAACTTCAACTGCATAACTTATTTGGCCTTATAAACTTTGTTCGATTCGAGCGCCTATGATGAGTCTTTTGAAGACGAAACGCCCGTCAGGCGCCAATACACAATTTCAATCTATGATGATTATTTGTGTACTTCACTGATGCACACATATCAATATATTTGAAAAGCTATAAAACCCCATTACATATTTTAAAAAATTTATTGAGAACTAAATTACTAAGCAGCTCAATGTTGCATTTCGGGACTATTTATAGCTGACTCTGCAGTATGAGCTTTGTTCATTATTTAAGGTCGTACGGTGACCTATAATTAGCAATTTTTGTGTCATTTGGTCTGACCAGACAGTTATGGCAACTTCGTTGGGACTGTGTCATAGGCAAACGGTACAACTAATGATGGTTATTTTCCAGTGTACTTTTTTTTTTTTTTTTTATCAAAGTCGTAAATGTTGAAAAGCAAGCTTGAAATGTTTAGAGACAACAAAACATGTTTAACGTTTTCTTTTAAATGCAACGTGTTTCTTATTGTTAAAATTAAGGTGACATGGTCGAGAAGCAAAAGACTTGTTAATTTGGTATAGCAAGTAGCAAGAAGCTATGTAGATAAAAATCTGCTTTGGAATTATAACTTGAAACCTTCTCGCACTTCCATAAGTTGTAGTATCTTATATATATAAAAAAAGATGTTGAAGTTGTCTCCTGTGATTTACATTGCCGTCGATTGTCGGTCAGCATCATGCCATTCTCTATTATTTCTTTAGATACCTCACTCATCTTCACCTCTTCAGTATATATTTCTGTAGGCTTCTTGTCATGCAATTTAATAATGCCACAAGAATCCTACGCGAGGAACCATGTAAGTTGTTCAAAGGTTCTTACCGCTTGCAATAAAATACCCATTTCCTCTATTCGTTTTGGATATGATGGCTGTATTGGTTGTTGGACTTTGGTTTTCTTAACGAACAACAATCTATATATCCTAATGTTATATCACAATGATATTGTATTGTTCATACGACGGAATGCGACGAACGTCACGTACATCTTTTTCCAACCATTCATCATGATCGTGTAGGTTTTCAATATTATATTTAACTTTGCCATTAAAATGCGAGGTTTGGCATGCCATAAAACCAGGTTTAACCCACCACTTTTATTCCCCTTTAAAAGTGTCCTGTACCAAGTCAGGAAGATGGTCATTGTTATATTATTGTTCGTTTCTCTGTGTGTTGCATTTTAACGTTGAGTCGTTTGTGTTTTCTCTTATTTTTGAGATATAGAGATAAGACGTGGCACGGTACTTGTCTATCCCAAATTCATGTATTTGATTTTCATGTTATATTTGTTATTCTCGTGGTGTTTTGTCTGATGATTGGTCAGTTTCTGTGTGTGTTGCGTTTCGGTGTTGTGTCGTTGTTCTCCTCTGATATTTAATGCGTTTCGCTCGGTTTTGGTTTGTTACCCCGATTTTGTTTTTTGTCCATGGATTTATGAGTTTTGAACAGCGGTATACTACTGTTGCCTTTATTCATTAAGTTATGATAATTCGTTACAGTTCCTGTAAATATAATACTCACACAATCAGATTATCACGAAACCTTAAAGTATTAACTTTCCTTCCTTAAGTTGATACACCAAGAGCTTACTTACATGATTAGTTGATAGGATTCAGCATTCTATCTGTGTTGTATTTCTTTCGACGAGGTTCTCAATTGCTTTAGAACCTCTGAATTCAATTAGAATGACATTCAAAATAATATAAATAATAAGGGTTTATAATTGATTAATAACCTTCACAAATTAATGAAACCTTAAAAACCTAGCAAAGAAGATTAATACTTTAACTTTCTTTCTATTGTTTATTTTTTGGTGACAACTTTACGCCGCATCAGCATAAAAAAGCTGTATGTTGAAATAGTGTTTCTTTTTTTCTGGTTAGATCATGGTTACAATATAAAATTCGGAATAAGACTTCTTTAACCTCATTTAACATAACCTATCATCAATATTAATTCATTACATTTAGATTTTCAAAAAGAAACTAGTAACAAGTGACGGTTATTCATTATTCGTCTGTTCATTTTTAGCCATGGCGTATTCAGTTATGTGGCACGATGGGTGTTACATGTGGAGCAGAATCTGCTTACCCTTCCGGTGCTTCCGAGATCACCCCTAGTTTTAAGTGGGTTTTGTGTGGTTTATTCTTTAGTGTTATGTTATGTTATGTCTTGTGTACTATTGTTTGTCTGTTTTACGTTTTCATTTTCAGCCACGGTGTTGTCAGTTTATTTTCGATTCACGAGTTTGACTGTCTCTCTGGTATCTTTCGCCCACTCTTTTATCGTTGTTGATCATTTATTTCATATCCTCATCAATGCATGCATTAACAGAGCTTTAGCAAGAAAATAACAGAACAGACACACGTTTTTTTTGTTTTTCTTAAATGTGGTGTTTCCTAATAGCAGATAAGAGTCACATGTAAATTCAAACGAACTTTAAACGAAAAATATTGTAGAGCAACGATACACCAATTAATTGAAAACTTACAAATTGTCTCTTATCATTAAATTATCAAAACATTGGTGAAAACACCAAACTAGTTTCCTTTCCTACATTGAGTCAGTAAAACATGTATAACTGTTTAACAGAGACGGTTAATAATGGCTAGTATTAGGCATTGATCACAAATTAGTACAACACAAGACAGTTACAAAACAAAAGCTTGTACTAGTAATACCTACAGTGGCATCTATTTCTAGTGTTTAAATAAGTATAATACACCAATTTTGATGGTTGGTATATATCAATTACTCAAAGTATGCCAAGGAGGTATTAACATGGTTGGCTGAAGAGGATCTATAACTTATTTGCAAATGAAAATATGCATGGGTTTGCAAACAGTTTGTACAAATGCTAATCTGTATATACTAGAA
The DNA here is from genome assembly GCA_019925275.1 of Mytilus edulis. Lineage (NCBI taxonomy): Eukaryota > Metazoa > Mollusca > Bivalvia > Mytilida > Mytilidae > Mytilus > Mytilus edulis. Next base: position 89,485,067 of record CM034354.1, on the reverse strand, counting down.
CAGGAATGTATAGATATTCAAAAGCAATTTTTTAAGTCAAAGAAAAAAAAGTACATATAGTATAAGACAGTTTTTTTCACCTGTATTAAGTAACGTGTAAGAAATGATCTGAATAATTCAATTACAAATATACAAAACTATCAACTGTGTTTGTTTTGTTTGATTCTAATATAGATTTTAGATAACAATCAGCCTTAACATTTAAACTTGAATTTAATATTTACATTCTGGTATAACTATATTGCAACGGTTTTCCCAATCGATCACCTACTATAACTGTATTTCGTTATGTACTGTTTAGATATTGATGAATGAATTTTTATAAAGGTCATGTTCATTACTTATTGTACACTCGATTCCTCAACGTGGCAGGTGTATTGGAACCAACAATTTAGGCTGCAATTATTAGTTTCAATTGATAGACGTAAACTCAATATAGTTTTCAAGCTTTTAGTTTCGTGATTTCAACAAATAATTATTTATCCAAAATATCAGACAATTCACGCAAACAGCAATTATTATCCATAATAACAGCTATTTGAACAACACTTGTTAATCTATGTTTTTAGAGTATCAAAATTACAATTGTTGTCTCGAGGTTCTGAATTTGTCAGACTGAATTTATTTCTTCAGCTATTTTTTATTTATGTTCTTCATGTTTGATAAATCTAGCAGATGTAATAACGATAATCCGGGAACCGCGTTTAGATAATAAGTAGTTTGTTACATAATTTATTGCTGAAAGTCTAAAGACAGTGGACTAAAAGATAAGTTACACATTGAACCAAAATAAGGATGGCACCTTGACCATCAATTAAGAGTAAAAGCCAAACTATATGTTGCCTAATTGTTTTAATCGAAAAATCCATGAAAAACATTAAAAACTACCATATATGAAGTAATAAAATGTTATAAAACGTTGGATGTTATTTCAGCAAGTTAAAATGAAATGAACATTAAACTGGGATCAGCAAATGTGGCAAGATACCAATGATTTTCAAAAAGAGCAGTTTCATTATGCCAACAAAACAAATCCTTATATTCAAGAGGGATACATGACAGTTTCAACGTTATATATTTGTGCTTTGAAAATAATCAATGCTGCATTGATAGGGAATATTCGTTTTGAATTTCTCTCGTAGTTTGCTATTTTGTATTTTTAACTTTTGCTACTTATTAAGTTATGAAGACATCAACGAAATGGGTCGATGAAGAACCTTATCGATTACATGTAAACTATTGTCTCGAGTTTTTTTTTTAGGATTTCTTGGACTAACGATTTAAATCTAATGTACATTTACGAAGTATATATAGTTAATATATCTTAATCTTTAATATAACAATTGTCAGATTTGACGTACAGTTACATTTTTTCAACGTCTAAACCTGATTTTATAATTTGTTCATTTACAAGGAATAGTTATAATCGTACCAGTGTTTTCTTTTTTTCTTTTCCAGATTTTTTACCAATTAATTTATTAACAGTGCTAGCTTTAAGTTCAGTGGTAACTTATGTAGGTGTCATTGTTCTCTTTAAGACAATAGATCTGGCCAATAAGTTATATACTGCCACGTTTGTATGAAGGTTAATCGACGATGTTTTGGAAATCGGATTGTAATTCATTTTTCATTAGTATTTTAACTCTTTTTGTATATTTTACAATAATATATTCTTGTTTACTGATATACAATAATTTAATTCTATAAAAAATTAACTAAAACATGAAATCTCATTTAACGATTACATCTTAGGCTCAATTACAACAGTTCTGAAATAAGAAGTTAAATTACTTAACTTTAAATTTAGTAAATGAGACATTTTTTTAATATTGATTAGCTAAAATTTATGTAAAAGAAGATAGGGCCAACATTAAAAATATCTTTGTTTCCCCTCTCCCGACTGAGGTTGTTAGGGTATGGGTAGGTAGGTAGGCAAATTATTTTATTTTATTCCTTGATATGGTTTTCTATATTGAATTTGTGCAAAATTCAACAGGTAAGGCCCAAGTCAAGAAAAGTGGGGTATTCCCTGTATTCTAATTCAGTGTACACCACAGTTTTCTGGTGTTAAAAAAAACAGTATACAGGGACCTTCTTTTTTTTCCCTATTCATTTAATTTAATGAAATCTACAAAAGCGCACATTCTACTTGTGATACTAATGCCTATTGATAGCAAGTGTTTTTTAGTTAAAAAATCAAGCTTATTTCAAGTCTAATTTGATGCATAACTCACAACAAAACAATTCCTTTGTTCACCAATTCATACCTTGATCATCAATTATGAGATGACAAAAAGATACATGTATGTTAATCACTTGGGAATTAAAATTCAATGAATAAAAATTTTCAATAGAAGTGAACATAATTCAGTTATGTTCAGTTACACTTGGATCATGCAGCTTGGTCAATTGATTCCCAAACAAAGATTTGTATGTTTTTTTTTCGAGTTCTAGAAGAAACAAGGCTTCCCTTTATATTCATGTTTTGTATTTCCTAAAATACTTTTAATAAGTATTTATGAATTCTACTGATGCAGGTATAACGTTAAAACGTGTCCTTTTGTAATTTTCATGCCATAAATTGAAAAAGGAAATCCCATTTAAACTGGGTTTTTTTTACACCAGAAAACAGGGACGTTCCCTGAAAGCAGGGAATACATGTATCCCACATTTCCTGACTTGTGCCCAACCTGTTCAAAGAGAAAGTAGATAGATTTTAAAGCACGAGTCAGACCATTTTTACTCAAAAGTCTTTAAGATTTTATCCTTTAAACAGGAACAGAGGTTAGACACAAAGCAAATGAAAATGCACTCAGCGGATTGAAAGATGCTTCATTTTTTTCTTTTATTTAAAAAAAAAAGATCACCCTTGCAAACAAACAAATCGTGTGGGAAAGCATTTTGTTTGTTTTCCTTGGTTCCGAATCATGTAGACGCTTCAATGCAAAAATACCTTGATTTAAAACGCTCGTTGACTACAGCATCGGAAAGGTATCCCCAAAACCCAACGATCGTTGACTTCAGCATCGGAAAGATATCACCAATAACCAACATAGCAAAAAACAAAATAGTGGACAAGAATGGCCAATAAAATTTTTCTGGTAGCAGTGATTTTACCGGGTCGGTCGTGTGAGGGGAAACAAACAATATTTTATTTTTGGCCTAGTGTTCGTTCTAAAGTAGATATTTATTGTTTGCTTTGTAACTCTTTCTCTCTAATACATTTATCTAGATTGCCATTTATATATTTCAAAGATCATGCTTTTTAAAAACCTTTTCTATATTATCTCAAAAGCTGATGTAATGGTATTACATGTATTTGAAATAGTTAAAACGTCTAATCAGAATGTACGGGTATGAACTACTAAATGTATTTGTGTCTTTAGACAGACATCTGAGTTCAATCTGTTAAAGCTAGCCACTCAGTCCAATCATTATATCTTAAGTAGATTTATTTACGTTTCAGAAAGTATTATTTCATCTATTAACCATCTTTTAAACTAATATAGCGAAATAATTATATATATCGTTAACAGCGTATCCGACATATGTCTGTATAACTTATTGTTGACACCATTATGTCTCAAAACTTGTGTCATCAAGTTTATTAATATGTATATATTTTACCGTGGCTGCACGTGAATGACGAATAAAAAAAAACAATGTGCACATTCTTTGTCACGTAATTAATGTAGAAGGACACCTACGATTGCAGGAATTTTCGCTACATTGAAGACCCATTGTTGGCCCTCGTCTGTTGTCTGCTTCATAGTCGGGTTGTTGTCGCTTTGACACATTCACCATTTTCTTTCTCAATTTTATTGTATTTATAGTGAAGTTTAATGGTATTGACAGCTTAAATATGTGTTTGACTAAAAATATACAATGAGAAAGTTTAACTCCGTCATATTCTGTATGTATATCTGTCCCAAGTCAGGAGCCTGTAATTCAAGTGTTGTCTTTTGTTTATGTGTTGATACTCATATGTACATACTTAAGGCCATCATATTTATCGTTTGAATTTTTACATTGTCATTTCCAGGCCCTTTACAGCTGTCTTTACGGTGTGGGCTTTGTTAAATGTTGAAAACCGCACAGTGACATTTAGCTGTTAACTTCTGTGTCATTTCGGGTTCTTGTAGAGAATTGTCGCATTGGCAATCATGTAGCACATCTTTTTTTTTATATATATTTTCTGAATCTTAAATAACATTTGTTTTTTCAATCAACCTTATTAGAATTGTACGGTTAACAAACCCTGTATCATCATGTTTATTTAAAATTATACAAAAATACATAAAACAAAAAACAAAAATATAATAAAACCAACTAATAGTTGAAGGTATAGACGTAGTTGGAAAAAAATAATAATGTTATTTGTTCGATAGATGTTCTAAAACGAGCTTGAACATGGGCGCTCAAAGGCATATAATTGAAAGACAAAGGTGTATGAGAACTAAAAAAAGAGGTTGATGACCAGAAATGACCCAACACTAAAACCAAATCCATCAAGTTAACAGTGCATAAGGAAGTTGAAATCTTAGTTTCTTAATGATTTCGAAAACACACAATCCAGACAGAAAAAATGTGTACTGAAGTATTCACTCCGATTTTGTCATGTGACTTAAAAGCCATGATTTAAGGGGTTAACATCTGTTTTATATTTTAAATAAGAAAATGGTCGGTTTGGCTTTGTAAAATATAACTACCTTCTAAACATTGTATAGACCCTCTTCGAAATGTAAAGGTTTGAAAATAATTTATTCATACTACATTTTCTATGTTCTATGCTATTCACTTTGTTACCATTCTATTTTTCTCATTGCCTTTTGTTCAAATATTTAAGGAATGACTGTAATATTTTTTTGTCTATGAAGAAATAAAATAAATGGTGCACACTGAATAACGCGCGTATATTTGTTTAGAGGCCAGCTGAAGGACGCCTCCGGGTGCGGGAATTTCTCGCTACATTGAAGACCTGTTGTTGACCTTCTGCTGTTGTTTTTTTTTCTTTGGTATGGTTGTTGTCTCTTTGACACATTCCCCATTTCCATTCTCAATTTTAATTTTACTAAACAGTGTGCACCACATTTTTTGGTTATTTCGAATAGACAGAACAAATATTACAGTCATTTCTTATAATGTTATTCTAAATTCCATTTTAAATCATTTTAAACCATGAAAAAACGTTGATGGCGTCACGGTCACATGACTAGATTATGTATAAGGGCTGATAACAAAATAACGTCAGCCAGTCAGAAGACACGTTACATCCAAAATTAAATTATTGACATTTATTATACGTATCTATGCTAGCATTTGCTTAGATTATGACATGCATTGTAATTCAAACCATATTTCAATTTACGCATTTTGCAAATAAGAAGGCGGAAGAAATTCAATTACACAGAGGAAACCACGCAATATAAACAGGTCTGTGTTTTCTGGGTTTTTTTTTGGTCGATCTGACCAGTAAAGACCTTTTAATAAATTTTGTTTCAAGTTGTTTGTTGTTATCTGTTACTGTAATACTACTATTCAATGCTTTGGGAAGTGTTCAACCATGGCCGTATTTGGCACAACTTTTTGGAATTTTGGATCTTCAATGCTCTTTAACTTTGTACTTATTTGGCTTTATAAATATTTCGATTTGAGCGTCAGTGGTGAGTCTTATGTAGACGAAACGCGAGTCGGGCGTACTAAATCATAATCCTGGCACCTTTGATAACTCTTAACACCACTGGATCGATGCCACTGCTGGTGGACGTTTCGTCACCGAGGGTACCACCAGCCCAGTAGTCTTATGTAGACGAAACGCACGTCTGGCGTACTAAATTATAATACTGGTACTTTTGATAACTATTAATGCCAACCAATCCAGTTAAATCCAGCCAGTATTTGCCTGTCCCATGTCCTGAGTCTGTGCTTACCATTTGTAAGATATGTTTAGTTAGTTATTATAACAGGTTTAATCCACCATAATCCACGTAAGGAAATGTCTGTACTAGGCCAGGAATATGACGGTTGTTTTTAGTTCGTTTAATGTGTTTGAGGTTGTTATATATACATTTGTGGAGTGTGGCCTATAATGTACGTTAACAATGATGAAGTGAATATGTGTGTTGGTGGGAATCTTGGGCGATAAGTAAAGAAATAAATTAAAAATAAAAGTTTAAAAGTAATGTTGATTCTAATTGTTGTTTTCCCTAATCATGCTAATGTTTAAAGATGGTTTCCTAGCTTGAATAACGTTTTAAGAATTGAAAATTAATGTTAATAACAAACCTTTTAACATGATTGTGTGTTAAGTAGTTTGTTGTCATGTTGTACTGTAAGTCCACTATTTAACGTTTATAGGGGAGTGATTGAGCCAACACACGTTAAATCCAGGCAACATGTGTCTGTCCCGTTTCCGGAGTCTGTACTTAACATTTGTACGAAATGTTTAGTTAGCTATAAAAAAAGGTCCACTCCACCATATTCCACGTTAGGAAATGTCTGTACTAAGTCAGGAACATGACAGCTGTTTTCAATTCGGTTGATGTGTTTGAGGTTGTAGATATTTGTGGATTGTGTCCTATAATGTTCGTAAACATTATTGAAAGGAATATTTGTGTTGATGGGAATCAGTATTTAGAAAAAATAACTAAAAATAAATGTTTAAAATAAAAAAAAAAATGTTGGTACTCATTGTTGTTCTCCTTAATATTAATAGATAGATTAATCTAATGATGTATTTTCACAATATTATCTCACATCATAAATTCATTGCGTATAACAAATTATTTCTTTAGCAAATGAATTAATAAAGAATAATGAGCTACGTTTTACAAAAACAATATCAGTTTTGTAAAAAAATAAGCGATAACATATATATCAAAGAATGTTTAAACCAGTAGATACACATTGAGATTAAATAACAATAACAAGGGAATCGCAAGAACTACTAGAGATGAAATAACGAGTTCATCATAGATCTAGGTCTTAATCGTCTCTTACTTCTTATGCTTCACCTCTCATACAAAAAATATAATCAGTAACGTGTCTAATTTAGAAATATTTTTGTAAATGTTTATGATTTTTTAAAGTAAGAGCTTATCTTCAATAAATAGAAACTTAAAATTACATAACCTTGAAAAAAATTACATGGAATCATGGATTGACAAGTACTTACACTGAATCATGGATGTTTAAGAACTTATGCTACTCGGAATCTTGAACGAACAAAAAACCCAAGAAGTTAAAAAAAAAATCATAGTTTCAAAGTAGCTTAAACTGTTTTTAGAAAAACACACAAATATAATGTCATATTAGGAATATGATAAATTTGCAAAGAACCTAACGGAAAACAAGTCTCAACCTTACTTCAGAGGATTACCTACAAATCCAAAGACGTTTCAGGTCCTAATAAAGAGAAATGAATAATGCAAATGTACTTTGGTCTCATTGATGATTTCCATAGATTTACAATGTTAATTTATTTTCACTAGCAATGACAGAATATATTAAGGTTAACACATTCACCTTAGAATATCCTTGTTCTATTAGAATAAACGACTACGCGTGTCTACAAAATAAATCTGTAACGCCTTTGTTGTCGGTATGAAAACTAATGATGTATTGTTATTACGCAATAGTATCTCTTTTACTTCTAGAACAAAACAATTGATTTAGGGATTACAACGTACGGAAATATAAAACGGTTAATTTAATGCCTAGAAGTATCAATGTTTAAATTATACTTTTGTTTTCAGTCTACTAGTAATTGATGACGGTATTGTTTTGTTTTGTCAGGAAGAAACTAAATTGCTGACAATTCAATTTTCCTAATTCATTAAAAAGAAATGACTTTCGTATTTTAATAAATGTCTGCATCAAATGTGCGAAAAATCGACAGCGTTTGTTTTCACAGTGATAAGCGAGACTTTAATAAAGGGCTGATGAAAAAAAAAATCAAAAAAAAATCAAAGCTGGACACTAATCAGAGATTTGCATTTGGAAGATAATTCCAATAATTTGTAATAATTCAGAGTTTGGTCACAGCAAATTTCAATAACATAATCTTCATTTTTTTCATATTTAAAAAAAAAAGCAGTAGTTAAAGAACAAAAAGATAGAAATAAAAGGAAAATGACCACATGGTTTTTAAACCCTACACAAAAAGTCAGTCTTATAAAGATAATGACTATTTAATTTCAGTCTTTAGTATTCTATGATGTGTTTTGTATACTGTGGTTTGTCTTTTCCCTTTTTAATTATATTATTTACAGTTTAAAAAAGGACGTATATATTTGCAATTATATGTACGCATGGTTTTAACCATTGAAACACACAAACACTAAAGTCAGCTTCACAGTTCTAGACCCGAATTATATTCAACAATTGACCTGTGTTTACAAAATATGCAGTGTTTCTTTGTTGTTGTAATGTTAAAGTAAAAATATATTTCTCCAAGCTGTTTATTTATTTACATTGTCAATCATTTAAGTTTAATATTTATTAAATAATATTTTATTTACGCCGTTTTGTGTTTAAATATCATGCAGTTTGTCTTATTATGTTTACTGTTTAGTGCCAATTATCACAATATTTGGATAATTTATTAATACTATTTTGAAGTCCTTCTTTTGTTTCTGAAAGTACAGTTTTGTCATCTGTAAAAAGAAGAATATTTACATCTGAATCAAGTAGTTTAAAAATCATAAAAAATATCATTTATATCATTAATTAAGGTGGCTCTAATGTCTTGCTCCATCTTTGTTTTTGAATAAGCAGATATCTTTGGTCTATATATTTGATGAAATGTGCAAATTTTGAGAGTTGTATGTAAATTATGTAAAAGACTTTAGAAATGAATATAGAAAATTGTGTGTTTTTTTCAAATATTTGCCAAATAAGGGGAGATAACTCCGATAAAGTAATTTATATAATATAAATGGATAATAGAAAGTGTTAGGAATTTACCTATTTCGATATGTTGCAAGAAAACAAGAAACCCCATTTTTTCTTTTGCTTATTTTAAAGCATGTTATAAGAGCAATATTCTCACATTTTATCTGAAAGTTCTTATAGTACGTTTCATTTTATCACACAAAATTTGATTTTCTATGCATAACCTATACACAATCTGACAATTTTGTGCAACCTGTATCGTAAAAAAAAACGTCCGGTGATCCATACTTTTTTAAACAGTTTTGAAAAAAGCCTGATAAAAGCTTCATTTTGACAAGTTATCAAAAAATTCTGTCAGTTTTAATTAAGACGCCCCAGCGACCTTAAGAAAATAAACTATGCAGGGCTGATAGTTTCTTCCTGGTTTACTCCTCTCTTTATTTTCATACATGAAGACGATACATTATCACAATTAAAAACCAATTGTTCAGAAAACAATTGAAGGTCTTTCCATATCAAAGCTCTTGAAAAGAAACTAGTTCCGGTTTACTCAATGTTAAGATTGGCATCAAATCATAAGTTCCTCAAACTGAAAGGAAAGATAAATAGTTTCTATAATTTTTTGAATGATATAGAGGAGACCATGTGCCTCTTCCGGTGAAGTAAATGTCACTTCCGCTCTTATATGATAGCCCCTTTTAAACTGATTCCAAAACATATATAGTTTCTATATACTTTTGTGTGAGGAACGGGAAATAATTGCCACACTTCTGGTTTATTGAGTCAATTCTAGTCTCGAGTGATAAGTTTTTGTATCTATATTACAAAATATATAGATTTCGAGTATATTGATATGAATAAAGTGCAAAACAGGTATTTTCATTTTTCTCAAGGTCACTTCCGGTGGTCATTTTTCAAGGTCATACGTCACCTAACTATTTGTAAAAGGTCATATGGCATTATAATGAAATAATTTGAAGTTATATTAAAATAAGCTTTATAAAGACAATGCAGGGCACTAAGCCCTATAAGATGTCATTAATTTTATCAAACTGAATGTAGCATATCATTATATCAAAAAAGCAAATATTTTGCACTTGTTCCTTTATATGTATCTTTCAAAGTGTTAGAGAAAATGTAAAAACAAGCAAACGTCACAATTAAGAACATGACCTTTTTCTAAGTTAGGACCTAGGGACCTCAAATAAAAAGATTCCAGATTGATCTTAATTAGCCCAAAAAATCTTAGAATTTATCAAACAATTTGTATAAAGAATTTTGTCGATATTTTTTTAGTTTGTTACGAAGGAGATGCACACATTTGATCAACAGTGGATCGAGTGATAATTCTTACTAGGAAAATTGTTCGACTTCGAAGGGTAACATTTAAAAGCGTGTATTTTTGGTATTGTATTGTAAATTGAAGATTTTTGCCTGTTAAATAATTTTTGATTAATTCATGTATTTGGTCAATATTTGGCAAACTCCTTACTTGTTTTTACATTTAAAAAGAAGACCGTCTCGCCAAAAAGACTCACATGATATTTCGTAAGTTGTGAAATACTTATTCAATATCAGAGCATGGGACTGGTGTGTCAGTTTCTAAAAATACTTACATGTATTTTTTTATAATGTTTAATCCTTCCTCAATCGTCGTCAATACACACGGCCTGTGTCTGAAAATGGATCATGGTATCATATTAATTAAAAAAGGGTTTTCCGCACTCCTTATCTTTATAGTTTTACATAATGAATGAGATTAGAATATTTTTTTTCAATTCTGAATAACTGAAGTAATTAAAAATATTGTTACGTAACCAGTTCATAAATGTTCTTATGGTATTTATCTATTTCAATTTATAGCCTTCATAAAAAAAAAGTTTCAATATTTAAAAAAAGACCGCTATATATATTTCTTTCGTTTGAGCATTTTTCTGAGAAAAAAAACAGTTAAAAACACCACGGCCAAAAAGCTCCGAACAATAATAGTCAAATTCGTTCTAGTCAAATTTGCTTGGGGTAGTTTTGTTAAAAAGTTATGAATTTATGATCAGACAATTTGAAAGCTTTCTCATATATCTTGTAATTCCTGTATTTTTTACAATTAACAATATTATGGGAAACTTTAAATCCACCAGCAGTGATATCGAACAAGAGCTGTATTTTTTTTTTAGAAATAACAAATGAATTGTATGCCTACGAAATTCTTGTTTGATCAACAAAATTGTAAAGTATAGTCTTATTTTATACAAAAATATTTTTATTAAACAGTTTAATGAATACATTTATTTGTATCTACATTGAACAATATACAGGAACAGGACTGTCAGAATGGATGCAACACTAACATCACTAACAATACTGCTACATGGCTTTAAGCAGATATGGCATATCATTTTGATTTTTTATCATTTGATTTGAATGTTATCCAACTTTTAAATCAATTTTTCGTCATAACGCAGGTGATAAGTCATGTGTAGACGAAAAGCACGACGTATGAACACTGTCAGATCAAAACATTGAATCTTATTAATTCTTGTTTAAGATTAATCGTATCATATGATAATTCCAAGAATTCATTAATGAAAACAAAAAAGAGATAACATGTTGTTTGTTTATGCCTATAGTTTATTTTCTCATTTTCTTGATTTAACATTTATAAGCAGATGAAGATGTGTTGTGAGAGATGGTTGAAGATTAAATGTATATTATTGTCTCGATCATATTAGAGGATTTGCTTTCACTAACGATTTGAATGAAGTGTACATTAACATTTATATAAAATAAATAATGCGGGTTTAAACACTCATTTAATTAATATCAACTCTACTGTGACTATACAAATTAAATAATTGCCATATTCGAAGATAAATGTTATCAACGTCCTAACCTTATAAAATCACGTGTTACTTCTCAAGAATAGATATTTAAGGGCTCAAAGTGATGTGAATTGGGCTGCTTTTTTTTAAGAAAAGAAATATTAGTTTTGTCATAAACGTTTGTTGCCGATGTCAACATCTCATAATCCAACAAAACAAAAAAACACACATTTAATGAAAAACTAAACACAGGAGGAATTACATGAACTCTTACAGAAGCAAATTGGGTGTATCGACAAGCTTAGACTTTAGTGTGCGCCACTTCTAATATGAAACAACATTCATTACAAACGTTACAAGCGTCAAAGTCAATTTAACCTAATTTAAGAACTTACATCAACATATGCATATGATGATTCATGCAAACTTCATAACTCGGACAGAGGAAATAAAAAGCAGTTCCGAAAGACAAAAAACCCAAGCATGTTATCTATAAAAGGATTACGGATGTTTCCGATCTATTTTCCTATGAAATAACAAACATGGACTCATATAATAAAATAAAAAAACGCGTTTATAGTTAAGAATGAGACAACCAGATAATAACAATGAGAATGGAATTACGAAATGTGTCAATGAGACAACAACCCGACCAAAGCAGAAAACAGCTATATCCCACAATTGGGTCTGCAAACCAGCTGAAAATACCAAACACGGTTTTTCGCTCAGTTGGAGCCTTAACAGAAGCATGTACTACATGTTGTTCAGTAGAATCGGACATCACACTTTACTCCATAACATATGAAGGAACTTATATATAGAAGACTACCAAAGGCCAAAGGTCCCTTACTAAGGAAAGGCGGATCAAAAGAAGCCTTATATTGATTTGTACTTTAATCGGACATTTCTAACTTTTGCATATAACATTTTATAAGTCATTTGTAAAGTCAGAACCTTTGATATATGATAATTCGCTATACATATTCTGTGTGACGTTTGCTTTTGCAAAGTACCTAATTGGAAACAAGGTCTGAAACTTACATTAGAGAATAAACCCGAAAACCTTTTAGTTCTTAATTAAAAACAAATGCATAATGCTATTACTACTTTGGTCGCATTGATGTTTTAATAGATTACAACTCTAATTTTTTTAAACGTTATATTAGTAAAAAAAAAGGTTTATATATTCTACTTAAATATAATACCCACGTTCTATTAAAGGGACTTCTAGGCAGATATATGTGTGTGTACAAAGCAAATCTCTAAAACCTTAATTTTTTAGGATGATGATTCGTTACTATTTACCTAATTTATTTGGAAGTTAAAACGTACGAAAATACATCCATTCAATCAGTTAGTTATATGCAAGGATGTGCCAATGCTTAACTTTGCTTTGTTAACTGTCAGTTTTTAATCGATGTTTGTATGGATTTTTATATCAGGTAGAAACAATATTTGCTGACGGTACAATTTCTTAATTTATTCAACAAACACTCCTTTTGAATTAAAATAAACAATACAATTGTTTCTGCATGACAATGCACGCTTTACAAGTAATTGCATCTTCAGTGATGATGGAAACAAATCTATGTCAGGTCGTGAAATGGCAAAATCAAATGACAAAACACATCAACAACTAATGGACAATAACTGTCATCTTCCTGACTTGGTACCGGCATTTTCAAATGTAGAAAATGGTTAATTAAACCTGATTTTTAGCGCTGAATCTCTAACTTTGTACGACAGTCTCATCAAAATTCGTTATTTTATACCGTCTTGAGATATTAATAATGTACTTTTAAATATTGGCTGTGTTCAAATACGATAACACATATCTGATCAGACAAGAATGCAAAGTGCTTTTTTTTTTAAAACGAAACGAACATTAAAAATCATTTAAAGAATAGATAATGTCTATTTTGTGCCCATGAGAAATATAAAATTTCCCTAATAAATTGTTTTTTATACTTCATATCGATTTCTGTTCACACAAAAGACAAAGTATGACTTTTCTTTCTCCAAAGACAACTGTTTGGCTTCCAAAAAACTCAAATAATCCAAATAGGGATATTTGTAGTATTTCACTGTTTATTATTCTTCCTTAGCTTATTAACTTTTCCCTCAGATATCTGGTGATTGATTTCTCAATTAGTAAAATTAAGACTTTAATCATGTTTAATCCCAGTCTTACAAGTGAAAAAAGTTAAACCAGCTACGTCTATTAATCTTATCCTTTTTGGATTATTTTTATCTGACTGTGTAATATTCTGATAATCAGCAGATTCATAATTTTGATCTGTTAATCACAACAGAACTGTAAATAAGTATTTTTTTGATCGCTAAAACATAACAAATACATATTGCAACATTTTAGTGTTTTTCATATTAAAATTAATTTAACATACTCCATAATGGACGAAACAAAAATGCTGCGTTCCTATCTGGATCCAAAAGACAGTCTAGTGTTGTGTTTTATTCGCTTTATACTATTATTTCGATGCATTGATGTTAGTTTCTGTTGCAATATATTATTTACAATTTTGAATATATTTTTGTCTGTAATTAATTAGTTTTTAATTGTAAGCGGTCTTTGTCGATATTTTATATTTCCCCGTTTTTTTCTGGATATCTTTTTATAATCTAATGGATTGTCATATAAAATTTCAGATGTCGTAAATCTGTTTTGGTTTTGTTACTAACCTCTGGGGATAATACAAATGTACTTTGACACGATTGTTTTGTCCTATTATCTAGATTTTAATGCCTTGCTTCTGTGTTAATCTCGATTAATGCTTACATATTAGACATATCATCCTTTTCATTGACCTATAGATATTACTTGGAATATATTCAAGAATTTCTGTCGACATTTGATTATATACTATATATAGTACTTCAATGTATATTATCTTTCCTTATCTAAATATCTCTTTACGCAGATAAGTACATTGAAATCACTCAAGGAATGACTGTAATATTTTTTCTGTCTATGAAGAAATAACACAAACAATTTGGTGCACACTGAATAACGCGCGTAGCGGGTTATAAAACATTTTTTATGTTATTTTGATTAGAAAGAAAAACTATTACAGTCATTTCTTATAATTTAATTCTAAATTCCATTTTAAACCGTAGAGAACCATGAAAAAACGTTCATAACGTCACGGTCACATGACTAAATTATGTATATGGGCTCTTAAAAAATAACGTCAGCCAATCAGAAGACGCGTTACATCCGTAACTAAATTATTTTGATTTATAACCATCGAAGTTAGTCAATTATGCGTTGAAGGGCGAAATAGTATGTAGTTAGATTGAAGTTAAATATACAAAAAATGTCTCTATTGTTACATGATTTCACAAATGAATGAACATAAATGTAATAATCACGGTTTAACTATGTTTAACCAAACCACCCTGTTAAGCGATTCGTAACATTTACAAAAGTTGACTAATTAGATTTTGTATGCGATGCAACGTGTATAAATGCTGATTTCTACTATAACAAAAGCTGCCCAGATCACGAATTAGTATATGGTTAAATTTAAGTGAAATATACAAAAAATAGCTCTATTGTAACATGATTTCACAAACGAATGAACACAAATGCAATAATCAATGTTTAACTCAGTAAAACATATCCACCATGTTAAGCGATTCGTAACATTTAGACATTTTGGCTATTTAAATTTTGTATGCGATGCAACATATATACATGGTGATTTCTACTATAACAAAAGCTGCCCTGATCACGGGTCTAACTGATTTACATATATATCCTTTTGTTGTTGTAGGGCAACACTATAGGGACGCTCGAACTATGCTGTCTAGCATTTCAATGTATTTTATTTGTATTCTACAGACAAACATAAAGTTTTGTATACTTAAGACGTGAAACACTGTAACTTATGACAAAGACAATAACAATAAAAACCTAGGAGCAAGCCAAAGGACATTTACATCA
Source organism: Mytilus edulis (assembly GCA_019925275.1). Lineage (NCBI taxonomy): Eukaryota > Metazoa > Mollusca > Bivalvia > Mytilida > Mytilidae > Mytilus > Mytilus edulis. The sequence continues at coordinate 89,469,392 of CM034354.1, read as the reverse complement.
ACAATTATAAATAATAATTAAGAAATAACACGAACTTCACTAAAAATTGGGAGTAAAATCAGGTGCTCCGGAAGGGTCAGCATTTCCTGCACCATATACGACACCCATCGTGTTATTTCTTTGTTCAGTTTCGTAATGATGGAAGATTAATATGACTGAGAAAGAACTTTGTCATAATTGCCAATCAGCTCTTGATGAAAACCGTAAAATTTTTGAGTGATGACCTGATTGATTCATATCTCTGTCTTAGCAACTTTTGAGAAAGCAGTATCAATTAAGACACATATACTCCATATGCTGGTGCCGCTGGAATGTTGCTACACAGAAATGGAAAGTTGACTGTAGAAGACAGTACATCATCAATATACCGAAAGGCGAAATAAAAGACTTTTCTCTTTTCTGTACAAGCCCTTGAATAAAGTCTGCTTCATAGGAGTACAAAATCAAATTTGAAAATAGAGGAGCGCAAATGGTATCCATTGAGAGATCAAACCTCCAAACTTAACAAATTTGTTGTCAATTAAAAAGTCCAGCATGGCACTAATATCCTCGTTAAGTTAAGTATATGGAATAGTGGTATATAGAGTTGCAAAATCAAAGGTTTCAATGTTGGAATAATGTAATAATTTTGACAGAGAATAAAACAAAATTCCTGGTCAAACTTCTGTCTTTATTTGTAACACATATAATATAATGTGGAACGTTAAAGACAAGCAATTATTGTAATATTGTATTGTTTCTAAACTCTTTAAACGATAGGAAAGAGAAACTTATGCTTGGTTAGACTGAGTGAACCTTTCAACGACGACAAGGAAATGAAAAAGTATGATTATTTGTACATTATAGAATCCACATCAGGCAGATTAAAAAAAATGTCATTGTGAAAAAAATATCAGCTTACATGTTGACATCCTTTTATATATTTAAGATTGCCGTGTCATTTTGCAAATTGACTTTTCCATTGAAATGCTATTTAAAGAGTTTGTAGAACTCGTAACATTAGGGATGGTATGAATGCAGACCAGGAAGGAAACATACAGGCTATTGTTCCGGAAACATTGCAACATGCAACAAACAAGATAATGGTTCATGTGATTGTATTAACTGTTCGTGCTAACATTTACATGTTATTGTCATTGAATTCATTGAAGTTAAATTGAGAATGGAAATTGGGAATGCATCAAAGGGACAACAACCCGATCATAGACAAAACAACAGCAGAAGGTCACAAACAGGTCTTCAATGTAACAGGAACTTCCCGCACCCGGAGGCGTCTTTCAGCTGGCCCGAAAACAAATGTATACTAGTTCAGTGATAATGAACGCCAAACTAATATCAAAATTGTACACAAGAAACTAAAATTAAAATAATACGAGACTAAAAGTATTATTAAATTAATTTGTTTATGAGATGTTGATTCGATTAATCTTTGCTGATTTCTGTCAAAAATTGTAAATCATAGCAATACAAAAACAGGTCCGCAATCAGGTATTTTTAATTCAAATAAATTTTACACAAATCATTTTAAAATAGATATACTATAAATTTTGAAATTGTTAAGAAACTTTTGTTTCAATTCCCTCGTACAAAGTTGATTGTACGTTAAATTGGTAGTTATTATATGTCCTTTTACATTTTATAACGTTTTTGTTTTCATGTGTTTATGCGTCAGTCAAATACATTTGCATTCGCTCTTGAGTATTTCTGATTAAGTTAAATTCAGAAAAGCAATTCAGAAGCATCACATGTATAAAGTAAAATCTTACAAAGAAAAGAAGATGTGGTATGATTCCCAATGAGACAACTGTCCACAAGAGTCCAAATAATGACGTTTATTTATGCTCCGGACAAAAGTTTCCATTATGTGTTTATTATGAAATTTATCATTATTTACTGTATGGTTTCACCAATTTCATTTTGAATCCATATTGAATCATAGAAAAATTGTTCTGAACTGACCTTCAAACCATCAAATACTTTGAGCAATTGAATATAAGTCCATGTTTACTATTCTGTTTTTAAGAAATGGATGCTTGTAACATGTTTTATTTAGTAATTTCAAGATGACGTTTTTATGACTTTTTTAGTAAACATTTCATCTGTAGATAAACTGTGTACGTTTTTTTGTATATCTAAATATGTTTACCTATATTGAAAGACGTGCACAGTATCGAATATAAAAATACAAATCTTGTAAGGTTTCCGCTGCCATGTTTGCTAAATAGGTATTCGGTGCAATTAAGGTACCTTGACGTTATATTGCAAACAAAGACCGAGTGTTCCAAATATCGTCGTTATCATAAATGTCATAATGTCTAATATTGTGACAATATTGAATGGTTTTATGACGCGTTTTGTTCTCAGCGGCTAGTGCATGTTGTGCACGAGTTTTTCGTCATTCTAATACATATTCGTACATCAGCGGATATTGAATGTTACGTTTGTCCTGAAGGTTTAAATGTGTTCGTTCGTGTTGTTTGTCTTTTTCAATCTGCGTTTTAATGATCAATTGGTATACTTTGACTGATTTTGAATATGAATGCTGGTGTAGATTTTGTTGTTGTTATCAACTTATTATTTCATGAAGGAGCTTGCAAACAAAATTTGTGTTGGGAAAGGTTTTACTTTATTTGTAAATCACGAACGTTTATCAAACGAACTAAGAAATATCAACCGAACGCATTACCTTCGGTAAATTATAAGGTGAAAGCTATTAATTAAAGATTTTTTTTTTACATGTATTGATACATAAAACCTTAATATCAACAGGTTGTGAAATGAAATCAAACATCGACTGTTTAACTGCATGATATTCAGATTTTTATTCAGTCTACACGCACTTCGGTTTCATTATATCGAAATGCATTTTATTTGGTTGATCTGTTTAGATAAAACACGCTATTAATGGTTTTTGTGTCTTTTGTTGCTATCAGATTTAGTCGGAATCCGTCTACTACGACAACAATTTTTATAACAGTTTACACATACTGACAATTCTGCAGCAGTACCTTTTTAAGTTGGCCTCATATCTTGACTTACATCTAGAAAAAAGGGACGAAAGATACCAAAGGGACGGTCAAACTCGTTAATCGAAAATAAACTGACAACGCCATGTCTAAAAAAAGAAAAAAAGACAAACAGACAGACAAAAGTACACATGACACAACATAAATAATTAAAGAATAAACTACACGAACCCCACCAAAAACTAGGGGGATCTCACGTGCTCCGGAAGGGTAAGCAGATCGTGCTCCACATGTGGCACCCGTCGTATTGCTTATGTGATTACAAATCCGGGAGGTAACATTCATGAAAGGGAAGGGGATTGTAGTTACGACAACAGGAACATATCCGATATCATTTGTGAAACGGTTATTACATAAAGGTCAACCAACTGGTGATGGCGTCCGTAAAATTTACGAAGGGATGATTTCAACTTCACCATTTGGAAATCTTGATATAATAGCTTCCTTGTGAGCAAAAACCCTCTATCAAGAACATCATGATAGGAAATGCAAGCTTGGGAATATCGTATCAATTGGGAGATACATACCCCGTATGCAGCTGCTGCTGGGATGTTGCTACTTAGAAATGGAAAGTTCCAAATTGGAAAGCTGAAATCATCTCTTTTGTCGTAAAGTTTTGTTTTCAACCGACCCTCATTGTCAATTTCTAGATATAAGTCAATATATGAGGCCTACTTAACTGTATCTGTAGTTAAGGAATAACAGTACTGTAGTTGAAGAGAAGCCACCGTCAATTGTAGCTTTGACGGTCACAAATGCAGTTTTACTGGCGACGTGTAGCGGAGACAGTAAAATGGAGATTTGCGACCATCAAATCAAAATTGACGGTGACAACTCTTCAACTACAGTACTGTTATTCCGATTGTAATGCATTTCGAAAAGAAATAATACGATAAAACTTGGACAAATGTCTAAATTTGACAAATAAAAAAAAGTCCGCGAAACTTCATGAATGATTTTGGCACAAAGACGTCATGGGTAAACGTGACGTCATGAAAATAAAAATTTTAAAACTGGAGGTTATAACGTTACCTGTACACTTCAAATTCGGATAAAATAACTTTAAAACGGCGAATTTGATGTAGGTGTTGTTTTATTTTGGATTATATAGTAGTAATTGAACATTTGTCGATTCAATCATTTCAAAATGGTGGTCCCTCCTTAGTTACGCCTGGTCAACTGTGGATTTGTCGGCAACTTTTAGCCAATGAACAAAATGGTTACATACAAATTGCATTAGAATATCGTTTATCTCTAGTTCGATTGGATAGATGCGTTCCACATAGTCACCACATTTTGAATTATTTAGTGAAATAACATCATATATATATATATCGGAAAGTAGAGTTAAAGATTAACGCTAACTTTATATCTTTCTTCCGAAGAAGTTACTGAATGAAGTCAGCCTCATAATAATAAAGAAACAAGTCGGCAAGTAGATGAGCACAATTCGTTCCCATTGGAATTCTGTTGAAAAACATGTCCTCCGAATGTAACAAATATGTTGTCAATCAAGAAATTAAGCATCTTGACAATATCAGTTTCAGAGAATATTTTGTTTGAATCAAAGTAATATTTTACAAAGTAGAATTTATTGCTCCCTAAGACAAGATACTGGTATCTACGTTGGCCATTCTTTTTTATGAAGCAAAGCAATAAATTACTCATCATTTTTGATATGATGGCTGTATTGGTTGTTGGACTTTTGTTTTCTTAACGAACAGCAATCTATATATTCTTATGTTCAATCACAGTGAGATTTGATACTTCATACGACGGAATGCGACGAACGACACGTACATCTATTTACAACCATTCATCATGATCGTGTAGGTTTTCAATAAGTGATAATGGTTTGTTAAAGTGCCTGTACATATAATACTTACATAATCAGATTATCACGAAACCTTAAAGTATTAACTTTCCTTCCTTAAGTTGATACACCAAGAGCTTACTTACATGATTAGTTGATAGGATTCAGCATTCTATCTGTGTTGTATTTCTTTCGACGAGGTTCTCAATTGCTTTAGAACCTCTGAATTCAATTAGAATGACATTCCAAATAATATAAATAATAAGGGTTTATAATTGATTAATAACCTACACAAATTAGGGAAACCTAAAATAATACTTTAACTTTGTTTCTATTAATTATTTATTGGTGACAACTTTTAAGCCGCATCACCATAAACAAGCTGTATATTGAAATGGTGTGTCTTGTGTACTATTGTTTGTCTGTTTATCTTTTTCATTTTTAGCCATGGTGGTGTCAGTTTATTTTCGATTTACGAGTTTGACTGTCTCTCTGGTATCTTTCGCCCCCTTTCTTTTATCCTAGTTGATCATGTATTTCCTATCCTCATCGATGCATGCATTAACAGTGATTTAGAAAGAAACAAAAACAGAACAGACAAACGTTTTTGGTATTTCTTTAATGTGGTGTTTCCTGATACCAGATAAGAGTTACAAGTAAAATCAAACGAACTTTAAACGCAAAATATTATAGGGCAACGATACACCAATTAATTGAAAACTGAAAAATTGTGTCTTATCCTTAAATTATGAAAACATTGGTGAAACACCAAAATAGTTTCCTTTCCTACATTCAGTTAGTAAAACATGTATAACTGTTTAACAGAGTCGGTTATTAATGGCTAGGATTATAGTCGCCGTCACGTAAAATTGGCACCATGATTTTTGTCAAAATTTTCTTAAATATAGACCGCGTTTACTCGAGATCATGTTTTTCAATTAGCGGAATAAAAATCCAATCCAAATATATACTACTGTCCTACCTTTTATTGTGTTTGCACTGTATAATCCTGACCTTCACAAAATCCAGGATTATTTTGTATGGTGGAATCAGACATTGTTATTACCGGAAGTGTTGCCGTGGAGTCCACGTGCTCTCAATTTTCTTGTGTCTCTCGGAGCTGTGCGTCATCTTTATGTAAAAAGCGCGGGAAATCGTATCATCAATGACAATGATATTACCAGAGAGTAACGAATGTTATGTAGTAAGGGATCCTCATAGAAACCAAGATGGCGGTTTTACAATGAAAACAATCTTGAAAAATGTGAAGGTCAGGATTATACAGTGCAAACACAATAAAAGGTAGGACAGTAGTATATATTTGGATTGGATTTTTATTCCGCTATTTGACAAACATGATCTCGAGTAAACGCGATTGATATTTAAGAAAATTTTAACAAAAATCATGGTGCCAATTTTACGTGACGGCGACTATAGGCATTGATCACATATTAGTACAAGACATGACAGTTACAAAACAAAAGCATGGATAATACCCACAGTGGCATCTATTTCTAGTGTTTAAATAAGTATAATATACCGATTTTGATGGTTGGTAATAATAAACATCAATTACTCAAAGTATGCCAATAAGGGATTAACATGGTTGGCTGAAGAGGATCTAGAACTTGTTTGCAAATGAAAATATGTCTGGGTTGGCACACAGTTTGTACAAATGCTAATCTGTATATACTAGAACAGGAATGTATAGATATACAAAAGCAATTATTTTAGTCAAAGAGAAAAAACATATAGTATAAGTCAGTTTTTTGTCACTTGTAATAAGTGACGTGTAAGTAATGATCTGAATAATTCAAATACAAATATAAAAAAATTATCAACTTTGTTTGTTTTGTAGGACTCTAATATAGATTTAGATAACAATCAGCCTTGACATTTGAACTTGAATTTAATATTCACATTATGGTCTAACTATATTGCAAAGGTTTTCCCAATCGACCACCTACTATAACTTTATTTCGTTTTGTACTGTTAAGATATGGATGAATGAATCGTTATCAAGGTCATGCTTATATGGTTCATCACATATTGTACACTCGCTTCCTCAACGTGGCAGGTGTATTGAAACCAAAAATGTAAGCTACGATGATTAATTTCAATTGATAGACGTAAACTCAATATAGTGTACAAACTTTTAGTTACGGGATTGAAACAAATAATTATTTATCCAAAATATCAGACAATTCACGCAAACAGCCATTATTATCCATAATAACAGCTATTTGAACTACACTTGTTACACTATGTTTTCAGAGTATCACATTTTCAATTGTTGTCTTGAGGTTCTCAATTTGTCAGACTGAATTTATCTATTCAGCTATTTTTTATTTATAAACTTCATGTTTGATAAAGCTAGCAGATGTAATTAAGAGAATCCGGGAGCAATAAGTAGATACTAAGTAGTGTGTTACATAATTTATTGCTGGAAGTCTAAAGACAGTGGACTAAAATATTATTTACACATTAAACCAAAATTAAGATGGCACCTTGACCATCAATAATTAGTAAAACCCAAACTATATGTTGTCTAATTGATTTAATCTTAACATCCATGAAAAACATGGATAGCTACCAGATATAAAGTAATAAAATGTTATAAAACGTTGCTATTTCAGCAAGTTAAAATGATATGAAAATTTAACTACGATCAACAAATGTTTCAAGATACCAATGAATTTCGAAAAGAGAAGTTTCATTATGCGAAAAAAAATCCTTATATTCAAGAGGGATACATAACAGTTTCAACGTTATATATTTGTGCTTTGAAAATAATCAATGCTGCATTGATAAGGAACTGTTCATTTGGAATTTTCCTCGTAGTTTGGTATTTTGTCATTTACTTTTTTGCTACTTATTAAGTAATAAAGACATCAACGAAATGGATTTATATCGATAACATGTAAACTATTGTCTCTATTATTTTCGAGGATTTCTTTCACTTACGATTTGAATCTAGACTAAGTGTACATTAACGAAGTATATAGACGAAACGTATCTTTATTTTTAATAAAATAATTGTCAGATTAGACGTTACATTTTTCAACGTCTAAACCTGATTTTATAATTTGCTCATTCTCAAGGAATAGTTATAATCGTACCAGTGTTTTTTTCTTCACCAATTAATGTATTTACAGTGCTAGCTTTAAGTTCAGTGGTAACTTACGTAGGTGTCATTGTTTCTTTAAGACAATATATCTGGCCAATAAGTTATAGACTGCCACGTTTGTATGAAGGTTAATCGACGATGTTCTTGGACATCTGATTGTTATTTATTTTTCATTAGTATTTTAACTCTTTTGTTATATTTTACAATACGATATTCTCGTTACTGACATACAATATCGTAATTCTATGAAATTAACTGAAACAGGAAATCTCATCTGACGATTAAATCTTAGTTACAACAGTTCTGAAATAAGAAGTTACATTACCTAAGTTTTAATCTTTCCAAAGAATTTAGTAAATGAGACATTTTTTTAATATACATTAGCTAAAATTTGCGTTAAAGAAGATAGTGTTCTAAAGTGGATATTTATGATTTGCCTTGTACATTTTTCTCTCCAATATCTTAATTGCCATTTATGCATTTCAGATTAACTCATCATAGATACCAGGACTAAATTCAAAGGTCATGCTTTTTAAAACCTTTTCAATATTATCTCAAAAGCTGATGTAATGGTAATACATATATTTCATGTAGTTGATACGTCTAATCAGAATGTACTGGTATGTACTACTAAATGTATTTGTGTCTTTAGACAGACATCTGAGTTCAATCTGCTTAAGCTAGCCATTCAGTCCAATCATTATATCTGAAGTATATTTATTTACGTTTCAGAAAGTATTATTTCATATATTTACCAACTTTTAAACTAATACAGCGAACTAATTAGGTATATCGTTAAAACCGTATTGAACATTTGTATGCATGGCTTATTGCTGACACTAGTATGTCTCAAAATTTATGACATCGGGTTCTCAAGGTAGCACTACAGTCTAACCATGATTTTGTGAAGATATGTTTTTTATCACAAAATTTTGAAGTTAGTACTATTCTGCACAGTTTGTAAAATCCTAAAGTCATTATCATATTGCAACAGGGAGTAAATTGATAATTGACCTATGTAAATTAAAGCACATGGTAATTAATATAAATATATAGGCATTTGGAAGGGGCTAATATGTCAATCATCTGTTGATGCCAGTGTCCAGCTGTTAATCCCTGACCACAAGAGAAATATTGTAGTCTTATTTCATTGTTCTGCAACAAAAATAATTTATATAACAGGGAAGTGAACAGAGAAAAAAGAAAAAGTCTAAACGGAAAAAAAATCTACCAAAAATGAAAATAAAATACTATGGAAAAGAGTGGGAAAGTATTAAAAGCCTCTGACTGCCTGTATAAATTTATTCCCTTGGTCTTCTTCATTTGAATACAGTTTTATGCATTTTAACTTATTTTCAGTTTAAGTGTAAGTGATGAAAAGTGTATTTTAAGGATGGTCTATAACTCTTGATCTTTTGATGAACATGTTTTTATGCACACTTCTCTTAATGATCTAGCTTATTTCAGACATAGTTTATTTCTTTTTTGAAATTCAAATGAAAATTATTCTTTACATATAGAGAATAATGATGTTAAACATTGATTATATGCAGCTGGTCAATCATGATATTCTCTTATCTTAGACTGTCTTGAAAGAGGCGGAGTTTTGTCTATATTTAATTACTACATTATAGATGTTGGTCAAATTAGTGACGTCAAACTCCCGCTAAATGCCATGTTAGTGTTGGACAGTTCACATATAATGCAAAATTAACAGCATTAGAGCATCAAAGACACAAAGTGTGTGGTTCTATTGATATAGTAAATGTATCAGAACACTCCTGACTTTATAGAGGTGTTAAGGGGGAAATTCAGTTTTTATGTCATTTCGCAGAACAATTTTTCATGAGAATTGTAATAAAAAATGAAAATAGAATCTTTATGGGTACCCCCCCTTTGGCTTGACTTTGATATATATGATTAAAGGGTGTATTTTCTACAATACCATGTCCCTTTTTTTGGATAATATGCTTCTACATGAATTTATATGTCTCCAAAGATCAAAGGTGAAATGCTGTTTGGACCCCAGCAGTTAAATCTTCTTACTGGAGGCATATATCAAAAATATAAGACACGGTCTTGTTGATTTTATATGGTTGATTAAAGGGATGAAAACAAATGTTTACTACCATTTGACATGAATGTGCCATTTTGATCCAAGTTGGAAGACCACTTTTTTGGCAATTAATGAGCTATATTTTGAGATTAATAAAACCAAAAATAAATCTTTAAATAGATTAAAAAATGAGTTAAAGATTTTAAAAATCCATCGAGTAGTTTTAGAGAAATTAATCTTTAAGACTATTGATTAGAGTCAGAAAATTCTGACTGTAGTGCTTACCTTAAATATGTATATCTTTAACCTTGGGTGCACAGAGTGAGCAGCGATAAAAGCCGATCCATATTCCGTGTCACGTTTTTAATGTAGAATTGTACTTAGCAGTTAAATCGTTCTGACGACGCAAATATTTGATTTACAAAGGAGCTGCAACAAATAAGCTTTGATGTATACTATTTTATTTTGTAAAATTACATTTTTGCTCAATATATCCCCAGTAGCAATGAACTGGAAACAAAAGCCGTGTCATCAGGATTATTTTGAATACTGAAAAATACAAAATACAAAAATCAAACCATCATAAAACCAACAAATAATTTAAAGTATAGACGTACTCGAAAAAAGAAAACCTTGAATAATGTTATGTGGTCAACAGAGTTTCTAAAACGACCTTGAACATGAGCGCTCAAAGGCATATACTTAAAAGACAAAAGTGTATAAGAACTTAACAAAGAGGTTGATGACCAGAAATGACCCCAAACAGTTACCGATCATGTCAACTCAGCCTGAGAAAGTTGAAATCTTACTTTCTTTAAAAATTGATTAATAAAACACACAATCCAGACAGAAAAAAAAATTGTTAGTAGGAGTCATGTATGTACTGAAGTATACACTTTTGTTTTGTAACGTCTCAAGTGTCTAAAAAGATATATTTAAAGGCGTAAACATCTGTTTTATATCTTAGATATGAAACGGTCGGTTTGGCTTTGTAAAATAGAAATATATCTACCTTCTTCATAGTGTATAGAGCCCCTTCGAAATGTAAAAGTTTGAAACCTTATTTAGAATCGAGACAATTCTCTCATACTATGTTCTATGTTATTCACTTTGTTACATTCTATTCTTCTCATTGCGTTTTGTTCAAATATTGACATATATTATGCGTATCTATGTTTCGATCATGACATGCATTGTGACTCAAAACTATATACCAATTTACACATTTTGCAAATAAGAATGCAAAAGAAATGCCATTACACCGAGGAAATCATTGAATTTAAACAGGTCTATGTTTTCTGTTTTTTTTGTCATTCTGACTAGCTAAGGTCTTTCTAGGCCGTATTCATATTGACCTAAATTCGGTGTTGTGTTAGTGTAACTCACACATAAACTAAACATAATTACGTTCCCATTGATAAAACTCAATGTTTACATGTAGTTTAAATCATGTTTTGTCTACATGCAGTCGATAGTCGATGTAGGCCTTGTGTACACAACACTAGGCATTCAGAACTTTAATTTTCCCATGTATATTTAAAAAAGAAACAATTTTTATATAAAATTAATACTTATAACACTTATTTATAAAGTTCTTTACAGAAATATTTGTCTAAAATTGATATATTTATTTGTTATAAAACACTGTACGTAGACTTATTAACTTATAATCTAGACTCATTCATCATCATTGCCGAACAAATAATTCATTTGAAAAGGTCTTCCCTAATCGATTGGACGTTCACACTGACAGAAATGTTTGCCACTGGTCTTTATACTCAAACAACGATTCATTCATAAATGCAAATACTGAAAAAAGGTGAGGTTAATTTTTTGTTTGTGTGGTATCTCAGATCCGTTAATAAACAACTAGAAATAAAAACAACATTACCCGCTCCCTTTGCCAAATACTTCTTGGGAAAAAAAATATCATTTGAAACAAGGAGAAAAGATAGAAATGTAGTGATCCTTGACATCGCAATTTTTTTCTTCGTCTGTAAGCACGATGATGTCGAGCCTACGTTTTTAATGCGTAATTGAGACATCTTTAAACTACTGCAAATCATCCCCCTTTTTTTGGTCGTTCCCTACTGCCAGAACAGTTGTTCGAAAATTTGAATACGATAATGAACATGTAAGGTATAGGAACAGTAAATGGGCTATGTCGCAGATTTTGCTACAAAATTGCATACAACCATGGCTCGTTGAACTACAACTGAAAATCGAGAAAATAATACATTTATTTCTTTTATTTGCTGAAAATTTGCAGATTGATTTCTCTTAATATGGGTGAACATTTGTATAGAAAGCACATAAAATCGGCGAAAAACCTACTAAAATTTGTCTTAAAATCGCCAAATCTATAATTCTACTCCATACATTTTTCTTTAAAAACTATATATTGTTGACACATAAATTTCTGTTGTAATGATATAAAATAATCATAGGGTCACCGACTTCGTTTTTTATCTAATAATCAATTTGTTACCTTAATGGTAGTGAAAAACGTCAAAAATCAACGTTTTACGGCCTGCAACGCGATAACGTTACGATTATTTCGACGTTTTGTTGGATTTTTTCACAAAGAACGCAACTTTGAATGATGTATACTGTAAAAACGAAGTCGGTGACCCTATCTTTATTTTGCATCATTATAACGGAAATTTATGTATCAACAACATATATTTTTTTAAGAAAAATCTATGGAGTAGAATTAGAGATTTTGCGAATTTAAGACAAATTTTAGAAGGGTTTTTGCCGATTTTATGTGCTTTCTATACAAATGTTCACGCATATTGTAAGAATTCAATCAGTAATATTTCAAATGATAATTGAGATAAATGCATTATTATTTCGATTTTCAGTTGAAGTTCATCGAGCCAGAGCTGTATGCCAAATTTTATTGAAATCGAAGACATAGCCCATTTACTGTAACTTGACCTTAAATGACATATAGTTTACAAGTGTGAACGAATCTTATGTACAGGTAGCTAATCCTGGTGTATAGATGTGAACAAATGTAATGTGAAACTACTGTACATAACATTAAACCAAAGGTAAACATGTTTACTGTAAAACGGCGTTTGGTGATGATTTTGTTTCATGTTGTGTTGTTATGTTTGAATGTAAAACCACTGTTCAATGTTTAGTAGAGTTTTCAGAGCCAACAAACTAGTTAAATCAAGCCTGAATGTGCCTGTCCAATGTCCGATTTAGTTAGCTTTTAAAACAAGTTTACATGTTAACCGCCACATTATGTATGTATTTTGTAACTTATATTTCTTTCGTTGATTTTTTTATATAAATATAAAGGTCGTTAGTTTTTTCGTTTGAATTGTTTTACATTGTCATTTCGGGGCCTTTTATAACACTGACTATGTGGTACGGGCTTTGTTCATTGTTGAAGGCATTACGATGACCGGAACTGTTAAGTTCTGTGTCCGTTTGGTCTCTTGTGGACGGTTGTATCATTGGCAATCATATCACATCTTCTTTTTTTTATAATTAATCCATCATATTCCACGTTAGTAAATCCCAATACCAAGTCAGGAATATGACGGTTGTTTTGAATTCGTTTGATATTTTTCAGGTTCTTGTACAATGTTGTCTGTTGGTCTCTTCCCTTTCAGTCAGGTTGTTGAATATCCCCGTTTGCCTATTTTATATAATCTGATGTAAAATATTCTGATTTTGATGTGTATAAAAGAGGACAAAGAAAGAATAGTCAAGGATAAAATTATACCTTCATATCAATCAACCATTTTATATTCTCCTTTCATAAGGCATACAACCATATCCATAAAGTCAAAACCTTTGATGAATAATTCACTATAAATATTCATTGTCTACTTTTGCTAAGAACTTAACAGAATATAAGTCTCAACCTTACTTCAGAGAATGGCCTTCAAATTCTAAGACTGTTCAGATATTAATAAAACAGAAATGAATAATGCAAATGTACATTGTTCTCATTAATGATTTGCATAGATTTAATATCATGTTAATTTATTTTCACTAGCAATGACAGAATATATTAAGTTAAACACATTCGACTACGCATGTCTACAAAATAAATTTGTAATGCCTTTCTTGTCGATTTTGAAACTAACTATTCAGGATAATGTATTGTTATTATGCAATTGTATCTCTTTTCCTACCAAAACAAAACAATTGATTTGGAGGTTACAACCTACGATAACTTAAAACAGTTAATCTAACGCCTAGAGGTATCAATGTTTAAATTATATTTTTGTTTTCAGTCTGCTAGTAATTGATGACAGTATTGTTTTGATTTTTTATATTTCAGGAAGAAACTAGATTGCTGACAATACAATTTTAATAATTAATAATAAATTGTCTGCATAAGATACAAGCTCTCACATCAATTGTCTCTGCAGTGATCATCAACTCAACATATTTAAAGACTTAGGGAGATATCTTCCAAAACTCAAACTTATCTCCACAATTTTGGTACCAGCATGTTTTAATAACACAATTATTCCAATTTCTGTGATTTATCCGTAATAAAGGAAGAAGAAATATAGATCAAAGAAAAATAACCAAGTGATAGAGAAAAATTATACCCACTAAAAAGACAGTAACATGAATTGTTTTACATATTGTATTCAGGGTAATGGTAAGAAATATTAAATGTTTAAGTCCGCAAATTATAGTTTTAAACAAACAATAAAACAACTCGAGACTGTAAGTAGTACTTTACTGCAAATTGTGTTGCCTTATTTAGATATTATTTCCCTGAGATAAGTTAAGGACCGAATTATCAATCAGTAAAATTGAAATTGTATAATTGAGACAGCAAAATCTATTGATCTGATCTTAAATTATCTAGAAATATCGAATACATATGTTGACATTCATCAAATTTATTATATCAGTCTGTCTATATATATATAAACAACTCGTCTAAAAATCAACCCAACAATGTTAGATCTGTAAATTTGCTTTCGCAAATTTTTGGTTCTTCCCTCGCCGGAATTCGAACCCATGCTACTGTGATATCGTGACACAAAATCGCCTGCACTGCAGCCGTCCCGCTAGACCACACGACCACCTGGGCTCTCAAAAAAGAGCCCTCGGTGGGCATGTGTTACCTTTCCACGTCAGTTTTAATCAAGCGGCGTACTACAATACATGATATATAAGGCATGAAGATGTTATTGTTACAGATCAGCTAAATTATCTATAGTAAAGGATCCTACAAATTCATGTAAGATAAGGTCACAGAAAATAATTATATTCATAAGTACGTCTGAGGCAGTGACAACCCTACAACAGATGTATCCATCGGATCGCCATCAATGATGGTGATACATGGCTGTGTACATAATGTATATACAACTCGTCTAAACATCAACCCAACATTGTTAGATCTGTAAATTTGCTTTCGCAAATTTTTGGTTCCTCCCTCGCCGGGATTCGAACCCATGCTACTGTGATATCGTGACACCAAATCGCCTGCACTGCAGCCGTCCGCTAGACCACACGACCACCTGGGCTCTCAAAAAAAGAGCCCTCGGTGGGCATGTGTTACCTTTCCACGTCAGTTTTAATCTAGCGGCGTACTACAGTACATGATATATAAGGCATGAAAATGTTATTGTTACAGATCAGCTAAATTATCTATAGTAAAGGATCCTACAAATTCATGTAAGATACAGTCACAGAAAATAATTATATTCATAAGTACGTCTGAGTCAGTGACAACCCTACAACAGATGTATCCATCGGATCGCGATCAATGATGGTGATACATGGCTGTGTACATAATGTATATACAACTCGTCTAAACAGCAACCCAACAATGTTGGATCTGTAAATTTGCTTTCGCAAATTTTTGGTTCTTCCCTCGCCGGGATTCGAACCCATGCTACTTTTTGCTTGAAGACACGATAACTTGTCATAAAGTTGTTAATTAGCGTTATTGCATTATTGTTTCTACACATTTGACGGACAAGGTATCATAGAATTTTAAAACAAAATAATGTATATAAAAATCCTGAATTCGGTTTACAAAATTATATTTTTAAGTGACATTTGTGATGATAGAACGAAAATACGAAACATAATAGCCGAATACTAAAACTCCGAATGTATTACGTTCGTTCATGATAGCGAATTTTAAATTCAAACGAACTTTGGATTTTAGCTATATTAGGAAAAATCCTGTTGATTTCATAAAAGAAAAAATTCTGTGCGTTATTTGCCATTCTACATCGCAAGAATTTCTGAATAAAGTACACACCAGTAATTATATAAACTTTATCCTTGTTGTCTGCTCCAGATGTGCTTTCGACAATAAATGTCTCTACATGGCCGCTCGAGTCAAACAATTTTTATATTATTATATGTATATTCTGTTTGGTTGTTATATTGAAAAGCATATATTAGTTTTTGATATGATATTATATATATTTGTTGATAAATATTGGGGATAAATATATTACACCAACTCATCGGCATGATTTGGGATCGATCGTGTAATAGAAAGATTTATCAAGAAGCAAAAAATCAGTACCACTTTTGAATTGACATGTAAATGACATCTGTTCTGTAAATATATGAATTGTCAAGTTGACATTATGATACAATACATGATAAGAATATTGACAAAACATTTTAGATGGAGACGGTTTTATTTGTATTTATTTTGTTTAATAACACACAACCTTGTTATTAAAACTGAAATTAGTTTTTGAATTAAGGAATGATGGTTTGTACATTTATTCGGCCGTCATAATACATGACTGGTTGTTCAAAATACATTCAAATACAGATACAAGCATTTGTTTGTTAAATTGCAATCTTGTTGAAAGTATACGGGCTGTCAGTGTTAAATCTGTAAGTAATACGTATTAAAATAGTAGTACGGAAAAATGAATACAGGAATGTTCGTAAACGGTTACTTCGTAATCCTTAACGTTGTATAGGTAATTAGATACAAGAAGATGTGGTAAGAGTGTTAATGAGATAACTCCCCATCCAAGTCACAATTTGTTACAGTAAACCATTACAGTTTAAAGAACGTTCTCCAACACGGAGCCAACTGGAGTTACATCGTCTGAATGGTAGAACTATATATATAACACCTACACATACTCATCTGTAAAGGTGTAAACATTCCGAAAGAAAAAAATGAATGGATCAGTTTGAAAGATTTGTTTTAACTTTATATTATTGTTTTTCTTTTCATACAAGTGAGAGGTTAAGTAAGCTATGAAACCAGATTCAATCTACCGTTTTTTACATGAAATGCCTGTACCGAGTTAGGAATACGACAGTTGTTATCCATTCGTTTGATGTGTTTCAGCTTTGATTTTGATATTTGAACAAACACTTCCGTGTACAATTTTCCCTGGAGTTTTTTGTGATTTTATTTTTTCATGTAAGCTGTCATGTTGTCCGGTTGTCCATCGGTGAATAGAACGTAAAGTTCCTTTACAATTTTGTAATAAAAGATGCAAGTTTATGTTTCAAACAGAAGTAAAAATGCCATGATTTATTTTTGGTTAAAGACCTTTTGTTTATGTTTCTATCCTTTTATGGATCTGTTATATGTATTCATCAATTCATTTTAATGACAATTGATCATACACAAAGAAAAAACGTAGAAAACACACTTTCTAAAAATTGTTAAAGTGTTAAACTGTAACGTTAACAATTCTACTACGTATCAGCGTACTTGTGCTCCTCCATTGTTGTTATTTTCATGAGGACCCAACATTCTATGATTGATCAAATGTGTCTATGCTTTAAAAACGGTAAGAAAATATCAGAAACACTATCAGTGTCTTTAAATGTAGCATAACAATTTGAATCTCAAGGATTAATTGTTAACTATATTAAATGAAAAGTTTTAAGCAGAAATTATTTATTAAAAATCATGTTTCATCTTGCTCACTAATTCTACACGGATTGCATTTTTTATTCAATACAAGAGCATGAAAACTCCGAACATAAAGATTCAGATGTTTGCCATTAAAGAAAAATCAATCGTCAACTAATTGAGAGATTTAAAAAAAAATCACTGCGTATGTTTTATCGTCTTAAGTAAATGTAAAAGCTTTTCGATTTTTGTTGATCAACCTCAATAAATGAAGTCTTAACAGCCTAAGGTATTTTTTTCAATTTTGATCAGTAACAATACGGGATGAGTAATATATCTTTGATACAGAAAAAGAATAACAGGAAACATACAGCGAGCGAATTTAACATTTCTTAGATTATTGTCCTAATTAGAAATGCAAATAGACAAGTTAGGATTAATCGGTGTTTTCGTCTATAAAAACGCCACCTTTTGCATGTTTTGTTCATTTTGATAAACAAAAATGCAGACTAAACATAATGTACATGGATATCAATTGATAGGCAGCGAACTCGGGTCAACTTTTCCATGAACGTCAGGAAGGATTTTAAGAACATTGAGCGAATATCAGTGAAGTGAACTTTTGACTTTAATGTTCACACCACTTTCTAAATCATTTTCAATTTAATTTGTGATTATATAAGAACAAAATTTCCTTATAATATTAAGTATTAGGTATTATTTGTATAAAGATGATCGATGAGAAGCCTGATTCTCTCTGTTCATCAGTGTGACTCCTAAACAAAATAGTCGGTCCGTTTTGGAATTGACATTTACACAAAAGCTGCTCTGTTTAAATTAATGGATTGTGCAATTGTAACCATGATATACCATGATAATTATACGAATTGTCAAATAGGAATTATAATATAACACACGATCACAATTTTGACATTACATGTTAGATTTACAATGTGTTCTGTTTTCTGATGTGTAGGTTATTGATATAATAAAGTTATTTGAAGGTATACACATTGCTTAAAAATACAATACCATTTTTATATGCATTTTAAAAATTACACAAAGGAAATATCACTCAATGATCAAAGAACATAACAATTTTATCAAATATATACTTGCAACAAGGGATGTGGATAATTCAACTCTGGGGTTGAAAATGTATAGACACTTAGGAAAAGCCTTTGTAAAATTTCGTACACCTTTAAGCAACAAGCCAACTAATTTTCTTCCGATGATGCGTCCCATTCCTTATTTTATATAAAGGAGTATCATTGTTGCTATGTTTTGTCTCCAGTTATTCTGCGGAGTTTTCTCAAATGACATTTTATTTATTAAGGGAAGGTATAATGTAACATTTTATGTTTTCTTTCGAAAATTGTTCATGCAGTGTCACGATGTTAATATCGAGTAACTGTAGTTCAAGGTGTGCACAATTAGAAGAACTAAGTAATTGTAGCCGAATTTCACATATTTTGTTTTGACGCTTTAAGTAAGTGGTTTATAGATTGAGATATTAATCGGAACAATCTGAGGAACAGATTAATATTTTTATCAATAAAAGATTGAAAGGATCATTACACCTAATGTGTTAGTCAAATATTTTGTGTTATCAAGATAATGAAGAAAACGCCTGTATACCTTAGAAAAGAAACAACATAAAATAAAAATTAGTGTCCTCTCATATGAGTCTTTTGTAGACGAAACACGCGTCTGGCGTATATATAAAATTTTAATCCTGGTATCTATGATTAGTTTGTTTATCATGTCTGTATGTGTCATTTGTTTATCATATATATACAGGTGATTTGTAAGTGCATAAGGAAAAATCGATGTATTTGTTTGTGAACAATTCAAAATATGTATGTTGTTGTAGCAAATATGATATTATTTAACTTTATTTTGAATTGTTATTGCCCATAAGTGTCTATGATCCTCCTCGATTTAGGGAATTATGATCTGTGTACATGGATCGATTCGTTGTTTTTTTGAAAAAAAATTGTCGTAAAAACCAGTACCACTTTAGGAGTGCCATGTAAATAAAAGCAGTTATGTAAATAAATATATTGTCAAATTGATATCATCATATAACACAGAGTAATGCTATTTATATTAAATTCTAGATCCAGACTATGTAATATTATTTGTTTGTACTTTTGTTATTTGATTACATGACAACTGGTTATAAAAACTGAGATTGCCTTTTATATTAATGAATTATCGGTTTATATTTATTTGATGACAGCCATATCACAACATCCTAAAATCATTTTAGGCATTTACAAGTACAGAACTTGGTTTAAATTATAATTAAATATTAATATATTTAAATGATAAAACAACGACTTTAACCAAAATGTATTACAGGAAACAGTGTAAACATTATTGGTTTACTTTTTAAATTGTTATTTGGATGGAGAGTTGTCTCATTGGCACTCACACCACATATTCCTATATCTTATTATTTTACAATTTGAAAGATATCCAGAAGCATTGCAATACTCACTCGTACTGGTTTATGTTGATAAGGAATGTATCAACTTGAACATTAATTTTACTTACTTTTTGTAACAGGCGGGGAATACACATACTCATTAGAGTTTTAAGAGCCATTCTCTGTAAGGACCAAAATTAGTGTTCACACCTATGTCACAGATTTTTACCATTCTTTGTACACATACTACATAACTAATATACTGAACAACTAACACTTTAGAAATTGATTTTCGGCTTTGTTACTATGGAAATGGCGGCCATTTTGATTTTGGGCTTTTTTTTCAATGAAAATTCTAAAAAATTTCCTAAATATCAATGCTTATTTTCCCGTAATCCTGACAGTAAATGATGCAGACAATTATTACATCTAAAACCTGTTACCTTTGCCTTTCTAAAACTATATCACATATTTGGCTGACAATTGTGTACATATGCTTATTTTCTATTGGAGAAGGGGGTGATTCTGACATCTAAATGAAAACCAAATTTCACCAAAATTCATTGAAGCTTTGACAAAATTTCCGAGATAGTTTATAGAAAATATTGTCAAAATCATAAAGATAAACCCCCCATTTAAAAATTAAAAAAAATTCAGGGATGTGTTTTTTTATTTAAGAAAAAAAATGTGGATTGAAAACTGAAAAAAATCAACTATGTGTCTATGAATTATCTCCCCTTATGGTTCTTCTTCATTGGAAACATAAAGAAACAACAGGAAGTACAAGGGTTAATGCTCAAAATAAAGTGCAGACGAAATGCAGACACTGATAAAACCATTATAATGTTGGTAGAAATAAGATCTATCAAGGTAGATAGTACTATGGAGTGCATTTTCTCTCCAAAGTTTGTGTATTGTGATGAACTCATTTGATGAATCTCTTGCCAAACACTGAAACAGTGAAACACAGCCTCACAGGCAGTACATACCAAATGTTTGCTATTTTTTCTGAGAATGGTCTTAAACCATCAGTAGCTCTAGATCTTCACATCAATATTGTACTTCAATTAAATGAAGAAGAAAAAACAATTCAAATTGTGCACGTCGCATGTTATGCCAAAAAAAGTTTTCATCCAGATATTGACCACATCAAGGATTCTGGACTCAAGTCGTTACCTTACAGAACTACCCTTAAACTAGCAAGTAGTGGACCAAAGGAAAAGGATTTTATTCATCTTATTAACTAGACAAGAATGTGAGTAATAAAAATAAAATGAAATTGACATGACCCCCCCCCCCCTTTTCCCCTTTTAATAGTATGGATTAGTTTATGTATTAAATATTTAAATTTTCATAATTATCATTCATCATTGATTATTTGTTGTTAAACATTCTCAATTACTAAGACAATGCAAAAATGTCTTTTAATGAAAAACAGGAGCACTTTCTTTATGTATTAAATTAGTTTCAAAACAGATATTTAATTTTACAATGTACCTCCTTTCATGACTTTCAATAGTGTAAGAATTGGGGTCCCCTAATTTTTATGTATTATTTACTTTTTACACATTTTCTATATTTTTAGAACAAATACTTATTCTGTACAATTCTAAGGAAAATGATTTTATAATTAAAATGTAGATTTCTGATGTAATTTGATTTCTTTTTAATGTTTGCCCTTCATTCTGAGATTTATAATCTATATTGTCAGTGGCGGATCTAGAAATGTTCATAAGTGGGGGCCCACTGACTGACCTTAGAGGGGGGGGCGCTCCAGTCACGCTTCAGTGATTCCCTAATAAGCAACCAAATTTTTCCCAAAAAGGGGGCCCGGGCCCCCCTTAAATCCACCTCTGATTGTATTACCTATTATCATTTTGTTTTCCACAGTTATTCTTCTTACTTTTGCATCCCATTATTCTCTATTTTAATCATGATCAATTATGTGTGCTTATTTATCTCCAATTATAATGTTCATAATTATTTTTTAATTCAATAAATTGCTTATATTAATTATTCTTTGTTTGGTAAACCCTATTAAGCTTCTTAAATGATGTGTTCATGGTTTAATCTATTATTTTTACAATTTATGAATTATTTGATATTGATTTCAAAAGAGTACTTTAGCTGTAAAATTGTCAAGTTGTGAATATAAATATTTGATTTGCATTCAATATCAAGCTCCCCACCCCCTGACCCAAGATTAGATGTGAATTCAATATCCCTCCTCCCCATCTCTGAGATTTGATCAGGTTTTTAAAACATCCTAAATAAGGAGTTTCTATTAACAATGGTTTGAAGCTGTAAATAACCAGCTTCCCCCAAAAAAATATATTAGAAAAAAAATTGTATAATGATAGAAAATAGATGAGTACGCTGTTGCAAATCTGTGTATGGTTTAGTACCTTTCATTCTAACATATGAATAATTGGTATGCAATATTACAGCTAATTTCTTAATGCATGTAGAATAACATTTTGGTTAGCTTGCTTGCTTTGTTTGTATATTGTACAATCATAAGGATAACACCCAATTAAATTCAAATATGATATACAGGTTAAACTATGCCAATATAAATTGTTTAAAGATGTCATTCTTATTTATAAAGCTTGTATAAACAATTATACAAACAAAGCAAGCAAGAAAACCAAAGTTTTACTTTGCAAGCATTAGGAAATTAGCTGTAATAAATCTTGAACAGCAATACATGTATAGATTAACAGAACTTGTTTCAATGTTTAACTGTAGTTTTATAAATAATTATCATTTTTTCCAGCATGTTGTACTTTGTTTCTGAAGAAAATAAGAATAGATGTCAATGATGCAGTACTTGAAGGTGAAATGAGGTAATAATAATATATTGTTTAAAAGTAATCCTTGTATCTTCACAAAAGGTTCAGCATGTGTTTAGCAATAATACTATGATATACAGGTACATATTTGTCATACAAAGTCTTCACAAACAAGGATAGAGACTAATTGCTACATTCCCTGAGTCAGGTAGGCTAGAAAAAATATATATTAGAGAGTCTTTTCCTTTTCACAAATTGCACCTTATTTATTTAACAAATTATACTTAACTGTATTATAATAATGTTTTTTGTCTATGAAAAAATAATCATTTTAACAAAAATTACAAACCTTATTTGCTGTTTATATTGCTGATTCTTATTCTTATTCTCCATTTAAATAAGCTGAATCAATTTAATTGTTGTGTAAATAATTATTATTCTTACATAATCAAAATTACAAATTTACTTCCACTAAATAAAAAATATTTTGTTAAACTGCTTATGCCTTATATATTTAGTAAGATACAATGAAGGGAATTAATTGCTGTTTAAAATTATATTTTGCAATTAAATTTTTATTACGGGCAAATATTGCAGCTTATTATAGATGCTGTTAGTATTATACATCCTGTTAGTATTAATTTATTTTACAGGTTAAATCAACAAGAAGAAAAGGGAATTTGCCAACATATCCAGAAAAGATGGAAACAATAGAAGGTGTATGTTATCAGACCACATCAACCCACTTTAGTAAGATTCAATATTTTATTTATAGTCTCACTACTTGAAATTTATATACAGTACTACAGAGTATATAAACAAAATAAGACAGCCAATTTACAAATATAAAACACAAATACCAAGACATCTAATATAAGGGATATTTAACAATTAACAAAGTTCCATAACTCATCAGTTGAAAGGTAAAATTTGTCACAATCAGAAGTGCTGACATCCATTATTCCTGAGGTTGTGTAATCATTGTAATAAATCTTCCACTCTCAATTTTATTCGTTTAAAGAAATTTTATCAATGCAAACTGTTAATGAAAAGGTGTACAGAAAGCAAATGCAAAGTGATTGCATAGAATTGAACCCCTAGAAACTATTACTGGCAAAAATAAAAATATATTTTTACTGTATTATTTCCAAGGAAAATTATCTCTACTAGAGATCAAGGAACATAGAAGTAAACAGTATAGGTCAGCCATGATCACTCAGACATGTCAGAGTCAATATGTTATGTGCCCATAACTGAGTTTTATTGTAGTAAGTTACAAATGTTCCTCAGTTTTTTTTTTTATCTTTTAAAAACCAGATTTATTTGACATATTCCTTAGAATTAACAAGGGGAAATAGCAATTCAACATGACCTCATCAGAAACCTTTTATTTTTCAGAGTGATGTAACACAGGCAAGAATTTTAGTGAATGAAACAGCAACACTTCTAAAAGTAGCATGGAATTTTTATCACAGGTATTATTTAGACTGACAGATTAAAAAGTGTTTTGTCTTGTAAATTAACAACAACAGTTTCTCAATCAATATTTTAAAATTGTGTTTAAACGTTTTACTCAACCCTTACAAATTTGCTATATATAGGATCGCCTTTTTTTTGGCAAAGGGGGGGAGGGGGTATTTATCTAATAAACAATCTTTTGTCCAGTTCCAGTCAAAATCATTTGGGAATCTATACTTAATACCAAAATGTTAATGCTTACAAGTGATTATAACATCAATTGGCCAAAATTAGAGCCAAATTTTTCTTTTAATTAGAAATATCTATGCAATAGGGAGAAACACGACTCAGAAACAATACTTTTCTATAACTTTTTATAAATTGCTTATTTCTTGACCCATTTCAATGCAATTTTATTCCTGAATTTCAGGGCTTCTTTCATGTGCCGAATCTAAACATGTTTTAAGTTTGGGGATTTTGGGTCCCTTTTTTAAAAGGGTCCATCAAAATTTGAATTATTGGGGTTCTTTGATATGTCAAATCTAACTGTCTATTTAGATTTTTAATTGTGGGTCCCGTTTTCAAATTAATCTACACTAATAAGGTACCAAGGGTCTAAAATTAAACTTAGTTTGATTTTATCAAAAATTGAATTCTTGAGGTTAATCGATAAGCCCAATTTAACTGTATATTTAAATTTTTAATTTTGGGTCCCGTTTTCAAATAGGTCTACTTTAAGGTCCAAAGGGTCCAAAATTAAACTTAGTTTGATTTTTACAAACAAATAATTTAAGGGGTTCTTTTACATGCTGAATCTAACCATGTATTGTGATTTTTGGGCCCTGTAATCAAATTTGTCCATACTGAGGTTTAAAAGTTCCAAAACTAAACTTTGTTTAATTTCATCAAACAATTGAATTCCTGGGGTTCTTTGATATGCTCAATCAATCTGTGTATTTAGATTTTTGATTTTGGGTCCCATTTTCAAATTGGTCTACATTAAGTTCCAAAGGGTCCAAAATTAAACTTAAGTTTGATTTTAACAAATATTGAATTCTTGGGGTTCTTTGATATGCTGAATCTAAACATGTGTTTAGATTTTTGATTATGGGCCCAGTTTTCAAGTTGGTCCACATCAAGTTCCAAAATTTAACTTTGTTTGATTTCAACAAAAATTGAAATCTTGGGGTTCCTTGACATGTTGAATCTATTTAGAGTTAAGATATTGAACAATTTTAGCTTTATTGTCAAATGTTAATCACAATCCAATTTCAGAGTTGTATCAAGCTGGTTCTAGCTATGCAAATTGGTTAACTTGAGAAGGACTTATCCAAATTTCATGAAACATAATATAGTTGTTACTTTTAATGGTCAAAATGATCTGTATACTTTTTGGTAAAAATAAGATTAAAACTTTTTGTCTGACATGTTGATGACCGATAGACAAACGGACAACAGTATGCCAATAGTCCTGCAAATGATGTATATAAAGTGCATAAATAATGCACTCAAAAGTTAACCATGAAAGAAACAAAACTATCTTTTGAATTTTGTGTAAGCATCAATCATTAGGAAAAAATTATTTAAACTAGTAAAAATTGCTTATATCTCATATTTGATTAAGTTTGTAAAATAAAATACTTTCTTTTATTTAGAAATAATCCAGCAGTTTCCAGATTATGAATTTCACCATGTTAATGAGTTTTACAAGCAGTTAGGATGTGGTGTTTTTCAGAAGTAGAAAGGAGTTCCTAGAAAATGTATTCTAAAAGTTCCAAATCTGTTTATTGTAATAGATTACTTGAAATAATGAAGAAAATTATTACAACTGTTTTTCCACAAAATATAGAAGATGTCCTGCATTCACTGACAATGTAATTGAGTTCGTATAACCAGGAACAGAAACCTCAAGTATTACCAAAGGTTCATTTGGTTCTTTTGTTGATTCATTGGAAAAGGCTGAATCTTAGCGCCAAAAAAAAATACTTTCATTCTAGACACAGACCATGTTGTATAATCAAGTTAATCAGATGCTTCCAGACATATCTGAAAAAAAATATTATGTGACATCTAGCTGCAAAATAAAACTGATTTCAAGTTTTCTGTTAATCTCTTTTGTTAATGCCAATTATTTTGTCATAGTCGCATCTCAAGTTGCATGTTTTACCTGTAACCTCTAGAAATGTATCCAACTGTCATACAAGTGAGTGGTTTAGCTAGCTATAAAACCAGGTTTAATCCACCATTTTCTACATAAGAAAATGTCTGTACCAACTCAGAAATATGAGAGCTGTTATTTATTCTTTTGACATGTTTTAGCTTTTGATTTTGCCATTTGATAAGGGATTTTCCATTGTGAATTTTACCTTACTTTCATTTTCACCAAAACACTACTTTCACTTTAAACAATTGTTTTTCTTCAAATGTTTAACTTTTTTCAATATATATATGCAACTGATAGGACCAATTAAATAGTAAACATTTCAAAGAAAACAGTAGCCAGAATACTTAGGAAGAAATGTCCCATATAATAATTGGGAACTATATTCAAAGGCCATGGAAAAAGGGTATTAATTGTCACCGGTGTCAACGTGATGATCGTAACTGCAGTTACGATCATCCCAATATGGCGGACACAAATATAGGGAAATTTTATAAGGCTGATTTCTCCACTTTAACAGCTTATTTTCAGATTTGTATCATGTCAAGATACATCTTTATAAGCATTGCCATTGAAATATTTTTTCGGACCGGATGGAAAAGCAACAAGAAGAATGAAAATCGAGATACAAAAAATCACGATGATGATCGTAACTCTTGTTTATCTTTATCAACGATGATGGTAACTTTTACTTAAGATGATCGTAACTGTCTGTTCCAACGAAGCATTTTCTGATAAATAAGGACAAATAAAGCTGTCTAGTATGCGAGAAAATGTACGTTATCAGCTGATTTTGTGATAATAATAAGGAACGATCACTGAGGGGAGGGTAACGTCCTATTGGTAAGTGCACAAATGGTTATGACTTCTCGAGATTTCGTATTTATTTTTTATCTAGTTCAATATTAAAATGCATTAGGGGTTAACAACTTTATATTGATTTCATATGTTTTATATAAATAAGATATTGGACAGTTCATATTAATGACCAGTTTGTAAAAAAAGGAGATTTTTTTCATCCCCCCTCCCCCCTACACTTTATAGGGACAATAGCACCTTTCGAGGATCTGGTATTTTGGGGGGAATTCAGACTTTATAGTTTCTTTTATTAACAGATTTGCGATTTTTAAAGGAGAGGTTGAAAAAATAAAGCATTAAGAAGTTCAATCATATCTGTTGAATGAA
This sequence comes from Mytilus edulis, assembly GCA_019925275.1. Lineage (NCBI taxonomy): Eukaryota > Metazoa > Mollusca > Bivalvia > Mytilida > Mytilidae > Mytilus > Mytilus edulis. The sequence goes on along the minus strand of CM034354.1, from coordinate 89,441,500 downwards.
AAATAAACCAATGAAACCGTCAATAAAGGGAGCTACTATTTGATTTTTATTTGCGGGAGGGGCTAGGATGAATTATTTTGTCTTGCGTTTTTTATGTTGAAATCTCTATCCTGCGTTTTTTATTTTTACTCTATTCGGTCCTGCTTTTTTTCAACCGTTTTTTTTTTTCATCCTGATTTTTTTTAACGTAAATTGTCATCCTGCCTTTTTGTTTGGCCAAGATGTTCATCCGGCCTTTTTTTACTCAAATCTCCTGTCCTGCCTTTTCGGCTAAATTTCATCACCCCTTATAAAAATCAAATGGTAGATACCTTATTGATATGTTTGGCTTAAAACAACTTCTTCGACCAACTTCAATAATTATTATACATGTCATATACCGTAGAAATATAAGGATTAAAAAAAATTTTGTAGCTTGAAAAATCTAATATGAACGTGTATACCATCTATTTCAACTTTTCCTTCTTTATATAAATAGCCAACCCATGGTATATATAGGTAACAGTAGTCCAGTGGCGTATCCAGAGATTTTCATAAAGGGATGGGGGACTGGCTGCCTAAGAGTAGGCCTGCTACAGTCATGCTGCATTGATTCCCTATACAATCAACCAAATTTCCCCCACAAAAAAGGTGATGCAAGCACCTTGATCCTCCCTCTAAGTCCGGCTCTGTAGTCTAGCAATGTTTAATAGTTATAGTTTGATTATGAAAAAATAAGGCCAGGCAACAATTTAAAACCGATAGAAAGTCATCAATATAATGTAACTTCATGCCTTCCTTTACTTTATTAAGTGAAAGTTTTGGCCTGTATTCTTAAACTGTATCATGAAAATGATATTTATATCAACTTCATATCAACGTAAATCCATTTTGAATGTAATAACTAAATTACTCATAAAAAAATAATATTGAGGACATTTGCATATAAGTCTGCTAATCTCTTTATGTTATTTTTTTTTTTATAATAGCGGTTTTCATTTGTTCTTTGTTTAATTTTAAAATCATGATATATTTTTTTTCGTGACTGCTACATAGGGTGTTCATTTAGTGAAAACAAAACATTCATAAATTTTGAGTTACGATCATCTTTTTATAAAAACAAGTCAAAGTTACGATCATCTATAGACGAAGTTACGATCATCATCGTGATTTTTTTAATCTCGATTTTCGTTCTTCGGGTTGTTTTTCTATAATTTATGAAAAACACATTCAATGGCAATGCTTATTAAGATTTTTCTTGATAGAAAACAAATCTGAAAATAAGCTGTTAAAGGGGAGAAATCAGCCTTCTAAAATATCCCTATATTTGTGTCTGCCATATTGGGATGATCGTAATTGCAGTTACGATCATCACGTTGACGCCAGTGAATTGTGGTCTGAAGCCAACTGCAACGTTCTTTGTAATGTGTTTCCATAGCAACTGTTATTGATATTTATTTTGAATAATATTAGTTGTGTATCAAACGATTCCTAATCAGTATGGTTTTACAAAGTTAAATAAGAAAAACTTTGAAATTGACGAATATAACCACTTACTTTCTTTTAATCTGCACAATGCAATTTCAAGTTTTGCCAAATTTCAGAAAATTTTGAACACATTTTTTTTTTAAACAACAAAAAACACACACCCAATTTTTTTCGTGGTAAAAGAGTGATATATGAAGATCATTTTGGAGGTATAACAAATGAATCTGACGCTGGGAAAAAAAATAAAATCATTTTGAAATTTACTAAAAAATGCCTTTTTCAGCAGTTTGAAAAAATGCAAAATCAGCACTTTTCAGATTCGAGTTTTAATGTTTTGAATGGGTTCAAGACAATGTCTGTTTACTTTAATGTGTTATTTCAGACCTTTATTTGTTCAGTATACCTATGATTTAGGCTAAAAATGTATATTTGTTAAAAATAATGAAAGTTGAAAAATGATGCATTTTGAGATTTTGCTACTCTGTTACTGGGCTTATATATATGGGACCTGTAACCATGGCAACAGAAACCCCAAAAACAAAAATGAAAGTTATTTTTGTTATCAGGGCATCATATGGGCTTAATATTGAAAAGATATTGAAAATCTGTGACATTGGTGTGAACAGTCCCTTGAATTTCTTTGGTTTTTACAGAGAATGACTCTTAACATCTTGATCAGGCTTTACAAGTGATTGGAACAGTATTGTACTACCACCCCAAGGTTTATTGTATTCATACAATCATATAGTAATCAATCTTCATTGGGTTGATATAATAATTATTTTGATTATAAACCCACAGTCGTAATTGGAGTTCGTATAAGAGAAAAAGTAAAACGCATTGTAAAAAAATACCCACACCTTGTTAATGTTGCTGTACAACCCGATAACTTTCTGTAATATATTAGCCATAATTTATTGTGTCTGTTACAAGGATGACATACTGTAAATGGCCGGTTAGGTATAAACCCTGTTAACACATATCAACCTCCTACAGTCACATATTAAATGGCCACTTGGATTTTGTTTAACACAGTATGTTGACTTCAAGATATTGTATAATTGTATATGCGTCTTTGTTTTGTTGTCTTCTATGAAAGTTAAAAACATGTAATGAAATTAATCAGATAATCAACTCAAAATACAATAAATGAAACAAGCATTTCTCTACTCTTTCTCACAAATCAGTCCATTCCAGCAATGTGTATCAAAATTTAAAGAATTAAATAGAACAAAGTGTAACAAAAACTAAATATAAGTTATATTGTAAATGTTGATTCGTCAGTTTTTAAGTTTAATTTATGCAAAAAGGATTGACCTTTTAATAAACATCCGTAAAAGAAGTCGTAGCAACCTGAAGAAATGTATTTTGATCAATAAAATATGAAAGGATCACCGTTACGGTTATTTGTAGATTGTGTCTTATCAAGATAATCAGTATGCAGACACATACGACTTTGATAAAGAAGGACAAAACACGCAACAAAACAAAAATTGCATGAATTTATTGAAAATAATTGTTTTGGTGAAATAAAATGTACATATTCTATAAATAATCGATGTTTTTTAGTTATGAAAGATGCATACACAAGGATTAATCTATTTGGATAGTAGGGAAAGGTACACACAATATTATGAATCAGTGGTTGGTAGTAGAGAAAATAACGCACAAGTCAAACTGTTTAATCGATGTTTTAACGAAGAATAACTGATTTTTTTTTTGGTTGATATGAAAAGATATCGTTCAACTAAGTATTAATCTAAATGTTCATGAATATTGTCATGCATGGTGTTTATTTTATTTATGATTGTGAGAACTTTTAGTCAAAATAAAACGTTCGAATAATGCATTCAATTTGTTTAAAGTCTAAAGTAAGAATATCCGCATGTATTTTAAGTTAAAAACCATTCTGTTACAACGATCCATAAGGTTTCTGCCCCCTCAGAGATCTGTTACGTATTTGAGCAGGATTTAGGATGACATTTTTTCACACTCATCTCCGAACGCAACCAAGATCGCTTCAGAATTTCTGAAAAAAATAATTGAACAAAACTTAGGCTCTCAATGCCTGTATTCAAACCGTATGTATCGGAATTGAATTTAAGGAAGGTAGTTCAGATACAGTAGGCAAATGAAAAAAATGCCTAGAAGGATATTGCAGACTTGTGCTCTTCCATTGTTTCAATTATATGCGGTCCATACATTTTATTATTTAAGAACGGAATAAATGTGTTTGCGTCCTTGACCACAGTATGCACATATGGTGCATTAAGGGTTGAATCTAAATTGATTGTACTGTCATTAAAAATGAAACAAATATAAAAACAAAAAGAAGATGGGGTATGATTGCCAATGAGACAACTATCCACAAAAGACCAAAATGACACAGACATTAACAACTATAGGTCACCATATGGCCTTCAACAATGAACAAAGCCCATACCACATAGTCGGCTATAAAGGGCCCGATAAGACAATATTAAACAATTCAAACGAGAAAAATAACAGCCTTATTTATCTAAATAAAATGAAAGCTATTAAAAAAAAGTTGTTAAAACATACTACCTATTGCTGTCAAATTCAACATGATTGTATTGCTTATTCAGTTTGAGTGCATAAATGATTCCAAACCTTAAGATTACGATTGTATCAACGAAATGAGAGTTTTGATAAGATTTCAGTTCGTATACTTTATGGTTTAAAGAAAGTACTTATATTTGTCATGTTTGTAGGACATATCATTCTATAAACTTTAATATCAAAACGTCTCTAATCTAGATCAAAATCAAAATTTGTAAAAAGTTCTTTATGTTTAATACAGCACAAAGAACAACAAGAAACATACAATCAAAATGAAAATCGATATCAGTTTGTGCCAGATATTGGTAGACATATAGGATTGTCATAGCATTTTAGTTGTTTTGTATTGAATTTGCTATTTAACATGAATAAAAATATTTTATCTTAGACTGTATGGTTCTTTGATAGTATTTGTATTAGGATGATCTATCTATAATTTTATACTGTTTTGTGTTTGGTGTCCATTTTATACACTAATATTATATTTCGTCCATGAGTAAAATACTTTTTGTGATTTACAAAAACAACAATCGTTACACTTTGGAATTGACACGAAATGACATCTACCATGTATATAAATACATATCCTAATTGAAATTATGATATAACACACGATAAACAAATTGACATTCAATTCAACATGGCGACTGTGTTATACTATTTTTTGTACTTTTTGTTTGATAACATTACAACTTGTAATAACAAAAATGAAATGGCCTTTTCATTAAAAACTTATCGCTGTAATATTCATTTAACGACCGTGGTGTCATAAAAAATATCACATCAAAGAATATGAAATAGATTAATAACTGCAAAAATAGGCGCAGAGTGCAGAACCCCATATGCATTTGAATTTTTCTAATAGTATCATCTCATGAGGAATTATTTCATATTTATAGAGTATACACATTTGTTTTGTTTTATGTTCTTTCTGGAAAACACTACATGTTGTCGACGCTCACACAAAACTGTCCGTGAATTAAAAATCGAAATTCTTATAATCAAACTAGAATCGATCAGTTTGAAAAAATACTAACATTTGTTTAGAATACACATCATCTGAGCATTGCTAACCTACAGTAGCTTGAACACAAGTACACATAGAGTAAAAGGATGTCTTTCGACCGCAAAACCGAACAGTATTTTATTCGCACAGAGAAACGATCATTCATCAATATTTGGATTCGCTCTCTTCAGTTATTGGTCCTTTGTTGTCATGCTTTTAAAAATTCCTTTATTAAAACGATCATCGTACAACTTTGGAATCTAAATAATATATATCCTGTAAATTGATTAATGCTAAAATTGAAATTATGATATAATATTGACATTAAATTCTAGATCGAAAATGTACGTTAATGTTTTATTTGAACTTTTTTTTTATTAAAAACACGACAACTTCTCACTAAATAGTTATTGCCATTATTTTAATGCATTGTCGTTTCTATATATTTGACGAACATGGTATCAGAGGATTTGAAAATAAATACATGTAAAGAAACGGAATTTTGGTTTTAAAATGATATTTTCAAATAACATTTACAAACCATAATAGATGGATATTAAAATTTGGAAATTTTTGCGTTCATTAATGATAGCGAGTTCTGTAACATTTAGACTAAAATGCAATTTAATTTATTTGCGATATTATGAAAAAAAAATATAATGCGATCTTAAATTATTGCGATTATATAACTATAATACTACAAACATTGCAATAATTTCTGAATTGACAGTACATAGCAGTAATATATAAACGATATCCTTGTTATCTGCTCAAGATGTTCGCTATACAATAAATGTTTCTACATGGACGTTCGAGACAAAAATATGTGGTAACCCTTCGCTTATTTCTAATAGAATGAACGGCATATTGACCAAAAATGACAAAAAGAAGTATAGCTTAAGTCGAACGATAAATCAGAGCTTTACATAGAGAGGATACAATATTCGTTAAAAGAGGGGCGAAATATACCAAAGAGACATTCAAACTCATAGATCGAAATCAAACTGTCAACCCCATTGCTTAAAAGTAAAACTGCAAACAGACAATTACACGAGACACAACCTGACTTTAGATCGATATATGACCGAATACATTGTCATTATTAAATCTATAATCTGTCATTATTGTTATACTTAAAAGTGGAAAAAATATTTTTTATATGCTACATATAGTATTTGATGCGTAAATAAATAAAGTAATTATTGTTTGTTAATCTATTTAATCCACCATTTTCTACATTTGAAAATGCCTGTACCAAGTCAGGAATATGACAGTTCTTGTTCATTCGTTTCTGATGCGTTTTGTTATTTTGACATGTGATTATGGACTTTCCAAATTGATTTTCCTCTCAGTATTTTTGTGATTTTACTTTTTGACCATCATGGTACATATACAGGTACTTGTAGCTTTCTGTTGTTTTTATGCTATTGTAGAACAAACATTCTATTCATGTAGGATTGATTATATGTGTTTGTGAGCTAAACAAAAATATCAAAATATCAAAAATAGTATCAGCGTCTTTTGGTTTATCATAACAACTCTAATCTAAGGGATTTCTTGTTTAAACAAATGAAACGAAATCTAATAAGCAGAAATTATTCATTTAAAAACATTCTTTCTCTTGCCCGCAAATTCAACATGAATTAAATACATTTTCAATATCAGTGCATGAAATATTACAACCTTTATATTAAGTTGTTCGCCATTAAAGAAAAAATCAATCGTCAACTAATTGAATGATTTTAAAAAGAAATCAGTTCGTATGTTATTTTCGTTTTAAGTAAATGTTTTATAAACCTCAGTAAAGGATTATGTTTTAATTATTGATCAAAACCAATAAAGGATAAGTCAAATATTTTAAATACAGAAAAAAAATACCAGGAAATATACATAGAGCGAATAACACGATATTTGGTGGGGAATCTGTTTTTCTAATGATTTTCAAACAATAGGCAGGCAAACTAATTCCTTCTTTTCAAATTATCTACACAAAGATGTGTTTTATCTATTTGACGTCATCAGACATGGTCACATGTTCATGCCATCACAAAGGGAAATTCAGAGGAAAGCAAGAAAATTAGAAGAGATAATCGGATTTTAACCAATAAAGAACTGAGATCAAACGAACCACACGTTGATCATAGTCATATGAAACAAGTGAGTGAGTGGTGAAAAATAATGTTTATCCAATTCTTCAACCAATGCATGTCTTTTTATCTTTGTTTGTTATGATTTCACAAATATGGCTGCTCATTAAATGGCGTGTTTTGAAGCCGAGTTTTACCGATTATCACCTTATAGTAAAAAAATCACAAAAAACATGGGTATTGAGCACGTGTTTAACATGTATAATCATATATTTGTTTATGTCAATGACATATCCATGCGTATTGCGATCCCCGGATTTTTACGAGAAGGGTTACGCTCGGGTCACTATCGACGAAAATTTATAGAAAAAAAATTAAGCAATTAGTGGTTGTGCTGTTTATCACAGGAAATGAATGACGTTAAGGGTAATAGCCTTTGTCAGCTCAATGTATGGATCAATATGTTCTAAGAGGTTTTAATGAAATTAGCAACGCTGTAGAGTGATGTTAATTACCATTTATGTATCAATGATCCTATTCGTATAACCGAATTGTATTCTAACATAGATATGATCGTTCATTTATTACAAAGACTTCTCGTGATTCAAACAACCCGTACCACTTTAGAATTGCCATTTTAAGACAATCAGTTCTGTAAATAAATATTTTGTCAAGTTGCTATCATGATACAACACAGAGTAATGCTATTGACTTTAAATTTTCGATCGAGATTATGTTATGTTATTTATTTGTTATTTGATTACATGACAACTGGTTATAAAAACTGAAATTGCCTTTTATATTAAACGGTTATATATTTTTTCAGTTTAATTTTTAATCACAAATCAAAGTTTTTTTTTCATACCAACTTAATGAGATCAACAAGGAACTTAACTTAAAACAACATGAATGGATTATGCCAGATTTTATATATTTTGCCTTAAAATCCAGTCAAGCAATCCGTATTAGAACTTTAAGAAATAAACAGCACAAAGTGTAAACAAAACATATGGAAATGTTGATTCCTATTTCTTTAAAGTTTTATAGTAAATTTATGCAAATTTGATTGACCTTTAATAAGTATCTGTTATGAAGTCTTATCAAAATAAATCAGTATGCAATAAACATATGACTTTGATACGGAAGAACAAAAACGCATCAAATAAGAATGTATTAAAATACAAGCTTTGGTAGTACAGGAAGTCACAAATAGCATGAATAATCAATGTTTTAGTCATGAAAGGTACACATAAAAGGACAAATAGATATTTGCAATAATGGCCAGGTACACAAAATAGTTTTTCGCAGTTTTTGGTAGCTGCGAAAGGACTCGATGTTTTTCACAAGATAAGTTGTAACTTTTTTTCGGTTCATATGCAAAATATCGATCAACTTGGTAATTGTCTTACAAGTCATTAATGATTCCATGCATGCATTTACATACTGTGTTTCTCGCTCAAATGATTGACAGCAATTTTAGTCCCGAAACCATTTTCTAAAAATGCATGTCAGTTTATGTTCATTATATCAACATATTATTTTTAGTTGAAAATAATTTTATTGCTGCGATCCACCAGGTGCATCTCTCCTCATATATCTTTTATAAGTATACACTTTTCAATAAGGATGATTTTTGTTCAAGCTCGTGACGTAATACAACCAAAATCGTTTTAAACATGTAAGCATTCATATGCAACTATTACAGTCATAATAACGTTCGATAACTCTGCATGTGACTGGTTCAATTAGGATTTTTTACTGGTTACCTGATGAATTATTTAAAGATAATTGAAAACTCTATTTAGTTCACCTCGGTTTATATCCATTCAATGTCGTCTTTTGTGAATATAAAATAATATTGCAAAGAATTTCATTGAAAATCAGACAAAACTAACCGGGATAGGTATTGTCAACGCATCTACATGGGTATTGTCAAAACTTACATCGTGATAAGGTGCCATGTTTGTTTTCTTTGATCACGTTGATGTTATGAATTAATTAATATCTCCTTAATCTAGCTATGTCTAAGGCTATTCTTATAGTTACAATAACGTGTCATATCTAATTGCAATATAAACAGTGAAAATAAATTGAATTATGTGCATTAACAAAATAAGTGTCGAACATCCTCTCCGGCTAAAATTATTTGTTCGCCATTTTTCAAAATTTTATAAAAATAGTAACAGCATGTTTAAGCTTGATAAAGAGGAACCAATGTTCGATTACATGCTGCTTTAAGGTAAGAAAATGACTGAAAACGCGAGCACCTAACAGTTATTTAATTTTCATTGTAAAAATCGTACAAATTATATTTTTACCATGTCGCCCCACGCTGTCAATTTGGTCGCCATCTTGAAAAATAATAGCAGATTTTCTGAAAATAGCTTATTTTCAAATCAATTTGGAAGGGACATAATAGAAAATTAAACTATTCTGTATACGATATTTCAAATATTTATGAATATAATAATAAGCACAAAGACCCACAATTATTCCATCTGTTTTATTTAAATCGCAATTTAAGGTTAAAGACGACAGAAAATCCAATATTTATCGTAGTTGTACGATTTAACAGTGTGAACTATCGAGGCAACAAGACAAATTTTCAAAAGCATTTGGAAGGGAGAAGATCAAAATTTAAACTATTCCAAAAGGAATATTTATATTTCTAAAGATATGAGGAATTACTATATAGACCCACACTTTTAGTATCATGAACTTAAAGTAATGTATTTCATCGATTCGAGAAAGCCCCTATGCATTTCTATACATTTTACTTGGGCTTGATACGGGTGATGTGTGACGTCACTAAAGTCACGTGATGACTGCTATAGTTGGATATGTCTGAGAAAAAATGTATGGATACAAAATTAGACTCTATATTCCTGTTTTTAACCCATATGTATCGGGGTTGAATTAGCGGAGGTTCCTTAATGAGATTAAAATAGAAGCAAATTAGACTTGTTTTCTCTTTAAATGCGGACCAAACATTGTATTCCTCATGTGGATGTGCTCTTGCAAAAAGTATCCAATACACACTACACGTCATGCTATGTAATTGTTTTGTTAATATAATGTAATGTAAACTATCAACCAGAATTATTTTAATCATAATTTTTCTTTATCGCAAATTTAACATGTCTAACACGAATTAAATTGCTTACAGTGCATAACAGATTCAAACCTCAAGATTATGAGGTTCGTCACTAAATCAAAACAACGAACTGAGAGTTTATATCAAATTACAGTACGTGAAAATTATCGTTTTGATAGAAAGCTTACAATCTCCTTGATATTTATTATTTTATAAACCTTAATAAAAAAAGTCTCAACAGTATGAATTGAATTTTCAACTTTAATCAATATCAAGATTGGTAAAAAGTCCTATATATTAAATGCAAAAGAAAGAATAACAAAAAAACCATAACAAAGCATACAAGTTAAACGAAAAACATGATTTGTATTTCCGAGATATTTGTTTTTGACGAAAAAGGCAAGAGAGCAAGAACACCAATTTTTCTTCATCAAGCATAATATGTATACCGAAAAAGTTACTGAACGTCCGTTGATCAAAAGAGCCATTTAAATTCGTGATCATACAAATTTCTATTCCTTTATTTTGATAAGATATTAAATAAGAAGAATATTATTTTCTCTAAATGATAGTAAGAAATCATTTGTATTATGATTATCCAGGTATATCTAAATTTTCTGTTTGGTAATGTATGTTCTTGGTTTACACAAATCTCATCAGTCGTTTATAAGAAAAACAACTGACGAAAACAATTATATATTTTTTTTCTACATAGGAATTGCATTTAATAATAACACCTGCCCTGTAAATAAATAATTAATAAAGTGGGAATTAAAAAACACGATACAAAAAATAACATTAAATTCCACATGGAGAGTGTGTTATGCTGTTTTATGTGTACATGTGTTATAGAAAATGAAATTGTCTTTTTTATTAACGAATTATCGTTTTAACATTAATTTAGCGACCGTAGATTCACAGGATGTTAAAAAATAATAATTACACAAATGAATGTGAAATACATGATACACACAAAAAGGGTAAACATCACTTTTGATTGATGACCAAACACTGTGCGCTAATCAATCTTATTTTTCTCAGTAATTCATAGTTTACATATCAATAATATTTAAATAGTATTAATTTTAAGATTGTAAGAGCCTATTTTGTATATTTCAAGAAACGAATATTAGACAACTACATATACTTCTCAGTACATTGTATTATCACCTAATGTACAAAAAAAATATCGAGTAAGACATAGGACTCATTTACTCGAAATGGTGCCATTCAAAAATAATACAAGGAATGGATTTAATAATCAAAGTGATTACACTGTATTCCTGTCAGGTGATGGTGTCATTTTAGTGTTATATTGAACATTGCCATAAAAGTGCGAGATTTGGCTAGCCACAAACCCAGTTTAAACCCACCATTTTTTACTTAAAATGTCATGTACCAAGACAGGAAAATTTCCATTGTAATCTTATAGTTCGTGTCTGTGTGTGTTATATTTTAGTGTGTTTCTGTTGTGTCGTAGTTCTGCTCTTATATTTGATGTGTTTCCCTCAGTTTTCGTTTTTTTTCTCAATCGATTAATGAATTTCGAACAGCGGTATACTACTTTTGCCTTTTTTTTTAATGTTAAGTGATTGCCTCTACTTTACTAGTTTTCTGTTTTGATCTTTGTCCTTCTCGAATTGTGACAATGTTGTTCCGTGCATATTCAACATTGAGATTGATTTAAAAGATAATATAAGGTTTCTTAGGTTGTCAAATATTGATCACTATTATTAGCATCCAAAGACACATCTTTCATTTGAAATTAAATGAGCAAAAATCAATAATAATCATTTTAACACAGTACAGCATTCGGAAGTTGTAACTACGAAGGACTAGATTAAATACGCATTCAGATGAAATTGTTTTAGCTTACGCAAATAAATGTTGTTTTTTCAGCGAAAAAGGGAAATTGTATTTTATGCTGTAAACGCAATGCAATGATATAACCGATTAAATAGAAATCATTTAGTGGTTAAATCATATATGATTTGATTTTACTTATTATGATTAATAAGTTAGCATACCTTACATTTTGAAAGTTTTAAAAAGGTTATAAATTTTATAAAACGTTCATGTACGACATTCGAACCTACTATGATAATTGTGAAATTTGCTTTCCTGAATACCTATACTATGTGCTCTAATGAAAGAGACAGTTTCATTACAGGATAAAATTGAGAAAGGAAATGGTGAATATGTCAAAGTTGATGTTCATATTTGATGTTCATATTTAAAACAAATAATGTCTACCTAAACTGAAGATTGTATCGGAATATTTTAAAAATGAATTGACATTGTAGTAGCTGATTAATAATCTGTATATTAACAAATATTTTCTGGTGTTCATTGTTGTTATTGGACATCTATTTCTGCGAATCAATAAGGATTTACCTTAAATGATATAGATAAATCATTAACAGTTATATGGATGTTTAATACTCTAACTGTAGTACGGTATAAATGCAATCTGCATCTTGTGTTACATGTATTTGATTTATATCCAATAGAGTTTATATTTGAATCAATTTGACTTTAATCTGTATCTAGCGTATCAGTTCAACATTGTATTGGATATTTAATGACATTGTAACGGATGTATTTTGATCTGTTTCATATGTGACAGTTATCTAAAAAGTAATGTAACTTTGTCATAAAATTAATGTGTTTCCTTTCGTATTAAATATAGAGTTGGATGGTTTAAAAAGAAATGTATTGGATTGTAAAATAATCTGGCGGTTCTCTGTAAGTTGTTGTTGGATAAACCAGCTATTTCGTTTCATGAATCATGAATATGTATGATATAAATGATTTCTTTCCAAATGCATATAATATGATATGTTCTAACACTTAAAATTGGATAAATAATTCATTAAAGTAATTTACAGTCTTTTGAAGTTTTCAGAGTGGTCATAAATGAGCAATAGACAGGACTGATCTGTTTAAAAAGAAATGTATTGGATTGCAAAATTTACTGGCGGTAACTGTAAATTGTTGTTGGATAAAACAGCTGTTTTGTGTCATTTTCTATTGGAAACTAAATGAACAATGAATATGTATGATATAAGTGATGTTTTTCAAATTGCGTAATGTATGTTATGGTACTAATGTTCAAACACTTAAAATTGGATTAATAATTCATTAAAGTAATTTACAGTTTTTTTTATGTTTTTAGAGTTATATTAAATGAGCAATTGACAAAACGGAAATCCCTGTAGTAATTTTATTAATTATGGATGCACGTTTATTGATATGGCGATACATTTTCAGTAAGTTAAACATCATTTAGTCTCTATATGGATTAATTGGAAATATAGACTCGAACATAGCATGAACGCGGAGGATATTAAATCGTTTACAAGTGGGTTTTATTGCAAACGTATCAGGATGATAAAACCGATGATAATGTTATTAGACATTTTTTCAAATTAAACCAATAAAAGAATAGTGGATAATATTACGTTTATAAGAGAATTACACGCACATTTGTTTGAAAATTCATTGAAAACAGATATATTGTCAACTGATCATTTGGGGACGTTTGCACATTTTTGTAATATAGAAATAATTCAAAAGTGAAAAATTATTTTTAGTTTGTTCATGGAATAAATCCTATTTAGAATCAAACACATGAGTTCGAACGATTTCATCGGTTATTATATCGAAGGCGATCCGCATAATGGATTACGTTACATGTCAATTGCCGGATGTGTCCTCTCATATATTACAATATTTTACAATATCGTAATCTTGATCGTTCTTTTCCGTCCGAATCTCCGTTCTCCGACTACGGTACTCATGCAAGGACTAGCCATTGCTGATTTACTGACCGGTTTTTGTTCTTATGGATTAGAGCCTATTTTCCAGGTGAAATATATAACAGTTAATGCTTATTTGGATTCATCAACATTAACCCTGAGATATCCTTATTGTGCCTTGTATGTGAATATAAGTCAAATGGTAGATCTATTTCATTTTGTTTCTGTGCTACTTACTACATGTTTAGGAATACAGAAAGTTTTATCGCTGAAGTTTCCATTCTGGGTTCGGAATAATATCAAAATAAACTTTGCAATGATATGTTGCCTTGCGTGTTTTGGGATATCGTTTATAATTCACATACCAAGGCATTTGGCTGTAGGATTTACCAACAGACAAAACATATCATATCCATATTTCACACAAAACAACGTTCAGGAGGAAAAGTTTTTAAACACGTGCTCACCTAGAATTGTGTCAAGACCTGCATTTACGTATGCAGCCAGGTACTATCCTCTCGTGTCGGCTGTATTGCTACTTATGTTATCCGCCGTGATGTGTCTGAGTGTTATTTACATAGTATATCGGCTATGTCATAAAACATTTCGAAAGAAAAATATAGTTCAAAGATCTCGCGAGAAACGTTCGGTATTAATGATAACAGCTGTTCTAATAATTTTTCTTATTTCGGAAATTCCTAGACTTTCCCTCTATGGATACCTATTTTTCGGAACCTATCTAGATAACATGATTGGAGAGGATGATGCCCTGTCCTTTGTGGTGACGGATTATAGAGCAACATTGTCAGTTTCAATGAAAGTTGATGCTGACATATCTTTCACTCAATCTTTGCTCATTATAGAAAGTTTAAAACTATTCAGTCTTATAGGATGTATGTCAAATTTTGTTATTTACTTCACTATGAGTAGACAGCTGAGAACCGAATTAAAAGTGTGCTTACCGTACAAAAGTAAATGACAGCAGTATACATACATGTAGTTCAACATCTTCGTATTGAATCACTTAATTGTATGTGTTTTGGGAAATATACTTCTGTAGTGTGTTAATGTAAGTTTTTTATGCATGTAGAAAGTTCAGTTTCAAATACAAACGTCGTGTGCATTTAAATTTCACGTTTATTTAATACAGTTCAGTAACATATATATCTTTAATAAGCACACATTTTTGTTATGTAAATTTATTCTAAAGTTGAACGATTTCTTTACAAATACATATGCTGTGTTCATTATTTTTAGAAATACGAAGCGAATTGTTTTATTTATTAACCAAACATACAAAGTCATATTGATGTAAACTATATGTCGTTACTGAATCACTGTGTGCATGATGACAACATTACTTTCTTTCATTAAAATATAAAAAGGAATACTTATTCATTTGTAATAGTTATGGTCTACATATGAATAGTAAAAATATTTCGTTATCATAGTATTTATAAATATTCAGAATCGTTGATAACATGAAGAAAAGATGCAAAAAGCAAAATCACAAAACCACTATACGCCGAGGAAGATTTAATATACTACAACATGTAACTATCTAGTGTGATTTCAGCCGGTTAAGACAATTAAGGATCGCTGATGTATTAATGCTTGGGTTGTTTTTGTCATTCACTTCTTCTAAGAATGGGAGTACATTGTTGAAATAATTCGCACCATAAAAAAACGGATACTCTCGCAAGTCACAAATACACTGACTCTTGGACAATATATTTGTAAAGTTTGTAATCCCATAGTTTGAAAGACATCGATTTTTAATCCTACAATCGTGATAATGAAAACAAAACAAAATCATTATCTAACGAAACAAATATAGCATCTTTCTTTTTGATATTCTGTTACTGTATTCTTAATGTTGATAAATAAATCGATTTAAATGGAAATAAACAATAAATTGTCAAGATTATACAGGAACCATCGTTATATATTTGAATAACGATAATAGTAATAATTGATTAACGTAAGTATGCGATGTATCATTGTGATGAATTTCATCTTTGATATTATAATAACCTAATTGGACTACACATACATACCATGTTCAAGTAGGCATGCATTATATATAAAAATATGGTAATCATATTTGATTAGCGTTAGAAAGTTCGTAACCTAAAAGCCATAATAAGAACATGTAGTAGGCTTTTAAATAACAAGAGCCTATTCAGGTATACTTAATTGACATATACTCTCTCGAGACAGTTTTTTAAAACCGATGCTTTTAAGAATTTTTACAGATTTTTCATCATTTCACTGAGCTTAATGTAATAGTGTTGACATAAATATATATTTGTCAATAATATTTTCGAAAATTAATCAATAATTTGAAATTATCAAAACCAGCCAGAAATTTCCGTCATTAATTATCCTTTCTCTCACATATTTTGAAAATTCCTTACACTTTAAATGTGGAAAGCAATACGTTACTGTGCAACAAAGCATGTTCTATATCACTCCTAACAAAACAGGGATAAATATGTTACTCTTGATCCTTTTTGATATTGAATTGAGAAAATATAACCACTAAACAAATAATCAAAATAAATTGAGAATAATAGATTATTTGGGGATCATCGTTAAACATGCAAACAGATTGTTTAAGTAATTTAATAGGATGATATCGTGTTAAATTTGTACGCAACTGACAATTGTGGTAAATGACTAGTTGTAATCTTATTCTACTAATTGAACCAACAACCATTACATTTCTACGGTACTCAATATGCATATAAACTTTAAAAGCATACAATTAACACAAAAGTGTTAAACTAATTCCCATCCAATGAATTCAAAACAAAAACAAAAAACATTGTGTTTTAGATTAACTTATTGATGACATCATCTCGAGGTTTGATCGTGTAAAAGTTAAATGACAATTGTGTGTTGTGAAAAGGAATTGTTTCATTGTTGGTGTCGATATTTAAGAATGGAGACAGTGATGTTTATTGCAAAGTAAGATCCACGAAAAAACCCATTCTATTAAGTATTTGTATATAGAAGGGCAATAAATATATATAGTCCTTGCTTCATAATTGTAAAAAGTGTAAAGAAAAAAAAAGAACTACAAGATGAATTTAAACAGACGGAGGAAAAACTAAGCTGACAAAATCAATCGCTATTATTAAATATAATACTTGAAAATCTACTGTTTTATTTTTGACACAGTCCTTGTCCTAAAGTAATGTAAGTCAGTTTTTTGAATAAGATAAGACCTAGTCATAGTTTTGGTCAGACAAATTCCTGTTTAAACATACCTAATTGACATATAACCACTCACTACAGGTTAAAAAGTATTGCTTATAGGATTATTCTCTGCTTTTGTATCATTTGACATTTACATAATGAAGCTATCGACATTTAAATATATAGGAATCAACTACTTATTTCTCTTATTGAATAACAGTAATTTCTCTCCATCAAAATACTCTTTACTCAAAAAGTGCTACAAATTTTAAATTACCATAATGTAGGTGTCTTGCATTATACATCTGATGGGTTTATACCAAAAAGTGTTTTTCAGAATAGATACGGATACACTGTCACATGCATGGACCATTGTAGAACATTGTCCATTAATCTTACACACAATATTTTGAAACTCTGTTTAAGAACGGTTGTTAATATATTCGAGTAAAAAAAATGACTTTATTTTAATTTAAAAATCCTGATCATAACCTTAAAGCCCAAATTGCATACTGAGTCGTTAAACACCTACATAATGATCATACAATCAATCAATAAATGCGACTTTTCCACGAATTTTGACTTTTATTCATAAATAATTGTTGTAATGTTGCTGTATAATTGGAATATCCTCATTATAAAAGTACGTTATTGGTAACATCAGGGAGATAACTTTTTTTACATAGAGCTAAAAACACACCAATATGTATAAAGTAGGTGTTTATACCACACCAGAAGAAAAAAAGTCCCATATTAACTTCACTGAAGAAAAAAACCCAGCATAATTGAGGGTTGTTAAGCAATCCATTAGTAAAACAGTAAACGTCAGTAAGTCTGTTCAATGTATTGACCCTTTTATCCTGGATTGATGTCTCAGTTCTCTAAGCAAACCCATCATTAAATTGTTGTTAAGACTGTATGTATATGTAGTGATACTAAATCTTGTATTTATAGTATAAACCGTGAGTTGTCAAATGTCTGCCACAGTAATTTCCTGGATTGATGGCTCAGTTCTATTATCGAACCAATCATAAATTGTTTTTAGACTGTAGTTCTATGTTGAGATACTAAATCTTTAATTTTTAGTATAAACAGTGAGTTGTCACATTTCTGTCACAGTAATAAATCAAGAAAAAGTACGATCACAACAAATACATTGATATTTATACTGGATTTTTTTTTTTATAGATGTTCACCAAATAAATACAAAAATGTAGTGTAAACATGATTTTACAACAAGTGAATCCGTGCCACTGTTTACGATAAATAATTCAAAAAGCAGGACTAGTGTTTGTTTGGAAATTTTAATCTTCTCATGCACTAAAATATATAAATCTAATATTGTAAGATTGTATGAATCATGCCAATTTTTTAAACCATTAACACGTGCGTTTGATTTGCATTCGTTTTTTTTTAAAACTTGTCATTGAACAGTTTGAAATCTTTGTGAATTATTGACGTTGTAAATAATGACAAAACTCTACCACATATGCTGCAATCATAATTTGTCTAACGTTTTCATAGGAAATTATTTGTACGTTCAGAATCCTTAATTATACGTTAAGAACAGTAATGGGCATGTCCAAATAGTGTTATACTATAGATTTAAATACATCACGCGGCGTCCATTTGCACAATGAATATATTTTCGATTTTAAACACCATTAAGCTTGAATGATGTTGCAGAAAAGATGGTGATATCGTTCAGTAAGTCTATTTAATGTATTGACCCTTTTATCCTGGATTAGAAAATGACATCGTTAAACTATATTACTGCTGTACTATAATTATATGCTTACGGAAATTATATTATACATGTAGGTAACATGATACTATTGTAGGAATGGCATGTCTATCTTATGCATGCATCGTGTAATAAAACAAATTGATGTTAGCTGTCGAAAGATTAACCGACTTTTGACAATTTACATTAACAAAGAGCTTCTAGTAGTAACTGACATGTTAGCTCAAGACTTAATAAACCTAATCGAAAGATAATGTCTTCATCATATGAAAATTAAGTACACTCCCTCCCGTTAGATATTAAGTTCATACCGTCATAACATACATGAGGAGAACCAACCCGTATTTAGGCTGTTGGAAATATAAGGATACCGTACTCTACATGTGCTATTATTCAAGTAGGTTAATTGTAACACCAAGAACAGTAATTATTTACCGACAAACTATTGAGTAGAATACACCAATTAGAAGAACAAAATAGACGAGATGAAATGAAACCCTCGATTAAACGTCAGCAAAGAGATATAAGACAGCATAATTGATAGTTATTTAGCAGTTCATTAGTAGCACAGTTAGTGGGAGTGATTGTTCAGAGCTTTAAGTGACACCATCATTAAATAGTGTTAATACTATACGTAAATGTTAAGATACTAAATCATTCATTTTGTGGCCCAAACGCTGAGTTGTCACATTTCTGTTGCATGCATAAATGAAGAAAAAGTACGACCAAATCAAAAACATTGATCATTTTACCGAATTTATTTAGAAGATGTTCATCAAACAAATTCGATTATATTGTGTAAGCATGACTGTACAACACACGATTCTGTGCCACAGCTTATGAAATGACACTCACAAGGACAGGACTAATGTTATTGTTTTGAAATTGATGAGTGTTATGCACAACAATATATAATGCCACTTAAGGTTCAATAACGTATGCCCCTAACGTTTTTTAACTATCATGTACCTATCAGTTACCATATACATAATATTATGAATTCTATTTTGTGTTATCAAAAAGGTAATACAGATTATAAAAGTTTTTCATCAAAAACTCTGTGAAAACATCAACACATACCAATTTATATGTTTTGAATTGTCGTTGAAAGAAATGATTTAACTCTGCTACATATTATTTAATCATAATTTGTGCAATGTGGCCTTAACACATAATATATCAGTGCAGCATCTTTATTAATGTGATAAAGACAGCGCTAGTTATTTATCAATATGTATATGCTGTTATAACACGACGTAAAAACTGAAATAACTAAACTACCGAAGTCCGAGGAAGATGCAAAACGCAAAGGACGTAATCAAATGGCAAAATCAAAAGTTTAAACGCATTAAACGAATGGATAACAACAGTCATATTCCTGACTTAGTACAGGTGTTTTAACCGATCAACTGCAACAGCAATTTAGCAAATACGAGCTTTATGCCTAATGGTAATGAATGATCTGTATAATTCCCTGCAATGTAAAATTGTTGTCTTAAATCAATGCATGGTAGTTTGTATAACCCTTACCGTTTTTATAAATGTTTTCCTTCGCTCAGTTACTTTACAGTTTACATTTCTACTACAATCCGGTTGATTGACATATTCATTTCAGATGAAGTCAGCTCTTTGCAGCATTTAATGACTGTCCTATTTCCGTCTCATTATTTCTTTGTCATTAATTGTTTTGTTTGTGAAAGCAACGATGCAACTCAACCAGTATTGTATTTGGCCCTTCTTCTAGAGCAGATATAATACTATATACTGATGATATGTTCGTAGAGTTTGTTTACATTTAAATATTTGAAATCCACATTAAATTAACAAATGATGTAACGTTTCGTTAAAGTTCTGTTTTTTTACCGGACTTTCTGTGTCCTTCACGTTTTTTGTAAGCAATAACAAGCATTCATTAGTTTCGGTCAAAGTACTTTCTGATTACAGCTGGATGTATTTTGTTTCATAATAAGACTTTTAGGAAAAATGGATAGCCATAAGAAGTGTCAACCCGCGTTTTTTTATGTTTAGGCATTGTTCAGGTAAATCAATAGATGTGTTTGAAAAATTCAAAAATGACATGCTTTTAATTTTCTTTTTGTATCATCACTTTTTTTTTAAACCAAAAGTTTCTCATTGAAATAATAATACAATCCTACATTGTTTATATAAGAAATGATGAACCCGAACTACATTTGACAGATTCTTTAAGACGATTGGTTCCACAAGTCTTACCAACTTCGATAATCATTTGATTTGTTTTTAATAGATCCGAAGACTCTTTTATAGATGACAACCAATTCTGATGCATACAATTTTAATCCTGTTATATATGATGCGTTGATATATTATTGCATATACACTGTACGAAACAGTTGTTTGTGAATATAATTAAATGTTAAAAAGATATCCTTGTGTATGAATATATGTGCATATATAATTACCAAAAGCTAAATATATTTTCATGTCGTACCCCAACTATTTCACTTATACGTAAAACGGCTTACTAATAGATAAAGAATGTATATTGTATTGTTTATTGTCTTATCGTTTGAATTGTTTAACATGTCTCACTTCATTGCTTTTATAGCGTTATAGCGTACTATGTGGTATTGGCTATGTTCATTTTTTTTATTTCGGGAATATGCAAGTGTAAGATGCACTTTCATGGTGTTATAATGAATGGTGGATTATACATGTACTTTTGGTTTGCGTTGTTTATTCTTTAGTTTTCTATGTTGTGTCATGTGTACTATTGTGTGTCTGTTTGTCTTTGTCATTTTTAGCCATGGCGTTGTCAGTTTATTTTATTTTTAATGAGTTTGACTGTCCTTTTGGTATTTTTCGTTCCTCTTTTACAGCATTATCTCTTCTTAATGCAAATTGAAAGATTTTTGATAACTCAGTAAGAGGTTTTTCAGCGATTTAATAATATTTATTGATACGCATGATACATGCACGTTATCACATTTCCTTTAAAGACATAATACTGTAAGTGCACGTATCATGTGTTATCGTATATTGAAATGAATTAAACATTAAATAGCCAATGACGTTCAAAATACGTAATGAACATGAAAAAATAAAATGAACAAATATGATTGCAAATCATTTCCATGGTAAAGGTCTTTCAAATTGTTGACTACACAATAATGTGCAGTATATTTATCGAATCGAAGAATGCAGATTTTTTTTTATGTGAGTGTTGTCTCCTGCAGTAAACATGGTAAAGAATCATAAATTATTATAAAAAAAAATCAATTTTAAAGTAAAGTATTATGGACCGCATATTGTTTTTCAAACAGAGTATTACAATGTCTTCCGTGTAAAAAATAAATAGAGAAATTAAGGGAATCGATTGGTTTCTCCACACAATCAAAAAACAATTAAGTACGATCATTTTACAAACAAAAATCAGCAAAAAGTTGAATCAGGTAACTTTGTCTATAATCAAGATAATGTTATAACAAAGAAAATGTCATCGAAGACATCAATACAGTATGTATTTAAGACAGTGTTTTCGTGAGGCACAACTTAGAATAATGGTATTTGCATTAAAGCAAGAATTTGAGATTTGATTAATGTCGATATCCTCAACCTCCTTGTCGCAGACTATATGTTATAACTTACTTGAAGCTTTTGAAGTTATGTGAAAATATCTGTTTCAATCAACAGAATTGGTGTGACATTTTTTACACGATGCATCGGTTGATGTTTTAAAGGAATTATTTCGAATTGAATAGCAAACGCCTCTATATGATATTAATTTATAAGGTGGTGGAATTTTTTTAATTAAAAGTGATACATGAATAGTATGGGAGTTGTCTTTCAATCAAATGATATGCTTTTGTCTGTTTTCAAATAGAAATGAAACATTAGAACTTTAAACATATGAACGGTTAGCTTATAACATGAATGGACTACAATCCGCGTAATCCGTTGTGATTTAACATATTCGATATTCAACAATGCTTTGTCAACTTTTTGTGCCCATATTGATAAGAATATGAATAGACTAGTATATAGAAATTGTTTTGAAAGTATATTCGCGTATCGATCATGTTATATCTTGGGTAGGATGTTGTACAGTTTATCATTGATTAATTTCCAACACAGCTTGATAAAGATAGACAATTATTTGAAAATCTGTTGTTTTTATTGCTTCCGGAAGCAATTTTGTTTTATTATGTGTAATCCAATTTTTTTTCCAAGATAAGCTTGTCAATTGAAAACAATCAACCGATTATCAACAAATTGCTGTTGGAAATTATAGTAGTTGTATAAGTTCTTACATGTGTATTTGGCAAATAAAATAGGAATGTGGGTGAGTAATGCTTTTCAACTGAGTACTTTATTTGGCCTTTTTAACTTTTGTGACTTCGAGCGTCACTGACAAAATAAAAAAAAAAGTTTATTTCCAAGTGTCGTCAACAACAGGTATTGTGACCCGATGCTTACTGAAGAGACATATTGTTTTCGAAAAGTGCATTATTAATTCGAATCGTTGGAGTTAATGGCGTTGCTAGTTGTTTACGCCTTGTTAGTTTGAGTATCTCTTTTGTTTCTGTCGACTTTCTTTGATGCTCTTCAACTTCGTACTTTATTTGGCCTTTTTATTTTTTTTTTGGATTCGAGCGTCACTAATGAGTCTATTGTAGACGTAACGCGCGTCTGGTGTATATACAAAATTTAGTCCTGGTATCTATGATGAGTTTATTTGACCGAACGAAATTATCGAGTTTTACTGGCTTGAAGCATACACCAGTGGAACGGGACATTTTGAACCGTCCAAATTTCTCGAGTTCATGAGCACGATTGTGACCCCGTCGTCTATTGGGATGTATATATAGGTCTCATTTGCCATCAAAATATGTATCCTCATTACATACATACAACACGAGCATTCAACACCAAAAGTATCACTGTAATGTAACAACACACATAGAAGGATTTTATTTAATTTATTACAGTGTGTCATATATTCTTAGATCATTCTATTTGTAAGAATAACATAAAATGCTTTTATTGTGCATGCCTAACGAACATGAACACGGATATTATACACTGATTTACAAATGGAACGTATTAAGCAGGTTTTGTACCAAATAAAACTTAATTCTCTCTTACCAAAAAACGCACATGTATGCACTCTTCAACAAAAGATATGCAAATCATTAAACCGTATTGATTGAAAAACCATAGTGTAATCCTACAATCGTGATAATGACAACTTAAGTAAAATAATTAGAGCTTAAAATACAAAGCAACCTCTTCTAACATTTCTAACTAAACAAATACATAAACTTTTATTTTGATATTCCCTCACAATATTCCTAATGACGATAAAATCAACACTACATTGTCAATATGATTAAGGAACCATCGTTATGTTTGATAAAAGTATGGTAGTATTTATAGATTGAGGTTATCGCGTGTTTTATATGTAAGCGATGCATGATTATGATGAAGATTCTTCATTAACTACTTGTTCTACGAATATTTTACATTTGTTTTCTTGTTAGGCACACTTTATACAGTTATGTATGTATATATATAGTAACGTATGTAATACATGCCAACATAATTTTGTTATAAATCATTTCAATGCAGAAAATTTTATGAGACTTTATGATAAAATGTTTTTTTTGTGGCTTAATCGTGTTAAAGTCAAATAACAAAACTAACTGCAAGAGGAAGTGTGCTTGTTTTAATTTAAATACTGGGATAACAAAAATCAAGTTGGTTTACATCCTCATGAAATAAATGTAAAAATCTTTACTATGTCTTGAATTTTGTTGAATGCAGGTTTGTCAAATGCAGATTTAAAACATACATACTAGATATGAAAATGTAAGTCAGTAGCGTTAGAAAGTTCATATCTTGACAATCCATTATAGGCTTTGCTACAATTTGTATATATAACAAATGCCTATTCAGGCTAGTAAAAAGTAAAACACAAAAATACGAACTCCGAGGAAAATTCAAAAAGGAAAGTCCTAAATCAAAAGGCAAAATCAAAAGTCCAAATACATCAAACGAATAGATAACAACTGTCATATTCTCGACTTGGTACAGGCATTTTCTAATGTAGAAAATGGTGGATTGAACCTGGTTTTATAGCTTGTAAATGTACATATACTCGTTCGAAACAGTTTATGAATTGTTGCTTAAAAGATTTTTGCAGCTGTTTTAATTTCTATTTTTTTATAAGCTATTGACGTATAGATACGTGTGCAAATATTATTATCTAATATTTCCATGAAATAAACAATAATTCAAATTGTAAAACTCCAGCATGAACTGCCCACCAATAGATATTCAATTTTTAAACACTTTTTAAAATAAGAAAATAATTACGTAACAATGCAACAAAACACAATCTACAACTATTATTACGAAACAAGGACAGAACTAATACCGTTGATAGTTTGTGATATATTAAATGTGAAAATTACTTTTAGACAGATATGATTTAGTCGGTATTCAAAATGAATTATAAATAACAGTTAATCTGTGTATAAACGGCTGTTAATATATTCAGAGCATAGAGTGAAAAACAATTGTCTATGGTTTGATAAAATCGAATCCTGACCTAACTGTTAAGCTCTTATTGCATACTTGGGCGTTAAACACTAACAGTTGATTATTCAATCAATCAATAATTATCACGTTATGTATTTTAAATATTATTTATAATTAATTGTTGTATCATTGGATTATCATCAATTATGTATATACATTTTATCCATTTCAAAATCACTTTAGTGATACATTTGCCAATTAAGTCACTAAGCTTACAACATATCTACTTTGTTGTTGCAAATAAATTGTTTTTGTAAATTGTTGACTGTACACTAACACACAAACGCCAAATAGATGTAACAAAACTATCACACAGAAACAAACAAATGATCATACACGAAAAACAATATGGAAAGTAAAACGAGAAAAAAGCATAGAAAGCATAACTAAACGCAAACATTAAAAACAGGTTTGTTCCCAGCAAAATTAAACATAATAAAGATACTGTCAATGCAGTATGATATAAAAGAGAAAACGCAAATCCTCCTTCCTCTTGAATCCTTGCAAGAAAACCAAAAGCATATCAAACAATAATAAAAACATATAATCTTACAAAAGAAAATTTAGAGAATAAAAAACAACAACAAATGAGAAGAAGAAGTAAAATGTCAAACGTAACAAAGAACAGGGTACTTCATAAAAAGCAATACACATAATTATTGAATAATGATCTTAAGAAATGTAGAAAAGAATAATTTTGTAACTTCAGTTTGATTACAAAATAGAGTACCACGACAAATAAGAAAACACACCCATTTTTAGTTCGTTAGGTCAATTGTGACTTTGATTTAAAGAGTGATGTGTATATCGTTTCTTTTTTCAAGAAAAAGTCAGCACTCCAGGGTTGTCATGAATATCAATAATATGGTCATTTTTAGGGCATATAAACATTGAAAATATGCCGCACAGCCCTATATTTTGACCTTTGAAAAAATTGAAGTGCATATGAACTTTCAATTTTAGGATAAGATTTTTTTCAAAACTTAAAGTAAAAGTGGTACAACTTTTATCAGTAAAAGAAGTTCCTATGGGACATTGCATTGTCAAGATATGCATAAATGCAACCTGTAATTTTGTATGATAGATTTTTATTTATATCCATCTGATTTAATAGTAACGTTCTATGTTGTACTCATGCACCAATTTCTTAGGCTAAATGGATTGTTGGGAACCGGATAATATGTTAACCCCCGCCACACGTTGAGCCTATGTGCTTGTCCAAAGTCAGCAACCCGTAATGCAGTGGTTAACATAAATTTTGTTGTTGTGTTACAATTTTTTTGGTTTTTTTTGGTACACAAACAAGCCGTTTGTTTTTCTCCATACTAATTGTTTGAAATTTGTCATTTCAGTAATAAGATACGATTATTTGATACCAAGCTAATTATAAAAGGACAAAAAAAGTATGTAAGTTTGTCCTTAATGTGTGACAAAGAGATTGAACTAAATATATCAATGTAATATAATTAACAGACAGTGTTTCCGTGCTAAACAACTTGGAATATTGATCTTTGCATACATTTGCAAATTGATTAATTCTTACATTTTCAACTTTCCGGGAGCATATAATATGTTTTAAATAATTTGAAAAAATTAAGGTTGTGTGAACATATCCTTTGTATAACAAGAGATGTTTTATAATTAAACTTATTTTTTTTATTTTCTTATCATTATACATGTGACAATTGATTTCTGGATCTTGTTTTAAACAGATAACAGTTGACAATGCAATATATTGAAGAACAAAAAAAAAATAAACATGTCTTAAAGCAGTTTTCTTAACCTTGTTTCCTGTTGCATTGTATGTTGTCGTAGATTCTGTTTATAAAGAGAAACGCAATTTTTGTGTCCTTCTGTGTTATTTTAATAATCATAATAGATAAATGAACATTAACAGCTGGGATTTGATACCAGTTCTTGAGAACCTGATGGTTTTCATAATTTGGGTCTATAGGTTGCTACAAATGTGGGTGTTTAACTTTTGATAGGGTTTCGTTATATTGACACGACAATGTTAGTTTAACGTCACGTATGGAACACATAGATGCTAGTTAGTAGGAATGTCGAAGTAGTTTTGTAGATTTTTTCAAACAATTGCATATTCTGTGATCGGGCAATCTGGTAATCTGTCAACAAACATAGACACAGAATATTTTGCAACAATTGACATATTTCTGTCTTTGAACAGGATATTTCAAAAGAAGAATGAAGTGTTGAACCTAGTTTTATGACAAGCTGAATTTGTTGCTAATGCGGCAATATAAAACATATGTATAGGTCAAAAAAGAGGGACGAAAGATACCAAACGGACAGTTAAACTCATAAATCTAAAAAAAGTACTCGCGATTATATTCAAGTGTTTTAACCCATCAGCCAATGGGAGAAGAACAATGTTTATTTGTTTCAATCAATAAAATATTTATTTTATTTTGATATTATATAAAGGAATATGTATATCACACCCGTTTTGTCGGGTTTGCAATATACATGATGATATTCCTGTGAATGTGTAAACATACATCAGTTTAAACACTCTTCGTTGACCTTATAAATTACCTCTTCAAACCAAATCGTCTTTTTAACTAAGGACCTGTTTTAAAACTAAAAAATAGTATTTGTTACAAATGAACAGTTAGTTCTAAAGAATATATGACATGAAATTCTTTCAAAAGGTTGGATGAAAAAACACTCATTGTGTAGTATAAGCATCAATCATATGCGAATCTATTACTTGATTTTTGATAAACGCGTTGCAAGCTATTATATTTCATATTGTTTGGAATCATTCATTAACTATGTATAATTGATTTTAAAAATCCATTTTATCTTATCTCGGGTAACAAAGTGTATAATTTATCATTTATTAATACCCCGTAGAGCATAACGAAGCTATATATCCGTTTTATTTATTGCTAACAAAAGTCAACGTTTTACATTTTTTTTGGTTATGCATATATGTAATTTAAAGATAAGCTTAACAATTGAGAACAGTTAACAGATTATTTTTAAGTAACGATTCGTAATCCTCCTTTTTATTACATGTGCATATCAAGTTTCTGAATATTTAGGCAATCAGTTAAATATTCATTTCATATAACTTGACAATTGATATTTAGTTTCGATGTTCACAAAAATTAATGCCAATCTGAATATCATTTTTTTAGCTGATAATACATTTTAACGAACTTTTTTGTCTCTATATTTTAAGTTATGCTTCATTTTTATGAGGTTCGTTAATCAGTTTCTGAATAAGAAGCTTTGCATAACACTAACATATATATATTGATAGGAGATAACTAAGGTAACAAAAGGAGCAATAAATATAGATCAATAATTTTGCTAATAAGAGTTAAATCAAAATAAAAATCCTTGACAATCACCAATTAAACAAAGGCAAAAACGTTTCATTTCTATTTAATGTAGTTATAAACCTTCTTCGGATTACACTAAAATGGTTCGGCAATGTGAACATAAAACAATTCATATTAGAATTAAACATTCTTTTTAACTATTTCACTTCAAAGATTACAAAACAGAATCTAAAAGAAAAAAAGAAATGTTTGATAAATGTATGTAACAGTATAATAACATGTTTTTCTGATAGTATTAATCTTTATCGTTTATACATTTTTCTGAAGGTTTTAAATTAGATCTGGTATTTTATCTATCTTTCATGCACTTATTAGATAATCAAGAACCAGCATACAAGTTTAAACCTGAAAAAAACATTTGAGTAGTGGATCAGCAATATTTTACAAAGGCAATTTTCAATTAACAATTTGTAAAATATACTTTCCCATGTGTTTAAGACAAAAGTATGCATGCTATCAAAATCAAAGGCATTCATGTCATTTTGACGTTAACCTTTTTTTTAATATATTTTATATTATAGTGAATAAAAATTGACTATACTTTCATTCAATTTTTATTGATTTTGAATTCAAGTCTCGTAAAAAAAAGCCCACATCAGTCGTAAGATAACGACCGCCAGGACAATTTAAATCCAGATTTAAAAAAAATTAAGAGTGGATAACAATGTAATTCACAAATAGAGCACCAAGGTTTGTCTTGAAACTGTAACTAAAGAAATATCAAACCATATGTCGATGAGGTTCGCTAATTAGTTTCAAAATATGAAGCTTTTTATAACACTAGTATATATAGATAAGTACAGATCCCCGTTATATGTTTAAAAGAAACAATAACGATTTATCGTGCTCTCGTGATAAAATTCAGACCTCTGTATCAAAGAAAAATATTTTTGCTAACGCATCTTGAATTGCTATATGCTATATGCTATATATAATTATTATATTTTTAAAATCCGAAACAGAGGTGCATGTTATAATGTAATTTTCCTATTACGTTATCTTCTCGACTCTATTTGCTAGGAGTTCATTGCGATATCCTTTGAGTTTTCGTATTTGTTTTACAATTTCTTATTGATTTCCTGAGATTTTAATTTCTGTAAATATGTACAAATTTATGCTGGTTAATTATTCTGACGTTTGTCTGATTTATATCTTTGTTATTTAAATAACATTTTAAGTAAATAATTGAAGTGCTTCTAGTTTAAACAATTAGACTAATTCCTGGAAAATCTTGTTTATTATTAGTTTGCTAATATTCCTGGTCGTCCGTTTTATACTAAAAACTATTATGAGATCGACGTTCGCCGTGTTCCGTTTTGTTTTTATATTTTCTGTTTTGTCCTTCGACGATTTGGTAAATTGTGTAACATTTTTATTTGTTTTTTTTACTTGAAATTAAATTAATATCAGAGAAATTGAAAATTGCAACAAAGCACGCCAATATGAAATGATCATAATTTCAAGTAAAATACAAATCAAAATGTTACACAATTTACCAAATCATCGAAGGAAAAAACAGAAAATATCAAAACAAAACGGATTTAACGTGTTTATTATTGAAAACCATTACATTATCATTTAAGAATTGTTTAAAGTTCTTAAATGATAATGTAATGGCTAAATAATATTAAATTATACTTATGATTATTGTTACTTTCCTTTTGGGGTATGACAAATGTGGTATTAACAGATATAGGGTGTCTTTTAAGTTAGAAATAACTTACAAATAATTGCAAACATCAGAAATTTAATATGGAAAACCCATAGCATCATCATTGAAGAACTTTAAAACAAATCAACAGGGAAAAGAAGCTTTGCAACAAAACACGCCTACTTGATAAAATCATAATTGCACACAAATTAAAAAATCATGATGTTAAACCATTCACCAAATTGTGGAATGACAAAACAAAAAATAATCAAACAATACGTAACTCGCCGAACAACGAAAACACAATAGACTAAGTATCAAACGGACGACCAGCAACATTGGCAAACCAATAATAAATATTTTTTTCAAGGAATTAATTCAATTGTTTGAACTAAAAGTACTTCAACTATTTACATAGTATTTATATGCGATAAAACAAACTTACAATGCCATTGAAATGACTATAACAAAGGTATACATCTGACATGTTGCATGATAAAGCAAATTAAGATATGATTATTGTTTGTTGATTCTCTAGATTACTTTATCTTTCCCCTTGAGTGAACAAAATTGAAGTACAAAAGATAGATAATTTTATATTTTTATTATAACAATTGATGTACTGTGTTCGTATTGAGTGACATTTATAATATAGTTATAATTGTCATTGCTCTAATTCAGTTTATCCTCCTTTAAAATTGTATTATCAAGTTCATATCAAAGTAAAAATTTGCGATCCATTATTACTATCGCTACAAATTATATAATTGAAGATATTAGCCAGCAAATTCAACGAAAACAAAAGGACAAAATGAATAAGGAAGTTCCCCAAGGATGACTGGGGTATAGAAATATGGTCACTTGGTCTTCTCTTGACCGGCAGTAAAACGCTTGCCGAAGTGGGGCGTCCGTTTGGCTGTGCGGGATGTATCAAGTTCGCAGTCACGTCCGGTCAGAAGGGGGACGTTAAATCCGATGCCTCGTGTAAAGAGAGTGCCACGCTCTTTGCACGTTAAGAACCCTTGCAACAACTCTTTGAGGGGTCCGTAGGTGGCCTGTTGCAAGGCAAAATTTCTGTCCCTATCCAATATACCCTCCTTTTCCGGTGGCAGTCCAAATTTCTCCGACCATCATCCCAGATGGCCTCTATTGTATCAACCTACCTATTGTATTTATTGTGAACTTGTTCTCGTCCTGAATATGCATGAAATATTTGCCACTGGACGTTAAGCAACCAACAATCAATCAATCAATGAATAAGGAAGTGTCAACACTATAATAAGCATGTGTTGATATGTACATCTAGCTTTATTATGGCAAATTAAATTTGATTTCAACCGGAATTTGAAATTAAGAGTGGACTAAATTAAAATTCATAAATAGAACACCAAGGTGTGTCCTGAAACTGTTACTAAAGAAGTATCAAAAAAATATCAATACAATAATTTTTATACAATCTAGCTTAATCACGGTGGGTATGGTTGTCCTGCGAGAGAACGTACTGTGCTGGTGATTTGGTCCTGACGGGTGCTGGTGGGTCCTGATTCTGTGCGGGTGGGGTTGTTTACATTGTATCAGAACGGCAATAAAACGACTGTTTTGTTGCTTAATTTTTCTCTGATGTGTCATAAGTACCATGCAAAGTATATTACAACAATATTATATTGCAAAAGTCGTGCAAGTTCGTTAAACGGAATTGTCCTTACGCTGTGCTGGTGATAAGAAAAACGGTCCTGGTTCTGTGCTCCTATGTCCTGGTTCTGTGCTTTTTATATTTTAGTTAAAAGTGGCATATATTCAAGATCATTGATGCTGTACTGTTATTGACTTATTAGCTGTTGTCTGCTTTCTTGAAATTGACATTGTTGTGAATCTGTTTACTGTTACTATGAGAGAAAAAATACCCCTATTTTTTTTATTTTTTTTTAAACTAACTGTAATCTTATTTATTGGCCTGTTAATGGAACCCTTCTTGCCCCCTTTTAAGATAAGAAAATATGTTTACGATTTTCGGGATTACGATCATTTTGCAAGATCACCAAAATACGTTGTAATTTATACAATATTTATATAAAGTAGATGATGTGGTATGTTTGTTGTCAATGGACAAATTTCCATAAGAAACCAAAGGAAGTATGTGTTAACAACCATACGTCATCGTACGACCTTCAACAATAACCCATAAAATAAAAATGTAAAAGGTTTTGCATAAAAATGGAGAGCAAAAATATAGAACAAAGGACTTTCTGAGCGTTTGAATCATGTCTTTAGCAGCTTAAAACACATTTGTTTGTGAACAATTGAGTGCTGACTATAAAAATGACAATAGTATTGCGGGTTTGTTTGTTTGGTGTGGGTTTTTTTTTTTTTTTTTTGGGGGGGGGGGGGGGAGGGATGGATGGGGATAAGTTAGAGCGAGGTTACAGTGAAAGCTTGGAATAGTTTCCCGTAAGATTTAAAAGTTGTATTGTAGAAGAAAAATGTATCTTATAGCTATTAAGAATCACTTGCTGTAAGATTTTTCCAACAATTTTTTTTTGTCTAAACGGTTATCAGGTATTTTTTTTTTCGAAAGTTCGATAGAACACAAAAAAAAATCACTATTTTATGAAAGGGCAGGCTAGAAAATGTCAGAGAATGAAGACGAGATAACCTAGAGAACACTAATAAAATTAAGATTTCTTAGCTTTTTTTTCATTTCAAAATAAATATTTTTGATAAAGAATTACGGGGGAGGAAGTGAACAATGTGTCCTTCTTTTCTATATATAAATATTTTTCATGAATAAAAATAAAATGTGCCTTGATTATAATTGAAAATGAGTAAATGGAAAATATACCCAACTAAAATACACTTTTATTTTAATATTGGTAATATCACTAAGCTTTTAAATTTTGTGTGTCAAACACACCATCTCTGTAGTAATGACTCCTTACTAAGATATTTCACTTCATTCATTTTTTTTCTGCATTTTTTTATATTGTGAATTCATTGAATTATTATATTAAAATGTAGCCTTAATTTATACATGTATTTAAAAAAAACTGAATCTAAAGCCATTTATATCAAACATTTTTGTTTCCATCTATCCGTTTTCAGGACTTTAACAATCAACAATAACAAGCCTGGAAAGTAAAATGCGTACTCAGCTGTCTGTAATCGACCATTTTTAGACACTCCAGGCTCCTAAAAAAACAAGCCGAGGTGAGAGTTCAAAGATGCAAATTAAGTACTTATATCAATATTTTATCTTTTCGTGTACGGTTTATGACCCCTCCTTTGGCCTGTCAATTCCGAAATGTGCAAACTGCAATAGTATCAAAACAGCACAGACAATGAATAATAGAGATATAATTTTGTACATATATCAAGGGGGAACTTCTTGCAAAGCATTATTATTTATAGTTCATTATTGTATTTAGTAGAAAGAGAGAATTTAGTGAAAATAAAATCACTATTTTTGTAGAAAATTCACAGACCTTTGTACAGAGATTTTTGTTATGTTTAGCAAGGAATCAACACAATGGTTTATTACCGAGTAAAAAAATTCAAAATGTCTATCTACCTTGCACATTTCAGAAAATTCAGATCAGATAACGAAACTGGTTCCAGCAACATTTATAAGCAATTTAAGATTGTGACCCTCACAGTTTCCATTCACCACAAATATTCTCGTTACAACGAATCATTTTAAATACAAAAATACGTGTTGCATGCAGCCTTTTGTTTATCTCTTAATATATGTATACGGATAAAGTTATGACAGGCAGCAGAGTCATCAGGGTGAGGAGTCCATGTCATCTGAAATAAATGCTAAGCATAGATCTAGAAAGCGACATATAATCATGATATTAAAAAAAGTCTCTTCTTTTCGACTTTTTTCGAACAAATTGACACATAAAATGAATTATATAGTATTGTGGAATTTTTAACTTATTTTAGATGATATTGGTTGTTAACAGTTCTTGCTTACATCGACTTCATTTAACAAGTGGCGGGTAGTTGACTTATTGGATGTCGTACCACATCTCCTTATTGTTTTATATGATATAAATAGGAAAGCTATGCATTTGCATTATGCAGAGGCTATATTCGTACGGCACTTCGCTAGGTAAACCCGTGTAGCAATACAGTATGAATAATCTCCGTGCAATACACTGAGTATAGTCACGGTATTGGACGAAAGATGTTGCCCTTTTATGTTATTATGTAATACAAGTTCAGATCATTTGAAAACACATATTAAACAGCCAAATGGATGCACAAAAGCTAAAATAGGAGTCATAGATCCTGTTGGCAACAATTATTTGGCTAATTTTATTGATTTTGTAACATTTGTTTCAAATATGACCAACTTCTTATCCAAAATCACCAGCACCGTATCAGGACCCACCAGCACAATGACAGGACCCACCAGCACAGTATCAGGACATGAATAAATTGAGAAAATGCTAAATTTTAATAAATTGCAATGTTTTTTCACAAAATTGTTTTGTCGTGTGGATTGCGGTATAGAAAGCGGACTCTATGAGCATTTTTGTTTTATTTTTTCAGTTCGAGATTTTCTGAAAATGAGCATTTTTGTGTTACGCTTACTGAAACAGTTTAGAGGGTCATTTTTTTAATGGTTTATATATGAACCCATAAGAAACGAAATTGAAAAATCTCAACTGTTTTCTTCCATTTTTTATGAGTGAAAACGTCAAAAATCATCATTTTCGTCTTTGTTTACATTTTTTCATTGATCACCAGCACCCGTCAGGACCGAATCACCAGCACAGTACGTTCTCTCGCAGGACAACCATACCCACCGTGTTAATGTCATTTAAGGGACCAAAAATCTGTGAAATGACGTCTCATTCCTTAAAAGTCAACATGCATAATTTTGCAACTTTGCAGACGATTATGTATCTCACTTAAGTAAAGTAATATACCCTAAAGTACTATATATATAATCAATTGTAGACATTTATTGTTACATATTATCAAAATAGTCTCTGTTGGTTCATAAAAATCATAATATATCTTAACCGATACTACTAAATTCAAGTATTGTCAAATTGTTCACTTTTGTAGTATTTGAATCAGTAAGACTTTCTAAGATGACCATACGAATACTAAAATTCTGGACTTAAAAAAAGGCGTACATGCACAATTTCCAATTTGCTAGTGGGCATGACATAAAACAGCGAATTAAATAACTCAACTGTATTATAAATTATATAGGACAATGCTGTTGATTAAAAAATACTCCATTCCAATTTTACAAATAATTAATATTACCAATAATTGATAAGTTTCAGGTCGAAGGGTTCATGCAGAAAGATTTTGAAAGCAGACAAAACTGTAAATTTTATAATCTGCATGACTTTATCAGATGACAATACAAATAATAACACAAGGCTTACACATAGTTATATACTTTAATTCAGTAACGGACCCGCAATACCACATGGGTATTCTAGTTGACAATTAAGATCATTGAAGGATATTGATCAAGGCTATTTCATGCATCATACTTGTCCATGTTTTGGTATGTGCCTGTATGTACAGCAAGCTGTATCTTGCAATTATAATACGATGATAAAAACAATAAAAAGACCATTTTTGTAGATGCATAAATATCAGAAAGTACAAAACCCTAGTTGTATCGCATGAACTTCTATAGGATCGAAACCAGAAAATGAAGCATAAAAAAGAATCACATTAATTAATGCATTTCAATTTCAGATTCCGTACACTGTGTTGACACTCTGAATACCTCAGTAGATTGTGAACGTTAGAAGTATCTTAGCAGGTTCCGTAAAATTTCCAAATTGATCATATTAAAAGAAAACTTATTAATTGCAATTAAAGTCATCCATGTTTCTAACGCATGTTTTTGTACTGAAAACGAAAGTTTCATAAAAAGAATAAACTTTTTTCTATAAAGAAAAGCCCTTGTATTTATCACGTGACCACGTTAAAAAGGTTTTTAATTCGAAAATTATTATTTAGTGTTTCTTGATAGATTCAGTACTCTCTGCTGCCTCGTTGATGCCATTTTCTGTTGGGAATTACACTGGATAATCAAAACAGTCACTTTCGAAATGAAAAACTTCAAAAGTTTTAATTTTAAATTCAGTGTTAACAAATTTTGTAACGCATCAGTAGAAGGGGGACAATTAGTGGCATGTTGATTCCGAAGCACTAACACATATTTTGATACAACCTCGATATAATATATACATGCCTATTCAAAATCTAGAACCTGTAATTCCGTGGTTGTCGGTGGTTGTTGTTAACCATATTTGTTATAAGTTAATTTTTGTTTGTTTCTTAAGGCATAAGATTATTGTTTTAATTGTATTACACTTGTCATTACGCAGCCCTTTAATAGCTGAATATGTGATGTGGATGTTAATGGCTAAATGCCGTCCGGTGTCTTTTAGCTATCAATTGATGTATCATTTGGTGTTCTATATATATTTGTCTAATTGGCAATTATACCACCTTGTTTTTTTTCTCTAAAAAATGTCTAGCGAGGACATTAACTCAGCCAAAGATCTACATAGTTTAAAGTTTTTGATGGATTTAATTCAATTATAACGGTAGTCTGTAGTAACTAGATAATACCATTCAAGTATACATTTATATCTCTTTAGTATTGTATTTGAAATCATTGTGTTATATAAACATGAATTAAATAATAAGATATAATGTATAATTTGTTATTTTTTATTCTATATACTCCAGGAAAACAAATGGTTGTTATTCATAATGTGTGAAACGTTAGAACATTTAGAAAACAAATATTTGTCATAGAAATGAGACGTGTATCTGGTTTATAAAAAAAATAGGTTTAATCTATCATGTTCGATTAAAGAAAATGCATGTACCAAGTCAGAAAATTGACAGTTGTTATTTATCCGTTTGTATTCTTTTTCTATTTACACAAAGATTATTTTGTTTAGAAACTTATGCATCTCTCTAGCCTTCTTTAAGTGAACAGTTTTTGTTCAATATCAACTTCTTAACTATTTGAACCCCATGAAAACATAAACACATGAAATGATTAAAATGTGCTTTGCAAGTGATAGTGATAGCTGTGCATTCATTCCCTGACCATAAATACAATGTCAAATGCAACAGCATGTCATTAATACAAAGTGGTAATAATGTTCGGCAAAAAGTAAGACACAACAAGTTTCAGTTACAATGAAGACGGAATTCAAATTCGAATTATAGTATATATTGATTAAGCATGTTGAGAAAAAGATGGCTCTTAAAATATATTTTCGAAATTTCATGAACTACATGAATTGGATATCACAAGGCATACAAACAATCGCATTAAGCATGTGTCTTGCACAGGGAATCAATTCGGAGTTGATTAATTTTTCATTGTTTTTGTGTGTTAAGATTGTTCTTCTACATATTCATTGAGATATGTGATTTATCAATATTATGTCTTATAATGTAAATTGTAATCAACAATCATTTAATCTAGATAGTTTGACAGGGCAGCTTACTTTGATTTTACATTTCATTCGAGTAACTGTAGGTGCAATAATAATAAAAAAAAAAAACGCAATTGTCTTTTTTGTGGAATTTTACCATTTCATTTATAATTATAGCAGTTTTGTGTGATTACGATCAGTAGTTTACAAAAGTCATTTCTATATATTGATTTGTGTCATTATGTTCTTAACACATCTAGTTTGTACCTAAAACAATCCTTTAAAACTGTCAAAAGCAGAAAGCAAAGAATGATTTAACCTTCTAATAGATCTTTGCATGCAATTAACCGTTTAATATTCCTTACGTTTTAACCTCAAAGTGATTTATTGGGTTCGGGAAGGTATAGAAGTACTGCAGAATTAAGATACATCACTTTGAATGGTCAGTTTCTAATCTGACAATAAGAGTATTAGACCACACACTTGTTATATTTAATAGGACATTGGTAATTCATATAAATAAAATGCATTAACCTCATAATTTACAGATGTTAGTGCAAAATAGATTTGAACTATAAATTTATGGAAATTTTCTATTAAAAATTATATGATTCCATTTTGAAGAGACTTAAACCTTCTTTGGATTTGGAATTTACTCCTCTGAAGCGAGGATCAAACTTATTTTAAATTAGGATCATTGCAAAAGTAGACAGACATTTATTTTTTTTAGAATTGTACATCACAACCGTCTGACTTTATAACTAAATCAACATTAGATATCAAAGAGAATATGAAATGAAACATTGCTTAGTATGCAAGTATAACTAAGTGCAAGACTTAAATTCTTATTATGTCTTTGATATATATGTGACAGAGGCTATTTCTAGTTTGTCGAGGTGACTTTGTCATTATGGAAAGATTATGCAGTATTTCAATATGAAGGACTCGATTGTCTTAATTTGTTTATTAAGGAATGACTGTAATATTTTTCTGTCTATAAAGAAATAACATAAAAAATTAAGTGGACTCTGAATAACGCGCGTATTATTAAACAGTGTGCACCACATTTTTTATTATGTTTTTTTCGAATAGACAGAAAAGGTATTACAGTCATTTCTTATAATTTAATTTTAAATTCCATTTAAACCGTACAAAACCATGAAAAACGTTGATGACGTCACGGTCACATGACTTAATTATGTCTATGGGCTCATAACAAAATGATGTCAACCAATCAGAAGACGCGTTACATCCACAAATAAATTATTTGTGAATAATGTCAATTTTTAAATATTAATAATATTGGTAAGAAAGGCAATAATATTGCCAATGCATTGATATTGATTTAAAGTTTTTCGTCAATTCTATGATTCGTTGTTCATAGGTTGGAAAAAATTAAGGCAATGAGTTAAATATTTATTTCAAAATACTTGACAAATGATGTTTAGTTTCGATGTTGACAACAATTAATGCCAATTTGAATATCAATTATTTAGCTGATAATACATGTTTAACGAACTATTTTGTCTTTAAATTTTAAGTTATGATTCATTTTTATGAGGTTTGCTAATCAGTTAGTAAAAAAGAAGCTTTTCATAAAACTAGTATATATTGATAGGAGATAATTAAACAAAAGGAGCAGCACATACAGGTCGATGTTAATGTAAATGTTATGCCGAGTTGTATCGAATTGTAACATAATGTTAGAAATCCGAAACAGAGGTGGATGTTAAAACGGTTTTTTTTCTCATACGTTATCTTCCTGACTCTATGTGTTAGGAGTTCATGCGATCTCTGTTAAGTTTTCGTATTTATGTTACAATTTGTAATTGATTTCCTGCTATTTTAATTTCTGTAAATATGTAAAAATTTATGCTGGTTGATTATTCTGACTTTTGTCTGATTTATACCTTTGTTATCTAGATGACGTTTTAAGTATATAATTAAAGAGGGACGAAAGATACCAAAGGGACAGTCAAACTCGTAAATCTAAAACAAACTGACAACGCCATGGCTAAAAATGAAAAAGACAATCAGAAAAACAATAGTACACATGACACAACATAGAAAACCAAAGAATAAACAACACGAACCCCACCAAAAACTAGGGGTGATCTCAGGTGCTCCGGAAGGGTAAGCAGATCCTGCTCCACATGCGGCACCCGTCGTGTTGCTTATGTGATTACAAATCCGGTAAATAGTCTAATTCGGTAGGTCAAATTCATGAAAGGGAAGGGGATTGTAGTTACGACGTAAGGAACATATCCGATATCATTTGTGAAACGGTTATTCCATAACGGTCAACCAACTCGTGATGGCGTCCGTAAAATTTACGAAGAGATGATTTCAACTTCACCATTTGGAACTCTTGGTTTAATAGTTTCCTTGTGAGCAGTAACCCTCTATCAAGAAAATCATGATAGGAAATGCAAGCACGGGAATATCGTATCAATTGGGAGATATATACCCCGTATGCAGGTGCTGCTGGAATGTTGCTACTTAGAAATGGAAAGTTCACAATTGGAAAGCTGAAATCATCTCTTTTGTCGTAAAGTTTTGTCTTCAACCGACCCTCATTGTCAATTTCTAGATGTAAGTCAAGATATGAAGCCGACTTAACTGTATCTGTAGTATCCTTTATCTCCAATTCGATGGGATAGATGCGATCCACATAGTCACCAAATTTTGAATTGTTTAGTGAAAGAACGTCATCGATATAGCGGAAAGTAGAGTTAAAGGATATTGCTAACTTCTTATCTTTCTTCCTAAGAAGTTCCTGCATGAAGTCAGCCTCATAATAATAAAGAAACAAGTCAGCAAGTAGAGGGGCACAGTTTGTTCCCATTGGAATGCCGACAGTCTGTTGAAAAACACGTCTTCCGAACGTAACAAATATGTTGTCAATCAAGAAATCAAGCATCTTGATAATATCGGTTTCAGAGAATTTTTTGTTTGAATCAGAATGATTCTTTACAAAGTATGATTTATCCCTCCCTAAGACAAGATACTTGTAAAGTGCTTCTAGTTAAAACAATTAGACTATTTCCTGGAAAATCTTGTTCATTATTTATTGCTAATATTGCTGGTCGTCTCTTTTACACTAAAGGACTATTATGAGATTGACGTTTGCCGTGTTCCGTTTTTTTTTGATATTTTCTGTTTTGTCCTTCGACGATTTTGTAAATTGTATACATTTTGATTTGTAGTTTTACTTGCAATTATGATCTTTACATTTTGGCGTGCTTTGTTGCAATTTTCAATTTCTCTGTTAATTTGTTTTGAAGTTCTATAATGATAATGTAATGGTTTTTCAATATTAAATTATACTTATCATGGTTATTGTTATTTTCCTCTTGGGGTATGACAAATGTGGTTTTAACAGATATAGGGTGTCCAAATGTCTGAATTTAATCCGTGAATCTAGCAATGATCTCAATTAAGGCTGACATATAAGATATATTATGATTTTTTTTAACCAACAGAGTATTTGGATTATATGAAAGAATAAATGTTCACATGTGATTATATATATTACATCCGTGTATATATATAGTTTACCTAAGGTAAAAATCATATGCAAATTTGCAAAATTATGAATGTTGCTGTTTTAAGGAAAAGACGTCATTTGACAGATTGCTAGTCGCTTTATTGACATTCATGTAGATTGTAAAATGTAGATGTATCCACATATGATCTGATTCTTCTATAGTAACAGCTGCAGGACACCCCTTTATGTACTAATGAAATTCTTGATCTAATTTATCCTGTCATTCGTTTCCTGACTGACTGATGGGTGCTTTTATTTATGATTAAATTTAAATGTAAAACATATTAAACGAGAGCATTAATCAATTAAGTATGTAAATGTATTCAATCGCAGTCCTTAGCAGATTCTGGTACCCTGCATGTAACTTTAATGCTCGCCAACAGTTATTCAAATGTCAATAAAATTTGAAAATTAAGATTTTAATCCAAATGGT
This sequence comes from Mytilus edulis, assembly GCA_019925275.1. NCBI lineage: Eukaryota > Metazoa > Mollusca > Bivalvia > Mytilida > Mytilidae > Mytilus > Mytilus edulis. Next base: position 89,399,543 of record CM034354.1, on the reverse strand, counting down.
TTACATTTTTGAATAGATTTTTAAGATTGTTTTCCACTGCAAACTTAATAAATTGGATTTCTTGATCACAAGATAATTGCATAGACTCAGTTGGCAGTAATTACACACATTTCAAGTGTATACCAAGACAGGATTATAAATTAAAAATGACATGAATAAGTTCTGTTAAAACACAAACATAAAACCACAGCGTGAATTAAATACCCACACGTAACAACCCCAGGACTAGTACGGTGTACGGAATAACCTATGTATTTAAGGTAAATGAATATCATACAAAACATCAGATTATTATAAGTTCACGTAACACTTACTCATGTTACTGGCGAATGATAATCAAAAGCAACTTTAACTACTCAAAAAGTACTTAACCAATTAATGCCGGTTGATTATTTTGATGATTCTCACTTATCCTTTTGTTTTGTTCATTGTCATGGAGCTGTTATTTGTTTTGCCGCTGTGGATACTATAGATAAATAATCTAATAGTTAATATTATAAGCTTATAAGAATATTCTCAGGGAAACATTAATACTTGCTTAATATTATCGTTTTTCATCTTTAAGCATTAAATAAAAACCCTTTAGTTTTTATTTTGTTATAAAAGGTTTTTTCTGCTTTAAAAACCAATATGTGAATTTTACTGGACTTTTACACAGCGGTATAATTCGTATTATAAACAGACTATTTGACTGCTTTCGTATTTTGTTACAATATCTTTCTATAAGATGGAAACAACGTATAAGATTACGATTAGTAAACAACAATTGACAATTATTCTTTAATAATTGTCATTATCTACAATTTGAAAATACAACCAATAACAAATTATATGCAATATATCCCCACTACTACTAATGAATATTAGAGGATAACATTTAATGATTTCATAATTCTTTAGTCATACAAATGAAGTTTTAAACCAACAAACCTTTTTCCTGTTACAATACTTTCTTATCCCAGGCATAGATAACCTTAGCTGTAGCTGGCACAATTTTTGGAATTTATGATCCTTAATGCCCTTCAGATTTGTACTTGTTTGGCATTATAACTTTATTGATCCGCGCGTCACTGACGAGTCTTATGTAGACGAAACGCGCGTCTGGTGTAATAAATCATAATCCTGGTACCTTTGATACCTCTATAAGTGAGCCTAATTGGTTGTAATAAAATGAATGGTGAACAATATATCAGTTATAACATAATTGAGTTAAATAAGAATTAAATTCGCTTGTTAAATTAGCAAATAACTGTACCGACAGGTTTAGGGAATTGAGTCGGGTCGAGTTTATTGCTACTGTTATGCTAATTGAAAATGTGACCGTTTGTCGTAACATTTCGGTGTTCACATTTACATTTAAAACCAAGCTGAGAAGACGATGAAAAGTAAAGACCCCTTGTGAATTGAGCTTTGTTAGCTGTTTTTATTATTTATTTTCCCCTCGGTGATATGGTAGTGTTTATCAAATTAATTGTTTAAGGAACTTTTGAATATTTTTAATACTAAGATTGTCTACCTCAGGAGTAGATTATCTCTGCTGTATTTGGCAACACTTTTAGGAATTTTGGTCCTAAATTCTCTTTAACTTCGTACTTTATGTGTCCATTTTGGACTCGAGCGCCACTGATGAGTCTTTTGTAGACGAAACGCACGTCTGGCGTAAATACAAATGTAATCCTGGTACCTATAATGAGTGTATGTACAATTATATTTTTATGCATATCGGTTCGAGAATGCCGTTATAGCGGAATTACATTTTCAAAACATTTTCCGCAGCCTAATATAAAACGTGAAATCATGATCAATATATACTATATGAAAGGATATCCGTATATAGCATTCCTATTATAGAGTTTGTGCGATCAAGATACCCAGTATGTACACATAATTTACATTGTTTTCAATTTGTACATTGGACATATGGCTAGACTTAATCTGAGTGTTCCATGATGTTAAAAAACATACATTTAAACAAATTGTTTATCGTTCATGAAATATTTATTGAACCTAATTAAGTTTACCAATACAAAAAGAATACATGCAGAGTAGATACATGAACAATAGCGTAATAATTGTTGTGGATATTAAAATTGTTATACTTAATCGACCCTCGTGATCAGGTCAATTATAGTCCAATGTTACTATCACATGTATCAGACAAAAGATAAACTTAACAAGATAGTCGACAATTATAATTCATATGTCAGTTTGAAATGTCAAAAATAAAATTGTTTGTGAATCCGACAGTATAGTAAATTCTGACTATGTTACTAATGTGATTTTATCATTAGGGACAAATGACATCAGTAAGCACAGAAGTGACACCGAGCAAATAACGGCAAACCTTAGTACATGCATAGATAAACTAAAAAACAAATACCCAAATGCACGCATTGGTATCTGCAGCATTCTACCCAAAAGAGGCAAGGGCAGCTCTATACAAGCATTAAATACATGATTGATTGATTGATTGTTGGTTGCTTTACGTCCAGTGGCAAATATTTCATGCATATTCAGGACGAGAACAAGTTCACAATAAATACAATAGGTAGGTTGATACAATAGTGGCTATCTGGGATGATGGTCGGTGAAATTTCGACTGCCACCGGAAAATGAGGATATTGGATAGGGACAGAAATTTTGCCTTGCAACAGGCCACCTACGGACCCCTCAAAGAGTTGTTGCAAGGGTTCTTAACGTGCAAAGAGCGTGGCACTCTCTTTACACGAGACATCGGATTTAACGTCCCCTTCTGACCGGACGTGACTGCAAACTTGATACATCCCGCACAGCCAAACGGACGCCCCACTTCGGCAAGCGTTTTACTGCCGGTCGGGAGAAGACCAAGTGACCATATTTCTATACCCCAGTCACCCTTGGGGATAGCATTAAATACAGCAGCGAGGTCTGTAAATAGCTTTACACAAAAACTCTGTGTAAAAAGTCAAGTGCAAAAATATATTGATCTATGGGACGAATTTGCTCCAAACAAAACACCGTTCCGTACACTGTTTGACTTGAATGACCCAAGTGGGGTTCATATCAGCAAATCCGGTACAGAATTGATGGAAAATATTTTTGAGGACTTTATAAATTCAGAGTGTGAAGGTGATTATGAAACCCCGAGTAAAAAACGTATTCGAAGTTCTAGTTCCACTCCTGGCTCAAGCGAGAAGCAAGTTACCAAGATGCCCAAATCATATTAACTAACTATTCACAATATATATAGTACATGATTTTTTTATTGTTGCCAAAATCTAAATTGCTATTATGCATCTGTATAATTCAAGTTTGTCAATAACTTTCAAATCAATGCTATTTTTAAACAGTTTGTAAAATTCCTATGTTAATTTTTATTTACATGGACACACGTGGGCTATGTCATGAACTACGACCCTTTAATGTAAAATTGATTAATATTTCAACGAATTGTTGTAACTTGTGTATGTTCACCAACGTTAACAACACGATGAAACTGCAAATATGTCGTCAAAAACATGAAAAAGTAAAGTATACAACATGTTTATTTTCTTTTCTGATCGAAGAAAACAACATTTCCATGATTATTTTTAGAAACCCATGCGGGCTCCGGCCTAGTTCACAAGTTGGAAAAAAGAATAAAGTGGTTTACTTAATTATAGTTGAAAATAACGGTTACGGGTGTATGCTCACCCCAGTCAACTGTGACGGTGTCATATGTAAGAAAAGAATATTACGATTGTAAATTTGTTGAGACTTTCGATTCATATATTTGTGTATAAATATTTATATATATATATATATATATATTATATAGCACGTAAAATGAATGAACATAAGAAAGCATTATTTCACTATATAACTTTGTATTAAGGCGATATATATTGTTAGTTTAAATGTCAATGGTATGGTAGACAATAAAAAACGAAATATATAGCTCTAGCGATGTCGAAACGAAATGGAAAAATGAATGGAAGGGGGAGAGTTTTTGGAATCATGGATCAAGTAATTCAAAAGGGGTAGCTATTCTTTTCTCTGACAAATTTAAATTTGAAATTACTGAAACCGGACGGGATAGTATTGGTAGAACAATTTCTGTGCATGTTAAAACCCCTGGTAATAACGGGATTTTTATTTACAATGTTTATGCTCCTAATCTAGCGGGTGACAGAAAATCTTTTTTTGAAAAAGACATACTTATTGATAACAATAATAGAAATATCGTTCTTGGAAATTTTAATTGTGCGCTTATTAAAAATTTAGATCGAAAACCAGTGCCTGTACGAGACGACATAGGATCACATGAATTAAAAACTTTTGTGGAACATAATGAGTTAATAGACGTGTGGAGAAAGCGATACCCTAAAGAAAAACAATATACTTTTTGCCGGGGTAATTCAAGGTCACGAATTGATTATATATTTATAAGTAGTGAGCTTCAAAATAAATCACAACAGGTAAAACTACTTTATTTTCCGTTCAGTGACCATGATGGTGTGTTCATGAAATTAAAAACAAATGAACCAGATCGCGGTCCCGGAACGTGGAAAATGAACTCATCAGTTATTCAATCGGATTTATTTAGAAATACGTTCGAAAGCTTTTGGGGGAACTGGAAATTAAAAAAAAATCAGTTCGAAAATAATCTAGAATGGTGAGAGGAAACTAAGATAAAGATAAAAAGTATAACCATAGAAGTTGCAAAGCAATTAAACATAACAGAAAAACAAGTAAGGGAGTGGGAAAAAGGTTAGATAATATTACGGGAACCCATCCTATCAAAAATGAAAACGAATTAAATAATTTGAAAGTAAAAATTAAAGATTATTAAGCCCAAAAAGCTGAGGCAGCCAGAATTAGGTCTAAGGTTAACTGGTACGAAAAAGGCAAAAAATCAACAGGGTACTTCTTTAAACTCGAAAAAAAGCGGGGTGCTGAAAAATTATGGACTAGAATAATTGATTGATTGATTGTTGGTTGCTTAACGTCCAGTGGCAAATATTTCATGCATATTCAGGACGAGAACAAGTTCACAATAAATACAATAGGTAGGTTGGTACAATAGAGGCCATCTGGGATGATGGTCGGAGAAATTTAGACTGCCACCGGAAAAGGAGGGTATATTGGATAGGGACAGAAATTTTGCCTTGCAACAGGCCACCTACGGACCCCTCAAAGAGTTGTTGCAAGGGTTCTTAACGTGCAAAGAGCGTGGCACTCTCTTTACACGAGGCATCGGATTTAACGTCCCCATCTGACCGGACGTGACTGCGAACTTGATACATCCCGCACAGCCAAACGGACGCCCCACTTCGGCAAGCGTTTTACTGCCGGTCGGGAGAAGACCAAGTGACCATATTTCTATACCCCAGTCACCCTTGGGGAATGGACTAGAATAAAAGGTTCAGACGGAAAGTATAAGGACGATATGGAATCTATCCTAGAAGAACAAGTGTCTTTTTACAAACAATTATTTACATCCGAGGGGTGGGATAGGGATGCTGCCGAAAATCTATTACAAAATATAGATCATCAACTAAGTGAGGAAAATAAAAAAATGTGTGAAATGGAAATATCTTTAGATGAAATAAGTAAGGCCGTTAAAATTTTTAAACTTGATAAATCCCCTGGGGAAGACGGAATTGTGAATGAATTTTACAAAACGTATTGGTATTTGATAAGCGACGACTTCGGGGCGGTTATTAAAGAAATTTTTGACAACAATTTGCTCTGTGAATCTCAATACAGAGGTATGATAACGCTTATGTTTAAGTCTGGGGAGAGAGAAGACATAAAAAATTGGCGTCCTATAACGCTTTTGAACACGGATTATAAAATTATTTCAAAAGTACTCGCGGAAAGATTAAAAAATGTATTACCGCAAATAATTGATTTCGATCAAAAAGGGGTTTGTCAAAGGGCGCAACATTTTTCAAGGCAATAGATTATTACAAGATGTTATAGATTTTTGTGAGTGAGAAGATGAGGAGGGTGCGATATTTTTTTTAGATCAACAAAAAGCATTTGATAGGGCGGAATGGGAATGGATCGATTTTTGCTTATTAAAATTTGGGTTTGGAGAAACATTCAGGAGTTGGGTAAAAAGGCTTTTCATTAACGCTAAGACGTGCATTCATACGAATGGGTTTACGTCTAGATTCGTAGGCATAACCCGTTCAATTCGTCAAGGATGCACAATAGCCCCGATGTTATATATCCTGCAAGCAGAACCACTTGCAGCATCAATTAGAAACAATCCTAATATAAAAGGAATAAAACTTCCTACTAGAACTGGGGACTTTATTGAAACAAAGCTAAATATGTTTGCTGACGATACTCAACTCTTTAATAAAAGCGAGGAGTCTATCGAAGAAACATTTAAAACTTTAAAACTGTACGAAAATGCCTCGGGGGCTAAAATGATTATGAGTAAGACTGTTGGCATGTATTTAGGCAAGTGGCGAAATAAAAAACCAAAATTTAACAAAATTAAATGGTCTTAGCGTCCTGTGAAAGCACTAGGGGTACTACATGGATACGGGGTGGACTTAGATCAAATTTGGTTAGAAAAAATAAATAAAATAAAAAGCTGTATGGAAGTTTGGAAATCAAGAGATCTCACATTTACGGGAAAAGTTTTAATTATTAAATCCTTTGTACTGTCCGTCATTGGATACGAAATTGAAATGAGGGGTATCCCGGATATATACGAAAAACAAATAAATAATAGTATATGGTCCTTTATATGGGATGGGAAAACAAACCAAATCGCTAGAACAGTGTGCTGTTTACCGAAAGAATAAGGGGGCATAGGAATGATAAACTTAAGAGACTTTATTAAATCAAAACAAGTGAAAAGTATGTACAGTATTGTCAACTCAAAAACACAAAAGTGGAATGCAATAGGAAAATACTGGTTAACGTCACTAGACGAAAAATATGATACAGATTTTTTTTATATGTTCTTGTTCGGATACTACATGTTTTAGGCAAATACAAATGTCCAAATATTATAAAGAACTCTTAATTTCCTGGACCGACTTACAGAAAATCCAAAAATCGGTCTCGAAAGAGGACCTTTTAGAAGAAAATATTTTCGGCAATTGTAAATTTAAGTTCAAGGGACATGCATTATATTATGCAAACTTTGCCTCCAGGGGAATAAAAAAAATAAAGATATATGAGACTTAAACAATAAATCCTTTAAAACTTCTTTTGATATTTTTAAAAGTCTTAAAGATAAAAGGAATTGGATTGCACAATATAGTCGCATTAAATCTTCGTTAACACCTCAACAAATTGACGTTTTAAAAACAGATTCTAGCATACAAAGTCATTCTGATAGACCAAATAATAAATTCTTGTCAATTTATAAAAAATGGAGTTGTCGTTGATGCCAAAAAAATATGCCTTAAAGATATTAGATACAGGAAAATTAAACAATTTCAAGTTACTACATAATATAATTTACACTGAAGAAAAATTACAAAAAATGAATCGCTCAAACGGAAAGTGTCACTTTTGCAATGAAAAAGAATCACTATTTCATCTTTTTATTTATTGTAAACTGGTGGAACACGTTTGGCGGGAAATTTTTGAGAAAATAAGGGAATTTTGTTCAAAATTAAATATCCAAAAATTACAAAAATCGGAAATAAGTATAATTTTTGGGGTCATTAATGCAGATGCATCTTATACCCAAATTTTAGATACGGTGCTTATAATCACGAAATGGGTTATCTGGAAAACTAGAAATATCGCAAAATATCAAAAGAAAGGGATAAGTAAAGCGATGATTTTAATTATGATAAAACATGAAATGCAGTTTTTGCACAAATATCTTAAAACGAATACGAAGATAGAAGCCTTTTCCACTATGTGTGACATTTTTTGTATATAAATATATATTTTGCGTGGTCAGGTCAGTGCAATGACCTCTTTGATACTGATTGAACAATAATATGTACACTGCTCTCAACTCCCTACATGTAATTTCTGTTGTGTATGTATTCATGTATATCATCTAATTGTAACAAGACATGATGTATCATATTATAAACAACTATTTACTCACCATATCTTTGAAATTAATCCTTATTGGGAATCAAAATCATTAATCCATTTTATTTATGAATGAACCACACATCCCTTTAACAAATCGCACGTGGTAAATGATCACTCGACCAGAAATTTAATGTAATTGAAATTAACATAACAAAAGACGTGATGTACGATAAAATTGAAACTGCTTAATAAATACAGGTAGCTTTTGTGAGAAATAAATAATGATAAAAACATACTTTATTCAAATAATTATATATGGTGAGAGGTATAAATATATAGATCGATAAGGATTACATGTACAGGTACATTTGTACAAGGATAGATAATATTTATAAAGGTGGATGTTAATAATTTATAGTGGGAGTTTTTTTTCTCATTTGCTTTTTCCCCGACAAATGAGTCTGTAAAAATGGGGCCCCTTAGTTGTTCCCTGGGCAACTGAGGGTTGATGTAACAGGTGATTATTAATAAAATATGTTAAATATTAAAAAAAAAAAAAAAAAAAAATAATTGAGAATGTGAACAATGAATGAGTCAAAGTGACAACAAACCGACCATATAGCAGAAAACAATAAAATACCACTAAAATGCAATATGTGTCCTTTTCAATAAACCAAGTGAAAAATATAAATAATTACAAAAATTCTAGACTAACAACAACCAGAGGTTTCTGAATAAAGATAGGTGCTATCATACAGCCTGGTTAATTTAATTAGATATCAAACATGCATGAATACTGCCGATAGTAATATTGGCATACACAGACGATTTTCTTGAGCTGGAAACTCTTCGGGACAGATAAAATGAACAAGTTTATCGACGATCATCATTCGTATTGTACATACAACGTAATTTAACAAATATAATATTGTGGAATGAAAATACAAACTCTGTTAAGATTCGGATTTGTCATAATTTCAAAATTGTCACTTACTTACTTATAAGTAGAACGATTATATCGAAGGTAACTTGAATACTAAGTTTCAAGTTGATTGGTCTTCAACTTCATCAAACACTCGAACAAAAACTTTAACTTGAAGCGGGACAGACGGACGGACGAACGGACAAACGGGCACAAAGACCAAACAACATAAGGCCAATAAACTAGCATAGGTGGTGCATAAAAAACTATCCAAAGATAAATGGTAAAATGATGATAATATTCATTTGAATAATACCATTGTTTGTTCATTTCTGTTTATTATATATATTATAAAGTCAGTAAACCGGTATTGCTCAAATTCCTATATAATTTGAGTTGTATTTGTGTTATCAGTAAAAAAGAAATACTTGTCTGGTCTGTTATATTGTTATAAAACATTTTTATAACGATGATTCACCAATCACTGGATTCTCTTGTTGGTGATTGGTGTCCTCTGTTTACATGCACCTAATCATTCGTTCTACTTCTCGGGGTCAGAACTTTCGAATTGACGTCTAAATTATACAACTGAATGGTCAATTTGATATAACACACGATAATAACTTTGATATTAAATTCTGGATGGAGACTGTGTCACGTTTTTTATGTGTACTTTTTTTGTTTGATTACATGATAACTTCTCCTGAATTTTGAAATTGCACTTTTTAATATTGAATAATTGTTTTTATATTTACTCGATGACGTTTTTTTCATACAGGAGAGAAACAAATACATTCTTTTGAAGTTGCATAATTTTGTTTAAAACTACTTTGTTTGATATGCATTTTGTGATGTCACAACGGAATTAAGAAAAATAATTAACAAATTCATTACAAAAAAAAGGATTGATATCACAAAAAAGTAATTACCGATATCATTGCAATAAAATATCCTTAATAAAAAGTAAACTAACAAAAATAACGAACTGGTAGACATTAAGCCAAAAGTTTGTAAACAAACACATCAAACGAATAAATGACAAATGTAATATTCCTGGCTTGATACATTCGTTGTCTCATTTTAATACATACTGTTTTAATTTGTAAAAAATGATTTCCTTATGAAATTTCAGATAACAACTAACAATAAAGAAATAAAAATTGCGAAACTGCTACATAACACATTATGTACTTTGTTTTGAGATTGCAACCTAGTGATGACTGTTGAGACCATATTTTGACTATTTTTCCGTTCCTGTCTGTTTTGTTCACGCATTGTTGTGAAAATAACGACAATAAATGCAACTGTCATACAAGTGAGAGGTTTTGTGCTATAAAAACAGTTTCAATTCAGTTTTTTCTATATTTGAAAATGCCTGTTCCAAGTCAGGAGTATGGCAGTTAGTGTTCATTCGTTTGATGTGTTTTATCATTTGATTTTGCTAATTGATTAATTAGGGACTATCCGTTTTAAAAATTTAAAGCTGTTACATATTGCTTTAGATTGATGCCATGGTACTGTGGAGAGATTGTGTGTCCCTAATTTCAAATATTTAAGTTTTACAGGCGCTTTCGACTATGGTTAACTATTAAGTCAGAACATTTGTACTCAAACTTTGTCTCAGTACTTTTTCAAAACATAAGTTGTTGATTTAATTTTGATTTTTAAAATCCAGTATCGAGCTTCATTAGACCAAACAATCATGAAAAACCTTCAATTGTTTGGTTGTCCATACATGATTCTCCCTTAGTATCTTCTACCACCTGTTTACAGATGAAATAATGAGTACTGGCTTATTTGATGCTTTAACGATGAACCATGTCTGTAATATTTATCGTATGAAGAAAGAAAATGGTAATTGAAATATGTTTGTCAAACAAATTGACCTTATTAAATTTTATTAATGACGACGCACATATTATCTGGAGATGAACGACTTCGGTCACCTTGAAATGTCACTTTAAAAAATACGGTTAAAGTGGTGACATGATAATAGATAAGGCAGATTAAAATGTCACCTTGAAAATTTTATCTTTATAACCAATTAAAGGAAATAAACGAACCCAATGCATCTAGATTGACAATTAATCAAACACAGGGGCTAATCATTACGAAAATCGGTTAAGAAGATTTGTACAATTAAAAGAAATAACTTCGACTCTTTATCGCTGTCCTTGGCTTCATAATTCATAAATTATCAGTATTGAATTAAAAAAAGTTGGTTAATATCGAGATGTAAACTTACATTTTTTAAAAGATAGACATGTTATATATTTTCAGCCATGGCGTTGTCAGTTTATTTTTTATTTCAGAGTTTGACTCTCCCTCTGGTATCTTTCGTTCCTCTTTTATACATGTACAGCTAATTGCCATAATTGTACCTCGATAATGCACTGCAAACCTTTCTTGTTTGAATGTCTGACTATGTGTATAAATAAATATCAAAAACACCAACAAGGATATTTGATGTTGAAATACAGTTGTCTTTGTTTAAATATTAACCAAAAAAAATTGAAATTATATTTCGAACATCATTTATCACAGAAACCTTCCTTAAGGTGGTACCCAACACTTTCATTAAAATAATTTCGCTCGCTAAATTTTCATAAAATTTTGTCAAAGTTTTTACTTCGATCCTTGTACAAAAATATAAAAGTTTCAAAAATTTTGAACCAACCGTTTTGTCAGAAAAAATGCACTGGTTATATAGCAGTTTGACAAACACCAATTTTATTCATTGGGAAGCTTGAAATCATCTTTACAACACAACGTAATTAAAAAGTTTAGCTGACTTTACAGAGTTATCTCCCTGTAGTGTTAGGTACCACCTTGTAATCTCCTTCACAAAAAAAAAAAACAAAAAAAAAATAAGAAAATGATGAACTAGTTCTGCCAAAATGAACGTTATGATAAACTGCGAACAATGCAATTGTAAAACAAAACAAATCAAAACGTAAAAAGTGAACTGTTTTGTCAGTTATTACTATCATTATGGTTTGTTACTTAGCAAATGTGGTCTTGATGGCAGTTCATTTATATGTTATATATAATATGTTTTGTTCTTGGTGGAGGATCACACAGTGAACGGCCACTTGTCCTTTTTGAAGATGATATGTTTGTACGATCTGTTATAATAGTATGTATAATAGGAAATATTAATTCGACGTCTATTAGTCGTAAAATCCTTATACTAGTCTACGTTTATTCATACATATACTCTGTATCTAATCCATACTCTAGGTTTTGATTGAAAAGAGAAAAAAGTTTTATATATTGTACAACTGAACATAATGAAGATTTATAATAATAGCCGTTTTGCATGTTTCTTGTAATAGCCAAGGCAGTAAACAAAGGAGGCAATAAATTCACGTAGTAACACTACTTTAAACAGGTAAAAATGTACACAAAAAACTGAATGGGATATTTGTTTTTAATTTAGTTAATTTTAGATTGAACGATTAATGTATTTTGGCGTTTGTTTGTGTAGCAGTTGAGTTTTTCTCATGTGCCGTCGCCAGGATTATGTTTTGCCCTACTGATTTATGACTAATGTACTGTGCAGCGATGTACTACCGTTGCCTATATTTATAGTAAAATGTATGTAATTGTGCTTGATGGAGGTTGTTGATAACGCGATATCTCTCAGAACCTTTTTTGATTGTGCTGGATGATAGCAATTATAATAAGAAATTTCAAATGTCAAACAACACGTATAAATGCTGACGAGTGTAATAGTTGGATGAATATTAACCTCGTGGGTATACAACTGGTATCACATTGTTACTCTCAGGGTAAGATAAACTGTACAAGAGCATCGACATTTATAATTTATATCTTCATTGTAAATGTCATGCAAAACGTATAAATATTAACATAGAGATGCAAATTCGAGCCTCTTGGACCTGAAATGATGTTTGCTCTCTGGGGGAAATATGATTTAAAGGGGAATAAAAAATCATAATTTATTTTGGTATGCCATGCAACCGGTAGAATGCTAAAGATCAAAATGAGATTAAAGTCAGCAATCTGACTTATTTTGAAAATAAACTGGCAACGCAATGGCTAAAAAAGAAAAGAAAGTCAAAGTACAATCAAGATTATACAAAACACACCACATGACACTCACGACTGAGTTACACAAACCCTAATGAAATCAATGTATGATCTGAGATTGCAATGCGATGTCAAACTTTTTTGGCACCTGCATAATGTAACCTCTACAAATGTTTTGTCCTTTCTTGCAATGTGTGCACTCACTATCAGTTTTCTTGGTTCTCAATACATACACCCATTTGTTTTATTTAATTTAAATTTAAGTCAATATGACTTGCATTGGAGATTACTTATTTTATCGTCCTGAGTATACACATGCATCGTCCCCTTAATATGATTCGTCTTGCCAATTGACCTAATTTTTGACGATGAAACGATAACGTGTACCTTAGTTTGAATACTATGAAAATCTACTACTTCAAATAGATTTAACAGTCCTTTAATTTCTAATAGAGTTTACAAGTTGATATCCAATTATAACTGGCAGATTGAAGTTTCATCTTGCAAATTAAAATCACGTTGATATCATATTCAATACAATGCTTGAACCAAAAGCATCCAACTTGATATTGGTTTCGACAAGTGGAAAGAAACTACAGTATAGCTGCTTAGGAACTACGTGAAATCAAATGAAAAATATAACATATAGTCGACGGCTTTTCATAAAAAAATATAAAAATGAAAAACATTTGGTTAATTATCACTCTTTTTATAATCATTCAAATAGTATTTATCAGTATTGACCAAATGGCAGGTAGTGAATTTACAGATGTCGACTGATTTATCTTTCTCCAAGATATAACACTAGTTTATGCCTCATAGACTACATTCAGTTTTGAGAATCATTATGATACTAAATTGGTACGGGATGTATTGTGGTTCATATGACGAAGACATAATCCTCAGTCAATTATATTGAGATCTTAAACTGGCATGTCAGTTACTAATATTATTCTTTTATTAACTCATATGAATCAAAACAGCAAAGAGCTGGTGCCATAGTGTTATTGTACGATTGGTTTTTGTATTACCAGTTCACACTTTTAAAACAACTTTGAGAAATGTTAACCATTAAAGATAGTCGTCGTGTTAAAAAACAATATAACAAAGAAGAGAGTCTAGACAAAAAGTCCTACATCAAATGGCAAAATCAAAATCTCAAATACATTATATTGATTACTTGAAAAGTTCAAAAACGGAAACATTGCCATTATATTTTGTTTGTTATACATCAAACATATGAAAAATGTATGCAACTTGTTTTATATTTATAAGCATAATATATTATGTAGATGTTCTAAGAATGGCAGCAAACATACAAAAAAGTCGTCAGACTCAAAACTACAAGCATAATTATTATTTTTCAATAATTATGTGCATTCACTGTTTCAAATATTCGTAATAGCTTTCGTTGATTGTAATTTGGAAGAACTGGATTGACATTCGTTACTGGTTGTTGCAATGGCAATTTTAATTGACATTTGGATTATTTGTTTTCCATAACCTATTCTTAGATCATACTCAAACTTAAAACTGGGTTTAACTATGCGTTTTAGTGTTTTGGTTTATTCGCAATTGACTATAAAAGAGGGCGATTGAATAATTTTACAAACACCTGTTGGTGACCTTCTGCTGCTTTTTTTATGGTCGGGTTGTTGTTTTTTTGACACATTCCCGATTTCCATTCATAATTTTATCAACCCTGCGGCATTCTGGCATTGTCATGAACCTCTAGTTTGTGTAATTCGTTTCTGTTGTTTTTACAATTTCAGTTAATTTGTATGTATAAAAGGTAATATTGTTGTGTCCGTTTTGAAAACTGGTTTTGGGCCAGACAGTATATTTTGGAAGACTTGCATATGTATATGTTCCGGACCATATGAGTATTTGGACCATACGCGTATGGTCATGACCATACGCGTATGGTCCGACCGTACGCATATGATTGGACCATATGAGTATTATACTCGTTTGGTTATTAACGGGCCGGACCATATGAGTATTTTGACCATATAGGTATTTTTTTTATTTGAAAAACAATGATGGTTACATGACATGTGCAGTATATTATTGTTATAATTCAAATACTACGTAAATATAAAACATTGATGCCATAGTTAGCTTTCATCTCTAATTACATTCTTGTATGTAGGCTTGGTGTGGCCATTCCGATATGTCTTCGGTGTTTTTGAAAAGCTAAGAATATTAAATATCGTAACATGACTGCAATACACAAAATTCACAAAACTTACCAGTGTCATCAAATCTTGTGTATAACAGTTCAAGAAATTTTTATTTTTTTTAAGTCACTCGTAATAAAAAAAATTGGTAATGACCATCGGTTTAAAATGAGTTTATCTTAGTTTTCGCATAGTATATAAAAATAAAATAAACTGTGTGTAACATCTAATTCTTATTTAGCTATTTTTTTTATTATAATATAATAATAAAATCATCTATATGATAGCGTCTTTTTAACGAACTGTAATACCGTATGAATAGTTTATAAGTTTAAAAAGTAAATTGTAATAGAGTGTTAATTACCCCGACCATACGCGTATGTTCGGACCATATGAGTATATACCCATATGGTCATGACCATACGCGTATGGTCCAAATACTCATATGGTCCGGAACATATATATGAGTATATGCAATTGTAAAAAGTATACAAATGTCAGATACATCACCAAGCTTTTTTAAATCTGTTAAAACTATTGTCATCTGAATGAAGGTTTTATGATAATAAAGTTATATAAAAACTATCAACCAGAAGCCATTCTTTAATGATTTAAATGTATAGCAATATCAGTTACACCATCAAGCGTCCTTAAATGTACCATATAAGTATCATTTAAGTAGAGTTCAACATATTATTAAAATCGGATGAAGACTTCCATCCGGAGGCCATTCATTATACAACATTTCTACTCCTACCTTCAAAAATTCACCATGGAGATAATTTTACATTAAATTGAAATGTATCAGTCGTTTTAATCAGAAGATGAAGAGATTCGATATAAAAAAAATCAACAAATAACTACTGAATTGATGATGCGATGTTTTTTTCTTGTTTTTTTTTAATCGGTTTTTAAACGAGTTTTAGCATTAGATGCTAAGCGGACAGACACTATCAACGCAGGATTAATGTCAGATACTTGACCAACTATTGGCCACATACACATTGAATCTACGTGAAATAACAAATATCGTATTCGATTTTTTTGTGTGTTTAAATTTAAAAATAAACCTATCCTATTGTAAAATACCATTTGTATCACAATGATACATCAATACGTTGATTATATCTCTTATGCGTTGGTCCTTTGTTGTTATGAATTAATCCTTGAATAAAAGGACGTCTATTTATACAAAAAGTTATCGTACCACTTTTGAATGGACTTTTGAATACTTTATATTTTATAAATTGATAAATGGCTAAATTGAAATTATGATATGATATTGACATTAAATTGTAGATCCAGACTGTTAATGTTTTATTTGCACATTTTTGTTTGAAGACACGATAACTTGTCATTAAATTGTTATAAGCCATTTGCGTTATTGCATTATTGTTTCTACACATTTGACGATCATAGAATTTAAAAATAAGATATGCATATAAATACATCGAATTGCGGTTTAAAAAAATATATGTTTAAGTGACATTTGTGATGATAGAACGAAATTACGAAACGTAATAGCCGAATACTAAAACTCCGAATGTATTACGTTCGTTTATGATAGCGAAATTTAGATTCAAACGAAATTTAGATTTTCGCTATATTAAGAAAAATCCTGTTGATTTCATAAAAGAAAAAAATCCTGTGCGTTATTTGCAATACTACATCGCAAGAAGTTCTGAATAACATACACTTCAGTAAATATATAAACTTTATCCTTGTTGTCTGCTCCAGATGTGCTTTCGACAATAAATGTCTCTACATGGCTGCTCGAGTCAAAAATATTTGATATAATTATATGTATATTCTGTTTGGTTGTTATAATGAAAATAACATTAAGAATGGAAATGGGGAAGGTGTCAAAGAGACAACAACCCAACCATAGAAAAAAAACCAGCAGAAGGTCACCAACAGGTCTTCAATGTAGCGAGAAATTCCCGCACCCGGAGGCGTCCTTAAGCTGGTCCCTAAACAAATATTTATTAGTTCAGTGATAATGAACGCCATAATAATTCCAAATTGTACACAAAGAACTAAAATTAAAATAATACAAGACTAACAAAGGCCAGAGGCTTCTGACTTGGGACAGGCGCAAAAATGCGGCGGGGTTAAACATGTTTGTGAGATCTCAACCCTCCCCTATACCTCTAGCCAATGTAGAAAAGTTAACGCATAACAATACGCACATTGTTAGTTTTTGATATGTTATTATATATATTTGTTATTAAATATTGATAAGAAATATATCACACCAACTCATTGGCATGATTGGGATCGATCGTGTATTAGAAAGATTTATCGTGATGCCAAAAAACTGTACCACTTTTGAATTGACATGTAAATGACATTAATTATGTAAATATATGAATTGTCATGTTGACATTATGATACAAAACATGTTAAGAATATTGACAATACATTTTAGATGGAGACGGTTTTATTTGTACTTAATTTGTTTATTAAAACGCCACCTTGTTATGAACACTGAAGTGAGTTTTTAAATTAAAATTATGGTTTGTACATCTATTCGACCATCATGATACATGACTGGTTGTTCAAAATACATTCAAATACAGATACAAGCATTGATTATTAAATTGAAATCTTGTTTAAAGTACATGTGGCTGTCAATGTTAAATCTGTAAGTAATACGTATTAAAACAGTAGTACGGAAAAATGAATAAAGGAATGTTCGTAAATGGTTACATCGTAATCTTTAACGTTATATAGGTAATTAGATACACGAAGATGTGGTAGGAGCGTTAATGGGATAACTCCCCATCCAAGTCACAATTTGTAAAAGTAAACCATTACAGTTCAAAGTACGTTATCCAACACGGAGCCAACTGGAGTTACATCGTCTGAATGGTAGAACTATCTATATAACACCTACACATACTCATCTGTAAAGGTGTTAACATTCTGAGTAAATAAAATGAATGGAACAGTTTTAAAAGATTTCTTTCAACTTAATAATATTATTTTTCTTTTCATACAAGTAAGAGGTTGAGTTAGCTATGAAACCAGGTTCAATCCACCATTTTCTAAATAAAAATGCCTATACCAAGTCAGGAATACGACAGTTGTTATCCATTCGTTTGATGTGTTTCAGCTTTGATTTTGATATTTGAACGAATACTTCCGTGTACAATTATCCTTGGAGTTCAGTATTTTTGTGATTTTATTTTTTCATACAAGCTGCCATGTCGTACAGTGGTCCATCGGTGAATAAAACGTAAAGTTCCCATAACATTTGGTAATAAAAGATGTAAGTTTATGTTTCATAGAGAAGTAAAAATACCATGATTTATTTTTGGTAAAAGACCATTTTTTTATGTTTCTGTCCTTTTATGGATCTGTTATATGCATTCATCAATTCATTTTGATGACATGTGAGCATACACAAAGGAGAAACGTAGAAAACATCCTTTCTAAGGATTGTTAAAGTGTTAAACTGTAACGTACACAATTCTACTACATATCAGCGTACATGTGCTCCTCCATTTTTTGTTCCATTTCATGCGGACCCAACATTCTATTTTTGAAAGATTGATCAAATATGTCTATGCTGTAAAAGCAGTATAAAAATATCAGAAACACTATCAGCGTCCTTTTATGTAGCATAACAATTTACATCTAAAGGATTAATTGTTAATTATATTAACTGCAAACTTTTGAGAAGAAGTTATTCATTAAAAATCATGTTTCATGTTACTCACAAATTCTACACGGATTGCTTTTTTTTTATTCAATAGAAGTGCATGAAAACTACTAAAGATTAAGATGTTTTCCATCACAGAAAAACCAATCGTAAACTAATTGAGAGTTTTAAAAACAAATCAGTTCGTATTTTTTATTTTTCTAAGTAAATAGTTTTCAAAGGTACCAGGATTATAATTTAGTAAGCCAGACACGCGTTTCGTCTACATAAAGCTCATCAATGACGCTCATATCAAAATATTTGTAAAGCCAAATGTTTTCAAAATGTTTTCAATATTTTCTAATCAACCTCGTTAAACAACACAAGAAAACTTTTTACAACCGTGATCAATACCAATATGGGATGAGTCATATAGTCTTTGTGATAGAGAAATATTAACAGGAAACATACATGCAGCGAACTTATCATTTCCAAGATTATTGTTTTATTGAGAAAGGCAAATAGACAAGTTATGACAAATCGGTGTTTTCGTCTATAAAAACACCACCTTTGTTTCATCAAAAGTTGATCCTGACTAAGCATAACGCACATGTATCTTAACTGAAAGCCAGCTAACTCGGTGCATCTTTCCCCTGAACATCACAAAGGATTTTAAGAATATTGAGCAAATACCGGTCAAGTGAACCTTTGACTTTAATGTTCACACCACATTCTAAATCAGTTTCAATTTAATTTGTGATGAAATAGGAACAAATTTTTTTAATAATATTCAGTATTAGTTATTTTTTGTATAAAGATGATCCATGAGAAGCCTGATTCTCTCTGTTAATCAGTGTGACTCCTCCAAAAAATAGTTGTTACGTTTTGGAATTGATATTTACACAAAAGCTGCTTTGTATAAATAAATGAGTTGTCAAATTGTAACCAATGCTCTTCAACTTTGTACTTTATTTGGCCTATTTAACTTTTTTGGAGTCGAGAGTCACTGATGAGTCTTTTGTAGACGAAACGCGCGTCTGATGTAGATACAAAATTTAGTCCTGGTATCTATGATGAGTTAATTTATACCATGATAATTTTGCTAATTGTCAAATAGGAATTATGATATAACACACGATCACAATTTTTACATTTCATGTTAGATTGACACTGTGGTTTGTTTTGTGTTGTGTAGGTTTTTGATATAATAAAGTTATATGAAGGTACATACATTGCTTTAAAATACTATACTATTATCATATGCATTTTAAGAATTACACAAAGGAAAAATCACTCATTGATCAAAGAACACAACAATTTTAATCATTGAGCAGCTTAATATTTTCTAAACAATAGAACATATTAATTAAACATGAGGTAATTTTTATATCAAATTTATTATTGCAACAAGGAATGTGGAAAATTCAACACTGGGGTTGAAAATGTATAGACCCTTTGGGAAAGCCTTTGTAAATTTCGTACACCTTTAATTGCAACAAGCCAACTTATTTACTTCCGATGATGCGTCCCATTCCTTCTTTTATATCAGGAAATACATTGTTGCCATGTAGTGTTTTCATGTATTGTCAATGTTACCCATTTATACTGCGGAGATTTTCTAACATGACATTTTATTTATGAAGGAGAAGGATAATGTTATATTTTCATTTTTCTGTCAAGTATTGTTCATGTAGTGTCACGATATTAGTGTGAAGTAACTGTAGTTCAAGGTGTGCACAATTAGAAGAACTTAGTAAATGTAGCCAAACTTCACATGGTTTGTTTTGACGCTTTCAGTAAATAGTTTATATATCGAGATAAAATTCGAAACAATCTGAGGAACAGATTGATAATTTCATCAATAAAAAATTGAAAGGATCACTACACTTAAAAGAGGGACGAAAGATACCAAAGGGACAGTCAAACTCATAAATCTAAAACAAACTGACAACGCCATGGCTAAAAATGAAAAAGACAAACAGAAAAACAATAGTACACATGACACAACATAGAAAACTAAAGAATAAACAACACGAACCCCAATGTGTTAATGTGTTAGTCAAATATTTTGTGTTATCAAGATCATGAAGAAAACGCCTGTATACTGTAAACAACATAAAACAAAAATCGCTCGTCTGGCGTAAATATAAGATTTTAATCCTGGTATATATGATGAGTTTGTTTATCATGTCTTTATGTGTCATTTGTAAGTGCAAGAGGGAAAATCGTGAACAATTCAAAATATGCATGTTGTTGTAAAAAGTAATACAAAACTGATATTGTTTTTGTTTATTAATTCATTTGCTAAAGAAATAACTTGTTATACGCAATGAATTTATGATGTGAAAATACATCATTAGATTAATCTATCTGTTAATGTTAAGGAGAACAACAGTGAGTAACAACATTATTTTTTTTTAATTTTAAACATTTATGTTTAGTTATTTTTTCTAAATACTTATTCCAACCAACACAAATATTCCTTTCAATAATGTTTACGTACATTATAGGACACAATTCACAAATATCTACAACCTCAAACACATCAACCGAATTCAAAACAGCTGTCATGTTCCTGACTAAATACAAACATTTCCTAACGTGGAATATGGTGGATCAAACATGTTTTTATAGCTTACTACACATTTCGTACAAATGTTAAGAACCGAGTCAAAATATCAATTGTTAGGAAATCATATTTTCATGTTATCCTATATACTAGCAATTATCTTTTTCTTTGTAGGTTTGTAGACACAGTTGCCATGGACAATCTTGCTCTTTTGGACACATCCATGTTAGAAGATTGATTGATTGATTGTTGGTTGCTTTACGCCGCATTAGCACAAAAAGGCTATGTCGCGGCGAGAGCTAATTCGAATATTTTTACAATTTAAAGCATATTTTTAAAATAAGACAAAAAGTCCTTCAATATACTAAAATTCTTGACTAAAGCAAATTGAGTATATACAAATAAAAATCAACAGTAAAATAACTTGATAAAAATTAAAATCGGTTTAAATATAATAACATTTTTATATTCTATAATATATTCCAATTTCTTTTAAAAAAGCAACAGTATTAGTAAATGGAACATTATTAAATAAATCATACACATTATTGACATTGAAATGCTACTTACGAATATCAGCAAAGTCAATACAATTAATTAAAACATGTTTAATAGTATACTTGCAGTTGCAAGGAACACATTGTGGTTCATCTTCATTTTTTAAAAGATACTCGTGTGTTATTCTAGTATGACCAATACGACATCTAGTAATAACACACTGATCTTTTCTGCACATAATATTATTATTGATTGATTGTTGTTTGCTTAACGTCCAGTGGCAAATATTTCATGCATATTCAGGACGAGAACAAGTTCACAATAAATACAATAGGTAGGCTGATGCAATAGAGGCCATCTGGGTCGGAGAAATTTGGACTACCACCGGAAAAGGAGGGTATATTGGATAGGGACAGAAATTTTGCCTTGCAACAGGCCACCTACGGACCCCTCAGAGAGTTGTTGCAAGGGTTCTTAACGTGCAAAGAGCGTGGCACTCTCTTTACACGAGGCAGCGGATTTAACGTCCCCCTTCTGATCGGACGTGACTGCGAACTTGATACATCCCGCACAGCCAAACGGACGCCCCACTTCGGCAAGCGTTTTACTGCCGGTCGGGAGAAGACCAAGTGACCATATTTCTATACCCCAGTCACCCTTGGGGATATTATTATTATTAAAAGGTTTGCCTAAATTAGGTTTAATTTCATGCAATTTATTATCATCTTTTTTACTCCATTTATTTTTCAATATATTAAAAACATATTCTCTAATATTAGATTTAAAATCAGTATATGGTATATCACAGTTAGATGTCCGGAATAATGCCAACTAGAAACACATTTTTCAGTTTGAATCGTTCTTCTCGTGGCAAATTCAACACAACAGCATAGATGACGCCAACAGAATATCGAACATGCTCGAATGGTTGAAACCAGTCAAGATTTAGCATCAGACCGTAATTTCTCTCAGTTTTCAAAAAGTGTTGATTTTTGTCTTCCCCAAACTCTTTCCAAATTTTTCCGTCATACACGTCTGTCATAACTCCTGGTTCCTGTCGTCTGTGTCTCCATTCTTCACACTTATCTTCAAAATATTTCTGTTTTACCATTGTAGAGAGTGATTCTTTCACAGATTTGTAACAGTAGGTCTTATACGGATATAGTTTTATGTCTCCGCTCTTTAGTTTCACAGATTTCAGTAATGGTTCACCACATTGATTTCGTCTAGCAATTTGTCGATGGTTTGGAAACATAACTTTCGAACATTTCTTTGAAGACGTTTCCCCTTCAATTATTATTATACAGTCTTCATAGTTGTACAAAGTGAAACATTTCTTACATATCACGTATTTCGAAAAATTGTCTTTTTTCATGCCGAGATTCTTGTACAACATATACACTGAGCAGAGAAATATTGATGAAACACCTGTTAGTGCAACATTTTCAGCAGAAAGATGTTTAAATGCTGTGGATAAAAACGACAAAATGCTACTTAAGGCAGTATCTGTAATTATATAGAATGATTGCCAACAGCAAAGAAAAATGCAAATCGACTGAAATATTGCAACTGTTGACTTGATCATCTCTGTTTTTGCTGTATCAAAGTCCGTCTGCTGTTTTTTTTCTTGGATTTCGCGAATGTTTTCATTTTCAATATCCATATCAATATCGTTTAAAGTTACATTAGACCAAAATTCCTCATCCTCATTGTCAGATTCTGGATAGGTTTCACTTCCACTAAGGCTTCGTAAGTGATCTTTGAACCTGCGTTTCACTTCTATCATTGATTGCGTATGAGCCAAAGGTTGCTGAACGCCAGAGGTGCTTGGTTCTTCACAATGGTTTCCTTGGTGCATTCCAGATATAGTGTGTTCTGGTGGTACTTCCTGATAACTGTTTTCTTCTCGTTTTGATTTGTTTGACTTGCTACACTCCCATTTGTTGTCCCAGAAATATTCAACTTTATGGTTTTCAAAATGTCTATCGACAAATTCTCCTCCACACCCTGGACACATTTTCCTTCTTTTCTTTTTCTTGAAATACTCATAACTGGTAGATAGTTTGTGCTTTGGTGGCATGTCTTGTCTGTAAAAAGAAGAAAAAACATATTTAATTACTAGAACATAGAACCCGATATTTTGGACCTTTCTATTTTTCTAAGCATTGCATTTTATACTTATCATAAAGTAGATACACTTAAGTTTAAACACTGAATGACTAAATGACTGCATATGCAGACCTATTATGTTGATTAGGGGTTTTGTTAACATATAGCATTTGCGCATAATTTTATCTTCAAAAGATATCATTTTCGCAGGAACAGGTATATCTCATTTTCTGAATTATGATAGAAGTCTCATTTCATTTTTTGCCAAAATTCTTGTATGCATATCTTATGTAAACTATCTACTTTAATCCGTTGTAAATTTCAGTCAAATTGATTTTCGTTCAAAATTTGCATCAAAGAACATAAAGGAAAAAAACATATTAATTCCTTTAGGTTTAATATCAAATTATCAATCTTGCAATAAGGTATGTAAATAAATTATATATAAAAAACAATTATAAAACAATGGAATTGATTACGGTCAGATGAAGATGCATAAACATGATTAAGGAGAAGCCCCTCAAGGTTAAACTGTCAAAGGCTGGCGGACGGTCACCATGCATAGATTAAATGATAATTTGATACTTCCATGCTGGGACAAACCCTAGATTTCATCCTAAAATTTAGGCGATATCAGATCACACGATCTATTCTTGTGAATTAATTCATTCAATATATTACAACCTGCTGTTAGATATAAGAAAGTTGAAACATTTATCTGTTACCGTGGTAATTGGACTATTGACGATAGATTAAAAGTAAATTAAAGCAGACACGTGAATCATTCAAATTTGCAGAAGAGCACTTTTTCGGACATCTAGCTAGATCTATAATGAGTGAAATGTGTGCCAGGAAACCATTATGTGTGTTTTGAATGTAAATTTGATTCAGATGTCTGATTTCAAGAACTTATTTCAAATAAGTAGTTAAAGAAACGAATGATTGAAAGTGACACAAAAATATGATTCATTCTGTGAAATGTTAGATATATAAGAAGATTATTTTCTTATACATCTCTTAATATCTTAGTTATAAGAATAAATATAAAACAAATTTTAGCAGTGCACTATGTCATGTCTGGGTAATTACTACCCACATCCTTTTTCTTTCTGGTTTTATTTTCTCAGAATTTGTAGAAACGTCTTGAAACAAGGATTCTTTTAAACATTAGTTGTGTGTTTTGAATAAGCTTGAACTGCCGATTGATCAAATATTATTTAATTTGTTATAGAATCAGAAAGGGTCCCCTGAAAACCATATTATTAAAAAAATATATAGCATTAAAATAGTGAGTATATGAATCTCCAAAGATCTCCCGTTACTAAACATTTAACCCACGTTTTGCGGTTAAAAATTTCGGAAAAAACAATGAAAAATAATGTTATGCATTTTAGAACGGAGAAATGAAGCCAGTATTATAAATTCCAAATAAAAAAGAAAATATTCTACGCTTTCAATGATATTTTTTTCGACTAGTATCAAATATCGATGCATTGCAAGGTTGTGTTCCTATATATCACAATGTTAGTGTCCTCATTTTTTTATACTAATTTATACTAGTACAAAATGTATTGCCAGTGTTAGTTTCCTGACAAACGTCTGTTGCTTTCTTTGTGCACTTTAGTGCCTAGAATAATGTCTTATTTCGTAATGTGCTCTTTGTGAGCCGTTTTATGGAAATAGACGTCTTCTTCTCCTTCTATAACACAGAGTGCTGAAATAGGCGTTAAACAATCAGTTGTCAAAGAATTTCGTTAAAGCGTGTGTCACAGCACAAGAACATATACTTGTATAGTGTTCCTATTTATGATATCAGAACAGAGGTCCATTTCTAGGGCTCTCTGATAATATTTATTAGTTTAATTAAAATACCATACAATAACTTTACCAATAAAACAATCATGACTGTTTTGTGTTGATCTTTATATCGAAATGTAAAGATTGCAATTTCAAGATATACTACGTAGTATTTTGTTTTATTAAAAAAGTACGATTAAAACAGTCCTTATACTACCAAAATGGCATGTTTCATACTGGTGACGTCGTCCTGGTCATATAAATCCCGCGATCTATATATATTGCTTTCCGGCCCGGTCCAATATTTCCAATACGGACTGGCAATGAATCCTTAATTACATGTAAAATACATGTATATTGTGCATGTAATTCAAGATTCATTGCCAGTCCGTATTGGAAATATTTGCCCTATATTCACATCATTGCCAGTCCAGAAACAGCCAGTTAATAACACTATAATACACAATAGCTTGCATCCTTATTAGCATACTTCTTTACTTAATCCGCATTCTTTTATTTGGAAGATACTTGTCTGTTTACTTATTCCGTACTTTATACTGTGTACAATTTATCTGTTATTGATTATTACATTATTTGTGTATCTTGGTAAAGTGTTTCTTATTACATGCAATATCACACAAAAACAAATCGGTATAAAAACATATAACGCTAAATTTGTTCTATAGTAACAAACAAAAAATTGAAATGACTGGAAAGAATAGAAAAATTTCTAAAAAGTAAAAACAACTCTTCTAATCTGCTTTTTATAAATATTTTATAAAAGTATCGAAAAAAATAAAAAGAAAGTTAATGCAATACCGTGACATTTGATGTTAGAACAGTTAAACAATGCCTATACCATGGTAGTTCAACAATTGCTGGTCTACGGGAAAGAAGAACGTTAAAATTCCTATTGCATTTATCCCATACCTCATTCTCTCCAATGCTTTTATATTTGTATTAGTTCTGGTTTTAATTTTTTAAACATAAATACATCGGTCAGTGATTATGAATATTATATACAACAACGTTTTGACGGCATTACAGTTGTATTTTCACAAACCATGTGTTGAAACACAGGATTGTCTACAGTGTATTTGTTTATTTGGTTATAATTTTTTCTTTATATATTTTTGTCTTCTCTTGACGCGCGCAAATAAGTGTATTTTTTAAAATTTAATTTCGTAAGAAATTACAGCTTTTTCGGACAAAGGTTACGTAAATGTTTAGATTAGCAGAAGTTGATAGATTACGCTTCACAACAAAATAACCAAATAACAAAAAAAAATCAAAGTACCGAACTACTGCACATCGGATGACCGCAAGTTCTTGTGGATGGCCAAAATCACCTGTCACAGAAAAAAAATCACACGGCTCTATACTTAAAACTGAGCTTAATGTACACATATTTTTTTTTCCTGATACCCTTTATTGCGTGGATAATGAATAAATGACGGAAATGCAACCTCACCGTACTAGTATTATATTGTAGTGATACAAATCAGTATATACTTGTTTGTTGTTATGTATTATATTCAAATAACAGTTACATGTATATATACAGTACATATTTTTCATCCATTTGTATATTCATTCTATTCTATTTTTGTAATAATAGTGCAGTGCAAGTGCATGGTGGACACTCTTCTGTTGAAACTCGATTTTTCGAAAAGATTTAATATGAGTAGGCATTCATATTTTCCCGGATAAAAAAAACCAACTTGTGCTTGTAGGGAGTGTCGCAAAACGTTGTTTGAGATATTCTCCTGCATGCTTTGACACAATTTTTCGATACATGTGCATATAGATATTATCAATGATTGTTTTTACTTATACATATTTATCTAACGACAACACATTTTCATAATTAATGGTTTAAACAAAAATATTTATTATCAGTATTCATTGAAGAGTTGTTTTTATAACAATCGATAAAGAATGCTATTTTGCACTCGTTATTATCCGCGTAGTTATCATGTTTATAGATCGGATAAAAACCCAAAACGAATATTACCTAATGGAAATCTAGGCGATAGCAATACACCGGAATGCCCTCACGGTCATCCACTGTAAAAATAGTTTTGCGTCAATTGTTACCAAATTGATTAAAATCCATCAAGAAATGGTCCCTCATTTTTTATATGAAGACAAGAAACCTGTACATTTTATGTAATATATATACAGCAAAAAATTGTAGGCCGTGACGAATCATTATGGCCATGTATTGTATATTTCACATCTTCTTTCGTTCTTAAAAAAACAAAATGTTTTCTTCACATTCCCCTTTTCTAAAGAGAACATATTACCCGTGTCTCCTTTTATTACCAGAAAACGATGTGTTATGGAAAAATATAGGTTTTGTTGATTTTCTTCGATTGTATACAATTTAGCATAGCAAATATAAGATTTGGCCACAGTTATTAACAGAATAAATTTCCAAAATACGCTTGAGAAAAAAACTTCAAAAGTCGGTAGCTGGTCATCTTTGGATGACCATCAATAGCAGAAACACAAAAAAAAAGTGTCGCGTCATAGCAGGCTATATGGGATGTGTGGTTTAAAAGCGTTTTGTATTAAATCTTAATCAAAGAGCAGAATGCTCTGAGGGATACGATTGCCATATAGTTTTCATTGACACATGTATAGCAGTTCTGCCAACTTTTCATTAAGCAAATTCGTGAGATTTGGCCAAAATAGAAAAGATCAAAGAGGAAAAAATTGATCCAAGGATACTGCTGCAAAAAAGCATGAACATGCGTGAGTCTCACGCATTTTTGGCAGCCCTGGCCTTGATAGTCCAAATAATTATGACGTCTTGAAAGGCTATTATATTTTTTTTTCTTTGACGCCTTACTTCGACGTCGAAGTAAGGCTTCATTCAAAGAAAAAAAATATAAGGCATAAAACTTTGCTCAGTGCTTGGAGCACAAAAATCATGCTCGAAACAAGAAATCAAGCAATTTCATTGGTTGATTTTCGAGTATGAGTACAAAATAACTAACTCGAAAGTTTTATGACCGCAAGGTACAGCTGGATAGTATTATTTTCAAAACTAATTCAACTGCACATGCAAAGGTAATATAAATCTGAATAGTCACTCAACTTTAAAAAAAGCTAATCCCGGATACAAGTGTACGAGCAATGTACTTATTGTGTTTTATTTGTGTGCTATCAATTCCAAGTTTACTTTCCACAGCAGTCACTGAGAGAGAGAGAGAAGGTATTTCACTTCATAGTTCGAGATTACTCTGATGTCCGACGGCTGGGACCGTGGGGGACTTTTATGCTAATATACTTAAATTTCAAACTTAAATAGTCCCAGTCCCATATATTATATCAAGTATTATTGGATGCCGAATTGAATTTTAAATAGGTGCCGATTTGACTAGATGCCGATATAACCAGGTGCCGATTTGACTTTTTCTATGGGTGCCGCGGATTTGACCAGGTGCCGATTTGACTTGTACCCAGTAATCTCGGGACTATTCACTTCGTATCTTATCACCGTTAATTCTAGGAGGAACCCCATTTCCCAGTTCCATATATTATATCAAATATTATTGGATGCCGAATTGACTTTTAAATAGGTGCCGATTTGACTAGATGCCGATTTGACCAGGTGCCGATTTGACTTGTACCCAGTAATCTCGGACTATTCACTTTGTATCTTATCACCGTTAATTCTAGGAGGAACCCCATTTCTAACTCTTTAATTATTAATTTCCTTTGGGTCAGTGGGCATGAATCCTTCCGTACACACTCCTCTGTTTAAATTGAGATCGTTCTTAATATAATACGACGTTTATCGACATCTAACAAGTTAATTTTTTCTTGACGATTTTGACGGGAAATACTTCTGAAAGGGAGACAACTCGAAACGATAATATGGAAGACTCCATTTCGGCTAAAGGGGTGTTATAGGTAAAACTTCATTGATTTTAATTTAAATGATGCATATGATTATAAATTATGCAACAATAATATTAAACCCTCAATAGCAGGCAGACATTGAAAGAATCCAATGAGTTTCAAATTAATTAATAAGCGGGGAATCCAGAACAACCACTCAATCTGATACCCCTTGAAATCAAGAACACTATTCGCATGCGCATTAATACATAAACAAACCCGCGACTTGCGATTTGGAACAAGAACGTTTATTTAATTTATGATATGATAAATGAGTCTCAATTTCTTTATGAGAGTACAGTATCAGTTTCATAACGGTAAAATATAGAAAACTCCACTTCAGTTCTTATATGACAGAAATAGAATTATCGGAATTCAAAGAACTCTCGCATTTATCAAAACTGGGGAATTCCCTCTGAGGTGTTTCTAAATTTATAAAAACACTAAATATAAATACTGCTTAATTCTGATTTTCCGTGTTGTTAAAAACACGCATATAAGTCAAGGGGAAAATCAAACATGAAGATTATGAGAAGAACATTACAGGAAAGTTGTTTATGTTCAATCCTTTTGCTTCTTTTTACCTTTTAAAGCAAGACAATCATAAGAATCTGAGATGTTGCTGAATGTTTAGAATAAAACGGTTGACGTGAGGGAATGAGCCCTGGGATTTTTCCACAATTTGATTTTTTTTAAATCGGGCCATTCAGATGATTATAAAATGAACAAATATTCTGAATCCAAAGTTTCCCCATACATTATAGTGTTAAATGTTGAATTGGCACCTACGAAACAGAACTAATTATAAAATTCGCGCGAGAAAAAAATCTGACTCCAAGGAGTATTTGGCAAAGGGAGTGGGTCTCATGTACTACACAAACAAACAATTAACCTCACCCTTTTTCAGTAATGCATTTATAAGTGAATCGTTGTTTGAGTATACAGACCAGTGGCAAATATTTCTGTCAGTATGTACGTCTAATCGATTCGGGAAGACCTTTTCAAATGAATTATGTGTTCGGCAATGATGATGGATGAGTCTTGATTAGGGTGAATAAGGCTACGTAAAGTGTTTTTATAACAAATAAATATATCAAGTTTAGACAAATATTTCGGTAAAGAACTTTATTAATAAGAAGTATCAATTTATAAAAAAAAAAAAATGTTTCTTTTTTTAAATATACATGGGAAAATTAAAGTTCTGAATGCCTAATTTCATTGTGCACACTTAACCTACACAAGGCCTACATCGACTATCGACTGCATGTAAACAAAACATGATTTAAACTGCATGTTAACATTGAGTGTTATCAATGGGAACGCAATTATGTTTAGTTTATGTGTGAGTTACACTAACACAACACAGAATTTAGGTCAATATGAACACGGCCTTAGATTAGTTCTTTTTTAGCTACCAAAGGGTTATCAAACATACGTTGTGTTCCAAAAACTAACACAGAATAATGTAAACGCACCTTAATCAATGATAGATTTGGAAGTATTTTATTAAAGCAATTGGTCAACAAATTTTTAACAATGCAAGACTTTCGAATCTTTAAAAAACATAAACTAGTTATACTAAAGATATTTTGTTTATTCTAATACAGGTCAAGGTACGGCCTTCAACACGGAGCCTTGACTCACACCGAATAATAAGCTATAAAGGGCCCCAAAATTGCTAGTGTAAAACCATTCAAACGGGGAAACCAACGGTCTATTATCTATATAAAAAAAAAGAGAAACGAGAAACACGTTTATTTACATAAACAAACGCCAACTACTGTACATCAGATTCCTTTATGTTTGTAATATATATATTTATCTAGGTTTATCCCAAGACCATTCTAAGACACCTATGGATATATCCCGACTTTGGAGCAAATTTGTTATATTTTATTTTTAAATTAAGACACTCGTTAAACTGACTTGGTACAAGACGTGCCATAAGAACACCCTAAGACACGTCCAAGTCATATGAAATCTTCGTTGACACGGCCCTAGTATACCATTTTTCACGATATATAGCTATACTATTTAGGGGTTTTCGTGGTTTATTTTTTAATGTTTCAATCTATGACGATCTGTTTCTTAACGTATCCCGTTATCAATGCACATTGTTGCATGGTCATTTGTGGACAAATGTTCTTCTATTACCACACATTAAACGTCTGGGTATGGAAGTACTCTACATGCCAATATAGTGCTCCCTTTGTCCTGACAACTTCTGGGCACGGACGTTCAGAATTAATTTACAGTAACTTACTTTGTCTATGCAACCTATATAAAAACACACACCCTAAATAATACTACTTGAGTATAAATAGTCTGTCCTTCATTTATAGATAGCCAGTTTAATAGTCTAGATCTTTGTATTTCTTTAAAAAGAGTTGTATTGTAGTTATAACTCGTGATGGATTATTCATCTTTACTATCTAGTGACGATGAACTTGATAAAATCGAAAATGTGTCTATTGAAGATGAAAGCCTTCATCTACGATACTATTAATCTGGTGAAGATGAAAACAGCAACAAAAGACAGAGAGTGGAAACATCAACCAGTGATACTATGACAGGAGCATGTGGTGGACCAGAGGATAATATACCCGATGAGTCCATGTCATCGGTAAATGACAGTGTTTTGGAATGCAGTAGCGTATCAGTCAGTCGTTCTAGTACTCCATCCGTTCAAATGAATTCTCGTACCCCAACGAATTTGGCAAGTACACCATGTTCCAGCAGGTCAATCATTCCGACTTTTCTAAGAACACCTTTATCTGGAGATCAATTTCCCCAATTAGCCGAGGTATTTTAGAATTGGCATTTGTTGAAGGCTCCAAGATACACAGTAGCTTTGATGAGACATTTCTTGATTGGTTTCAATTTATACCAACTAACATTTCAGTTATATTCATTTGCATGTTATAATTATGTTTTAATTTTGTTTTAGTAAAATATTATTTTTTACTTGTGTTTCGATGAATGTTTGCCAACTGACAATCCGATTATCATACGTCTTTACAAAATTTTCCCTCAAGAAACTACCACGTTTTGGAAAGATGGAAGCAAGGGCCAATGCCCATTACTGTAGGGCTCATATAAATGTTCAATTGGAAAAATCAGCCTCTGTAGAAACAGATACATGGGTAGAAGCAAAAGATACAAAGGGGATAGTGTGTTCAGATATAGACCCAGTACACAATATTGGTAAAAGTTGGCTAGATAAGACATGTCAAGATCATCAGTTTGACCAATCCAGGACAAATGCTTGTACACCAATGACAGACCTTTTTCTTAACTATTTCATCAGATGCAATTATTCAATCTTCAAATTTAACTGTTATGAATATGGTCAGAACAGGACAACCTGTAACGCTAGGCAAAATTTCATTTTTTGAACCTGAAACTGTTTACAGATGTTTAAATAAATTTTTCGATCTTCTGTCTATACCTGCACTATAATTAATTTTATTGTAAGTAAAAGGATTTTTGGGAGTAATTTGAGTTCTCTTGTTAATCTTATCATCACAGTGGGTAACCTCTTATCAATATCGTAATATGAAACTGGGAACTTTCCATAGCCACTGTCTATGTATTATGAAATTCTTAATCAAATGCAGTCAAGGTCAACATGGTCATCTCATGATCATGGTATATATAAGTTGCAATTGGTCAATTATAATTAGAGTGACCAATCAGGAAACCGCACATGATAGCACCATTGCATGTGAGGGGACGCTTGGTCTTTTACGTTTTCGTTTTCAAAGCTGCTAGACGCCATTTTGTGATTTCAAGAAAAAAAGCCAATTCTGTTAATCTTAGAAGTTTTCCCAGAGCTGAAGACGATTTCAAGTTTAGAAAAGAGTGTTGGGAGTTACAGACTTCATTTACAAGGTATTAGGCCATCCTATTTACATTTTTTATACCTTTATTTGAATCCGAAATACTTATATCATATATTGAACAAAAATAAAGATAATTCATTTTTAAGGACATTATGGTTCATACAGTTTTAATTTTCGGTCACTCATTCGTACGAAGATTCGATTCCTTTTTATATAGGAATCGCGAGTTTGGTTGGTATAATTTGGGTTTCGATGGTACTGAAATTCAAGTAGAATTTGCAAGCATGGGAGGAGGTACTATACGACCGGGCCCTAAATGCATTCAAAAAGAAAATTTTATGCACATATTTCACACTTTTAAACCAAACACAGTTTTTATGCAGATCGGCGGTAATGATTTAACACAGGAAAATTACCCAGACAAATTAGCGCGCGATATCGTCTCGTTTGCTGATTACGTTATTACTGTCTATGGAGTAAGTCACGTGGTCAAAGGTCAATTATTGCCGAGGTATTCCAGAAGTTCCGGTCATGACTATAACGAAAAGGTAAACAAAGTGAACAGCTGGTTAAATCTAACATTGAAAGGCCGGGTAAAAATTACTTTCTGGCATCATCGAGGACTTTGGAATAATACTGCGTCGTTATTAATAGATCAAGTTCATTTAAACAATGCACATGGTTCAACGTGTATCAATATACACATGGTTCAACGTGTATCAATATACACATGGTTAAATGTGTATCATTTTGCACAGGGTCAAACGTGTTTAAAAAACACATGGTTAAAAGTGTATCAATATACACATGGTTAAACGCGTATCAATACGCACATGGTGTTGTATGGATTATAATGATGAGGTTTTATTGGTTGTTACATTTTTTACCATGTAAAGGGGTGCTCTGTACCTACAAGTTGGTACATGTCAATATTTAAAAACTTTTAAAACAATCAATACATGTACAGATTTCATTATTTTATATCATATGGTTCATTTAAAAGGAATTTTGGCCATATATACCAATTGTGAAAAAGGCCATATATTCTGGTTGTTTTATTTATAGATGCCAACTCAGAGATCTAGAGTGAGAAGGGTGGCACCTACAGATCTGAGGGATGTTGACCCTGTTCTAGTCATCCCCGACATAGATGTAACACAGCCAAGACGGCGTAAGCGTGCAAGGGCTGATCCCCCAAGTACCAGCTGATCGACCCATTCCTTCAGTGCAGCAACCAACAGAATCAATACCCCATATTCCTGTTACACATCCATCAGTAGACCAAATAGCTTCTGCAATGATTAGCCAGCTGAAAGATTCAGGTGTTCAACTTACCGTCAACAGAGAACCGCTAACAACAAACTTTCTAACGAATTATCTAACAGATGGGGTTACACATGAGAACAATAGAAGGGACTTACACAATGCAGAACCAATACAAATTGCAGAAAGTCAACCAAATTCATCATATGTATTGGCACCACCACTAGTAACGGACCCTGATGTGTTAGCGTACACAAGTCAAGACACAGTTGAAGGTCCATCACAGGCTTTAGGCATTGACAATTCTGCAGTGGGTAAAACAGCTTTATATATTTTACAGAACACTTTACCTCTAGGTTTTAATGTAGATGAAAAAATAAGGAGAGACATTTGGTCCGATTCATATTTGGATTTGATAAAACTTTTACCAAATTTCAATGAGGAGGAAAATGATGACATTCTGTTTAGTACAAAATCTGTTGAAATTTCAACAAATGCAAAGGCAAAACAGTTAACCAACATTCACCTATGGACAGCAGCGTTCGATATATTTATGTCTATTCATCATGTTAAATATCCTCATTTAATTCTCAGTTCGATTAAATATGCTTATAGTTAGAGTGATCAATCCGGAAACCGCACATGATAGCACCATTGCATGTGAGGGGACGCTTGGTCTTTTACGATGTCGTTTTGAAAGTTGCTAGACGCCATTTTGTGATTTCAAGAAAAAAAAGCCAATTCTGTTAACCAACCCTCCCACACCTTTAAAATATTGTTTTAGCATATGTTTATGTTTTGGGTTTATTTGTTGTTGTTTATTTGTTATTTTTTTCTTATTGTGTAACATATTGTATTCTTTATACTGGCGGTTTTTATTCGCCACCTTTGCTTATTTTTTGTCATTTATTCAGATTTGGATTTATTGCATAAATTCCATATTTGATTATATAATACAGAATATTATGATTTTATGGTATGTTTGAATAAATGACCTTTATCTCAAAAAGTTATTTAATTCACTGCAAATGAACTCAAACTCCTTGGAAATTAAGGTATGGTTTTTAATAAGACTGGAACTTGGTATTATGCCTGTCTGTTATTTTCGGAGGTTGGATTTGCCCTCTTTTAGTTTACTTGACTCTACTTTCTTTCCCTATGTTTGGTATGAAAATTTAGGTGTCAAAAATATCTTTTCTCGAAATCAAGAAACAAGAAATATAAGAAGAAAAAAATAGATTTTTGTTGTGGGCAATGAATGGACCATCTGAAGCACCAGCAAGAACTGTGGTTAGAATTATCCTGGTACGTTTGGGGAACTTTTTAAATTTGGAAAAAAACTACACAATCTCCTCTGAAAAGTCAAATTCAAAAGACAACCCAGCAGAAGGACCACATGATTCTGAAAACCTTGCACTAAGCAAACAAGGTCCATTGAAGAGTGCTGAAATTTTTCCACATAAAAATGCTAAACCAGGTACACCAAAACATCTTGAAAATAGGGAATTAATGGCTGAACAAGTTACTAGTATATCTTGTCTTGAGTTCAGCAAAATTTGGCCATAATCAGTTTTATTGTTTTCGAGGTGTGAAAGATAACTTTATATTTGATGATGAAGATGATCTGTGAAATTTTATAAAGCTATCAGAGCATGGAAACATTGAGTGTGATAAAGAGTTTAAAGTTGTGGATTGTCCTCTCCTTGCATATATATCCCAAGTTTAGGGAGTGAATAGAGATATCAGTGGTTCTTATCTAGAGGACTATAACCCTTAAGAAATTCACTAATTGACAATGTTAGGACCGCATGGCTAACAGAATATTGTGCAACAGTCAATACCAAAATTCCTGAAATTACTAACAGATATCTTGAAAGAACCACTACCAAACTTTGTACGGTGGATAGAAAGCAATGGATAACTTCATTATCTTTGCTTTGAAGTACGTAATCTATTCAATATGGTGATTGGGATTCAGAAGAATTATTTCTTCCATCAAATATAATATCATTGTGTGAACTTTGTACACATCCCAGATTCAGCGAGTGATTCTGCTGCCCTACTTGCTTGGCTCACACCTATTCAACTTAAATATGAAATAAAGAAACAACATGACAAAATGGAACAGGGTCTTGATAATGACATGAGTAGAGAAAGGTGGGAAAAATGATTTGTTCAAAAAGACCTTCATATGGAGGCAAAACTGCTCATATTATCTATTCTGCAAAGCATACAAAAACAGATCTTGTACAGCTTATAGAAGAAAAGAAGAACTCAAAACTTCCAAATGACATTGATGATTACCAAGGAAATCTTTCTGATATTCCTTCAGACATACAAAATTTGACAAATTTGAGCATTTGCGAACTTCGCCATAGTGGTACTAAAGATGAACTTGTTATGAGAGTATTTTTACTACGACATCTATTATGTCATTAAATTAGGAATTTATATTCATTATTTTTTTACAGACATGTGGCCAATTCTGTTGCAATGATTTATGGCCCTCACATGGCATGTCTGTGAAAAAAGGGATGTAAAAACTCTCACTTCCTCAAAAACGACATGTATGTCAAGCACTGGAATAAATTCCAGGAAAAGTCTATAGTTTATGACTGTAGCATGGTAGGATGTATGATACAATCTACAGAGACGTCAAGAATGTTCACACATCGGAAGAAATGCCATAAACAGCTAAACAAGTACAACACTCTAGCCATTAATATAGAACCTAATATGTTCTACAAATCAACAGGGGGATGTAACGTTCAGGTCAATATTGCTGCAAGGGAAGCGTGTAGAAAGGAACGCCAACGATATATAATGGATCATCCCGTTAATTTCCACGTATAACGGAAGAACAGTTTAGCAATGTCGAGAGGACAGTATGTTGTCATTGATTTTAACAAAAACTGGGCCAAAGTGAATTTATGCTAAGGAACAAAATAACATTAGTGAGGAAGGAGGCACCTTGTTAATAAAATTTTGTATTTTATAATATGATCTGTTTCAGAAGAGCATGTAGAGTTGCAGGCAGACATATAGCTACAGAGAATAAATATAGAAAACATTCAAAATGGTGATGCTAAAGTTTGGTTTTACGCTGGGTCTGTCGGCTTTAAATTCTTTTGGATGTTTTTTAATACATTTGTCAAGCGTGGTGCTGATAATTAAAATTATTGGCAAGGAGAGGCACGTTCAATGGGAGAAAGAACTTACCATGACCCCAAGTGTTTGTAAACCAGGAAAAAAAAGATTTGTAAGGCCAATCGATGAATTTTTAATGACTTGCAAGAGATTAATATTAGCACTTAGACCTGAACATCTTGAAGAAATTTTTGTGTGTCTAAATCTACTGTATCTAGAATAATGAAGACTTGGATTTGTTTTGTATATGCTCATTGCTTGACCCTAATTTCCTGGTCAACACGAAAACAAATTATGTGCAATTTTCCAAAACATTTTACATGACATCTTCATACGAGAATTGTTGTTGACTTTACAGAATCATATATTGACAAACCAACTTCATTGAAAGAACAGCGTTTAACTTGGTCTGAGTATAAACATTTCAATACCTTATGCACCAAATGAAATGATGATTGTCTAGACTATGGGGTGCAAATGTGTCGCATCGACATATTTCTGAACAAGACCGATTTTTACAGTAGTTATCGCCTGGAGATGTTGTCATGGCAGACAAAGGTTTCACAATAGAGGTTGTTACCGGCTGATATTGCTTAATATGTGTCACCTTAAGTTAAAACAAAGTGTCAAATGTTGACCCAAAGGCTTTTTATAAACTACAAATATTGCATCTGTAAGGATTGTTGTTGAAATAAAAATGGAACAAATAAAGAACTTTAACATTTTGATTTCTGGCATTCTATAACTGAAGCCAATCAAGCTCAGGCCTGGATGTTAGGGACGACATCAAAAGTTCAATGAAGGATAAAAAACTTAATTCACATAGTTTTTTTCACTGACCCCCACACCCTCCCTCTTTACTTAATTTGGGAAAAATTGATTGACCAATAGGGATATATGTAAAATCGATTTTAGATAAACAAAACGTGCAGCAATGTTGAACCCCACCCCGAAACTATTTGATTTAAGTTTTTTTTATCCTACATCGATCTTTTGATGTCGTCCCTTAGTGGGCGGGGATTTAGAGGATTTGGTGACCCACATCAACATACTGCCGACAACCCGACCCCACATCATTGGGCAGGCTGTCCAAGGCCAGATGGAGGTAGTATGTTTGGAAGGGGGCGACCAGTTCCCCCTTACTTCTCTACAGCACCGGTCAACTCTCCTGGAGCCCTCATTGATTGGAGGGTCCAGGCGGCCATAATGGGAGAGCTGGGGATAGGGCCGAGGCCTTCAGGGGAATGTTTAGGTTGCAGGGACCCAGGGCAGCCACAGGGTCCCCAGCAGGCCAGCTAGGACAGACAGAGGGGGAATAGTATCATGCATGTTTTATACATATCATATTTACGGAACTACAATCTGTTAATACCTGTATCTTGGTAATGTACAAGTTCATGTTTTTCTCAGACTGTTTAAGATGTCTTTACACTAAATCCATTGGATGTTGGACATGCACTAAATGCATTATTTTGTTTATTAGTTGTTAGTGGCTTTGAACTAGATGTCCGTTAACTGCGAGTATTCTCATATCATTTTTTGCTTTCGCTATGTACTTGCACTATGGTTTAAATGTAAATTACTAGTATGTCTTTATTTGACAGTTGTTATACAGGAGTGAATCTGTAACATATGTAGGATATAGTGATAACACTATTCAAATCATCAAACATTTACCAGGAAAAATCAGTTCACGATGCACACCCATGGATTTTGGGATAGATTTTATATGTTTTGATGGAGTGCATTTCATTTTGGAATGCGCAAATACTTCTTAAGAGTTCGTGCTGCTGTATTCTGACCAGTGACACTGTATTTGGTGTTTTATCTAAGGACAATAATCGTGTAAATAATGGATTTCGGCTTGTGGGTATTACAGACTGATTGACAGTACTTGGTGGTGATGCTTTATTGTACAGAAAAAGGTTAGGATTATTATCGGACTATTTTTTTTATATGTGACTTGTCTAGGAGAAAATTACAGATACTGTAGAAACATCTTGTAAAGGAGCACAAATGCTCTCAAGATATAGGTGAATGGAGGTAACAAATAAAAATTTCGTCGATCCAAAGGATGTTTTGCCGTATAGAGTCAGAGATGTAAAAGAAAGGAAAGAAGCTCAACAAACGAGGGAAAACGTTGATGACAGAAAAAGAAAAGCTAAGGAAGATGCTCAAGAAACGCGAAAACGATACGTGGAGTCGCGAAGGAAACCACATGTAGAGGACAAGTACTATAATTCTAGGGACGAACGTTTAATGTTTAATTTTGACCAGAATACTTTAACAAGGACCGTAATGAAAGCAAAGAACATCGACATTTAGTGACCAGTTTTTGTTTATATTCCTTAAATACATTTATAGAATATTTTGATACATATTTTTTTAATATTTTGATACATATTTATTGAACATTTTGATATATTTTTTTATAAAAATGTACTATTACGTTTACAGACTTCATTATGTTTTTTAAATAAAATGATGACATTTGTTCTTAAGTGGGGAGGAATGTGGCAATATTGGAATTAAAGAGTTATTTCGTTAGCTCCCTTGTTAGATTGAGCGTATTTACATTTTATATAATTACAATTGTTTACATGAAAACTTTCACCTGTGTTTATGTACACAATAAATTGACTTTTCTAAACCAGTTATTCATAATTGAAGGTAAAACTGTGTAGAAAATTGGTTTAATTGCAAATCTCATTTCAAGAAAGTGCCATTTGTTAAGTCATTTTGTTATTAATTATATACTGAACTCACATTTAATACATCCAGAATTCATACATTCCTCGAAGGTAACGTTCAGTATTCATTCAACCATGTTGTTTACTATTACTGTTCTGGACCAATTCTTCTCTTAAATATTTTGGCATTATTCTGGGTTCAAACGCTAGGACTTGGTTAAAAAATGGTTTAAATGGTATAGTTTAAAAGTTCCTACCTTAAGTAAGACATTTCCCCGCTTTATTTAACTTCTGTATTGTTGTAAAACTTAGTGTCATAATATGAGAATATTTATTGTGTATTTTGGTATGAAATAAATATGAAATAAATATGATAATTTAGGTATTATTTCTTTAAAACTTCCCTTCCTAGAATGCTGGCTTCTAATTGTCCGGTCAAGTATTAGCTTTGTCTTACCAGATAATTGTCCGTTATGTCGGTTGTTGTAAACACTTGTCCCGTAGTGTGACAATGTGTCCAGGGCAGAACTGGTCTTGATTGTTATGATAGGGGTGCCTGTTGTAGCCTTAATTTTACTACTTTACTGATTATGTCTGTTTTGTTCACGCATCGTTGTACGAATATAGGAATTTGATGTGACTGTCATCAAAGTGAAAGGTTTAGCGCTATTAAACTAGGTTCAATCCACTATTTTCTGCATCTAAAAATGCCTGTTCCAAGTCAGAAATATGACAGGTGTTGTCCAATCGTTTGATGTGTTTTGTCCAATGATTTTGCAATTTGAAAAGGGAATTCTCGTATTCAATTTTCCTTGGAGTTTAGTGTATTTGTGATTTTACCTTTTCCCCAATTGTTGGATATACTTAACTGCCGTTTCGGACATGACATATACCTCAGTACAGATGGTCTTGAATCACATTTGATTTTTTTTGTGGCAAGGCCACACCAATATAGTTCCTTGTACGACGGACCTGCCCGCACGCATTTTTTTCCCCGTATAACATATATTTTTTTCCGCATTCGGGAATGTATTGGTGTCTTTTTCCAGCGTCATTTTTTTTTTTAAACATTTAACGATAAAAAGCGATCGCACGAGCGTTTAAGTCAACGTCAATTGTGACCCTTATAACTGTTTCGGGTATCAACACAGATTTATTATCGAAGTCAACAACAAAAAACGTAGAGCACGTTTATAAGGACATTCAATACTATGATGATCTGTCAATATAAATTAAAAGTCCAAGCTTAAGGTTTTTTTAACATCGCTTTTAGATTTTTAAAAAACTATAATAACTTGTTGATAAATTACACTTACAAATTTTATATCCAAAATAGCAGACATCTATCTAGGTTCTTCACCTAACATACATTCACAATGTATCATGCATTTTCAAAAAGTTTCTTTGTGTTTCCGCAGTTAACAAGAAATTGAGTCTAAATAATAAACGTACATCTATGATGGGTGCGCATGTTTACTACAATAATATGTTGTTTTTATTACTAGTATTTGATGATGCATACTTGTCAATATAGTAGGTTGATGATTTAATAAAATTTGTGACTCGAAAAATAAAAAGTGTATTGTATGGTGTTTTTTCACAGGAAATGGTAAATCGAGCTCCACATGTTCTATTACGTGTTGAGAAGGCACAATCACCATGAACAGAACATGTGACAACCCGACTCTTCGTAAGAGCGTATGTATTTTCACAGTTGAGGGTGGGCTGGGCGCTTGGATAACTTCACATGTTCTATAACGTGTGGATAAGGCATTGTCACCAAGAACAGAACATGCAACAACTGTTTGTCTCTTCGTAAGAACGTATTTATTTTCACAATAATGGTGGATCGAGCGCTAGAAATAACTCCACATGCTCTATTACGTGTGGAGAAGGTACAGTCACCAAGAACAGAAGATGTAACAACCCGGTCTCTTCGTAAGAAAAGTATTATTTTTAGTTAATGGTGGGACGAGCGCTTGGAATAATTCCTCATCATCTGTTACGTGTGGCGAAGGCAGTATCACCAAGAACAGAACATGTAACAACCGTCATAATCACCATGACCAAAAAAAAATGTAACAACACCCCCTCTCTTCGCAAGTAGGTGTGTATTTTTACAATCAATGGTGGATTGAGCGCTTGGAATAACTCCACATGTTCTATTACGTGTGGAGAAGGCATTATCACAAAGAACAGAAAATGCAACAACTGTTGTCTTCGTAGAACGTATTTATTTTCACAATAATGGTGGATCGAGCGCTAGGAATAACTCCGCATGCTCTATTACGTATGGAGAGGGCACAATCACCATGAACAGAACATTTAACAACCCTGTCTCTTCGTAAGAACGTATGTATTTTACACAGTTCATGGTGGGCTGGGCGCTTGGATAACTCCACATGTTCTATTACGTGTGGAGAAGGCATTGTCACCAAGAACAGAACATGCAACAACTGTTTGTCTCTTCGTAAGAACGTATTTATTTTCACAATAATGGTGGATCGAGCGCTAGGAATAACTCCATATGCTCTATTACGTGTGGAGAAGGTATAGTCACCAAGAACAGAAGATGTAACAACCCGGTCTCTTCGTAAAAAAAGTATTATTTTTAGTTAATGGTGGGACGCTTGGAATAATTCCTCATGATCTGTTACGTGTGGCGAAGGCAGTATCACCAAGAACAGAACATGTAACAACCGTCATAATCACCATGACCAGAAAATGTAACAACCCCGTCTCTTCGTAAGTAGGTGCGTATTTTTACAGGAAATTGTGAATCGAGCGCTTGGAATACTCCACATGCTCTTTTACGTGTAGGGAAAGCATTATCACCCAGAACAGAACATGTAATAACCATGTCTCTTCGTAAGAAGCAATGTATTTTCAGTTAATGGTGGATCGAGCGCTTGGTTAACTCCACATGTTCCATTACGTCTAGAGAAGGCATTGGGTCTCAAGAACAGAACATTGATAACCCCGTCTCAAGTTAAATTGTCTTGAAAGAATTGGAGAGATCCAGTGAGATAGCTTTTCGATTCAATTACAATTGGCTTCTTTATTGACCTAGTCAAATTTATCTATAGATTTAGATAACTAAGCTTCTGGTCTTGTACTTCTCAATCCTCTTACCACTTGCTATTTTTTTATATCCTTTCAGGTCCACATCTTTTAAAAACTTTTTTATCAATGTGTTCTTTGAAGTGACATATTTGCATACCGTTCTAGCGTCACTTTCTGTTGAAACACAGGTAAAATCGCATAATCAACAATTTCGAAAGAGTATTCTGTCATGCGTATATGAAGTATCACATCAATGTTTATTGTCTTTATGATTTATTATAAAAATTAAAGTCTATCCGCCTGATAAAATAATTGATTGCTTATTAGTTATTTACCATTCAGTTGAAATTAACACATGCATATTCAGGATGAAAACAGATGAACGATAATTATAATAGGTATGTCCCGTCATATTCTGGGCTGAAGGTCCGGGTAATTTCTACTTTCACGGGAAAATCATGGTTAAATGGACAGGGACAGACATTTAGCCTTGCAACAGGCCATCCACATACCCTTCAAAGAGGAGTTGTAAGGGTACATAACGTGCAAATAATGTGGTACTTTCATTGCACGTGGCATCGGAATTAACGTCCCCATTCTAACCGGACATGGCTACAAACTTGCACAACCACACTGCAGATCGTAAGACCGTAGTTACCAAGTGACTTTATTTCTTATTCCTAGTCATCATTGAGGGGCAC
This sequence comes from Mytilus edulis, assembly GCA_019925275.1. NCBI lineage: Eukaryota > Metazoa > Mollusca > Bivalvia > Mytilida > Mytilidae > Mytilus > Mytilus edulis. The sequence goes on along the minus strand of CM034354.1, from coordinate 89,355,174 downwards.
CGTGTTCATAAACAGTACACATAAAAGACTCCGTCTCTTCGCTTGATGGTGGATAGACCGATTGGTACACTCAACATGTTCTGTTATGTGTGGAGAAGGCACCGTTTTTAATCAAAGCGCAGATTGCTCTGAGGGATACGATTGCCATTGTTTTCATTGACACATGTATATTTTAGCTGGATAGCATTTGTCTCAAAACTTATTCAACGGCACATGTAAAATGTAGTTTACGTAATCTGAATAGTTACTCAACTTTAAAAATAGCCAATCTCGGATACAAGTGTACGAACAATGTACTTATTGTGTTTATTTTTCTCCTATCAATTTATATATAAATATCAAGTTTACTTTCCACAGCAGTCACTGAAAGTGAGAGAAGGTATTTCATTTATTTTTTATTTTGCAATATGCCCCAAAGGAGCAGATTATACATTCCAATATAAGCACAAATTAATCTGTTAATTAGATTATTTAGAATAACTCATACATGTGCAATGATAACACCGAAGAGGTGACTTACTACAAAATAAAACACATACGTAAAACAACCTAAATCAGCACATAAAAATCACAGCCAGGTTAGCCAAAGATATCGTTCAATACCATAGAATTCAAGGTGAGGTTTGTATTTAAGGAAAGACTAATATTTTTTTGTCTATGAAGAAATAACATAAAAAAATATGGTGCATACCGAATAACTACACACTGAATAACGCGCGTAGCGGGTTATTTAAATTGTGCATCACATTTTTTAAGTTATATGGAATAGGCAGATTTTTTTTTAGTCATTTCTTATAATTTAATTCTTAATTCCATTCCAAACTGGAGTAAATCATGAAAAAACTTTGATGCCGTCACGGTAACATGACAAAATTATGTCTATGGGCTGATACGCAAAACGACGTCAGCAAATAAGAAGACACATTACATCCAAAATAAGTTATACTGGTATATCATGAATCAATAACAATGAAAATTACAATACTTATCAATATAAAATTGTGTTAGTAATTAGATAATGTATGTCGGCGTTTTTTTTCTAAATTAAACTGTAATTTGTTGTGTTGCATTGTCGTTTGTCTCCATTTCCCTCGGTTTTAGTTTGTTATCTGGATGTGTCGTTTTGAATCAACCGATTTATGTCTTTCGAACAGCGATGTACTACTACTGCCTCTTTTTATAACTAAATACCCAAGACGCGCGTTTCGCCTATCAAAAGACTCATTAAAGACGCTCAGATCAAAATAGTTAAAAACAACCCAACAAGTATAAATTCAAGAGCAAGTACAAGTTTGAAGAGCACTGAGGACCAAAAATTATCAAAAGGTTGTGTCGAATAGGGCTATCGTAATCTATGCTTTGGATAAAAGATCCTTAGAATTTTGAAGAGTTGAAAATAGTTAGTTCATTAAAATGACCATAGATAATCATGTCTACACAGAAGTGCTTACTGACTGAACAGTTATGTCTTAGAAACGTCATATTATGAATACCTTTAAGAAAATGCTCTGTTAGATCCCAATAGAACGATTGATTTGATTATTCATTCTTCACAGGTTGCCATTACTATTAGTCAATAGACGTGGATTGGAACTTTTAAAAGTAAAGAAAAGGTAGTACCATATAAACCCAGTAGATGATTGATTGCTTGTTGATTAAATATATCATGCATGTTCAGGACGTAAACAAGTTAACAAAAAATACAATGGGTAGATTCTTGTATTTTTTTCGAAAAACTAAGGATTTTCTTATCCCAGGTAAAGATAACCTTAGCCGTATTTGGCACAACTTTTTGGATCCTCAATGCTCTTCAATTTTGTACTTGTTTGGCTTTATAAATACTTGGATATGAGTCTTATGTAGACGAAACGCGCGTCAGGCGTACTTTATTATAATCCTGGTACCTTTGATAATTATTGATTGTAATGCAGGACATCCGGGATAATGGTCAGAGTAATTGGACTGCCACTGGAAAATGAGGGTGTATTGGATAGGGACAGAATCTTTCCTTGCAACAGGATGAAATTTGAAAGAAAGTCAGGATGAGCAACTTGATAAAGATAGGCAGGATCAAAATTTGAGTTAAAAAGTCAGGATAAACTACAAAACAAGAGACCGGACGGATATAATGACTAAAAATAAATGCAGGAAATAATTTTTCATCCTTTTGAGACTTTAGCACGAAAAAGGCGTTTTATATTTAACCAATTTTGTCAATTTTCTAACCTTGTATCAGGATTTAACAAAAACCCAATTCTACTTCACAGGAGTGGTGCTATGCTAAACATGCAAAATGAAAAGTAGACGGGATTAAAGTTACAAGTTTCAGAAACTGTCGGATGTCATCTGACAATATTTTATAAATATAACTCTACAGTCACTATTGATTTTCATTTTCATATCTATTGATTTTCATTATTTTATAAATATAACTCTACAGTCACTATTGATTTTCATTTTCATATCTATTGATTTTCATTTTCATATCTATAGACTGTGCAAAGTTTGTTAACTTTTAGATGATGAGGAACACTTTTTCCTTCAATACCAAATTATCAGTAAGGTAAGACATTCCCTTATAAATACAATTAAAACCCATTATCCTAATTTTAACCAGCTCGACTCAAACACTTAACTTAAAACTATTCTAGATCCCAATAAAGATATTTTGTCTAGTGTTGTAGACTATATAAAGCAATCTATGGAATTGCGAAAATAAGGTTCACATTGGTCAATTATTATTATTTATATATTAGATATAAATAATAGATATATGTTATTAATATCCTCAACTTGTTTAAAACAATTATCATGTATTATGTTTCTTGTCACTTGTGTATACATTGTACTATGTTTGCATCTTAACCCGTCAGGGTTTCATGTTTTTTGCAATATATTCATGATATTTTTAAGTGTACTCTCAAAAAGATGTTATTGGATTTTAGACCAGTCTTCCATCTACTATAAAGCCACAAATCTTGGCTCAAAACCTAACAGAGTATTTCATAGTGCCTGGTATAACAGCTGCTACAAAAATACGTGTCACACAGGTAAACAAAAAATACATTTGTCATTTTCGGTATATGTTAAATTATTTACAAATATCTGCGGTATCTTATCTTCTTGAATTCATTACGCTACGTATCAGTACTAGCTTACGTTCATATGGCACAATAGCACAAGTGAGAAATGATGAAATCCTTAAACGAACCGAAACAGAATTATTACTTAAATCAAATAGGAACAGGTTGAGGTTAACTGAATAAACTCAAAATGATTTTGTCATTTAAAGTATATCATTATATGCATAATTTTGACAAAAATGTCTATGCATATCTTAATTAATTAAATCCAATTAATAACTGATACGAAACAGAAAATGCAATCTTCTTGACTTAATATATCAATTATAAATGCCATGATGAGATTATTGAAAACAGAAAATAATTTAGTCAGTTGTATTACATATATGAGTTTTTTAATTGTACTAAATCAACCTGTATATACATTTTTCATAGATGTTTGTCTGCAGAAGACTTGTCAGTGACGGTCGGATCCCCAAAAAAGTTGAAATGGCCAAATAAAGTAAGAAGCTGAAAAGCATTGGGGCCCAAAATTCTTTAAATTTAAGCCATTTACAGCGAAGGTAATCGGAAGTTTTACGTCTTTGATAAACGAAGAAATGGTCAAATAAATTAAGTTATGCGGTTCTATTAGAAATTGAACAAATATTGCTTATTTGGTATACAAGTATAAAATGCATCAAGAGAAAATAATGAGGTGCTATCTACCAATCTTTTTTTTAAACTGATAATAATAAGCAACTCCTCATATTGTCTAAAAGTCGAGGATATTACATACAGAGTTATTACCTGCAATAATAAAAATGAAATATTTAAGTAAATAAACCAGAGAGAAATGAAATACTTTCAGTGTTGCTTATCTTTTTTTTAAGAACAAAAGGTTGTTTGCAAGTTCAATTCTACACTTAAAAAACAAGTATTTCTTTGTTAGCATTTGAGTGTATCAAGTTAAGAATACGGTAAATGGACAGAAAGTCACAGGACAAAAAGTCACAAATAGTTTGTTGACAATTATTTGAATATATAAGAGAAATATCTTGAAATATTTACTTTTTAATACATATATGCATATTTAAGTGTAGGAAATGTGTCATTATACCTGAAAAATGAAGATTTATTTAATTTTAATCATGCAAAGGGTATATTTCTTGGCACCATAGTAGTATATGATTACTGAACCCCCACAACTGTGGGGTCATAAAACCTGGAAACTTGCTTGGGGTCATAAAATAAGGGGTAGTAACTGAACGCCCACAACTGTGGGGTCATAAAACCTGGAAACTTACTTGGGGTTATAAAATAAAGAAGACTTTAAACACGTGACGTGTGTTTTAACTTCTTAACTACCACTCCTAAATCATGACACGACATGTGATAAATCATCTTGACACTACACCTTTTTCAATCATTCAACATCTGTAGGTCTCTTTGGGGTCATAGAATATAAGATGATTACTGAATGCCAATTGACTATGTAAAAATATGGAATGCTTACTTGGGGACATCAAAATATGGAGTGTTAACTTGGGTCATACAATATTGAGTCTTTTACCGACATCTACAACGTTAAGAGTATATAAAATATGAGATGGTTACTTGGGGGTCATAGAATATGAAATGTTTCATAAAATATGAAAAGGAGTGAGGTAAGGTTTACGGTGTTTATAAATATAAGAGTTAAAAAAATGTAAAACAGAGGTGTTCCGTGTTTAAAACATTGGGACTTGAATTAAAATCTTTCTTTTGAAGAAAAATAAAAACTGTTTACCTGCAATGTCAAACGTACTTTCAAAAGAAAGGAAGAGTGTAAGTAAATTTTATCAACTTTCTATCAGTCATACATCTGGGGCACACTTCGCAATTGAATTGTTAATGACATATTTTGATTTTTTTTTTGTAGATTCAATTTGTACCAGGGGAAAAAATAAAGAAAATACATCACATGATAGTTTGGTCCTATGCATACCAACAGGCAAGAAAAGGCCATTGGATACAGGTTGGAATTGATCATCATCGTTTTCAAAGGCATATTCGCACAATTGAGATAATAATTGCACCTATTTTAACTCCAGGTCATAGAGCCAAAATATGCAGTTTGATTACGCCTACAAAAAAACCCACAAACTATACCCCCACATACAAAGACTTTTAGTACTTTCATCATGGCATTCCTACTTATAAAAACCGTATAAAAGCAACGTAAACAGTTTGTCAAGATATCAGTTTTAGTAAAACAAAACACATGAAAACATGCAGAAAGAACATAAAGATTCTCTTCAACGTAACTACGTGAAATTGGTGAGAGAAACACCGGTGGATGTCGTAATAGATCATCTGTACCAGAGCGGAATACTAACTGATGATTTGAAGGAAGATATTTTACAACAAACAAATTCCTATTCCAAAACGAGACAATTAATATCCATCCTTCAGAGAAGAGGTTCAGAAGCATTCGATTGTTTTTGCACTGCACTCGCTATGGAGGGAAAATCAAACCTGGTTAATCTTTTAAAATGTTCAGTGACTGATGCTGATGGAGGGAGCAAGAATCGATGCATGCTATCTATAGGGGGTGACATATTTGTCGTTGCTAACGAATGGTGTGATAAATTGATGATCCATATCCGTAAATACGAGAAAAATTCAGCAAATACTTACATTCCAACAAAGAAAGGGATAGCTCTGAATTTATCACAATGGGTGCTTTTAGAGATGTATGTTAATGACATAGATAATGCAATAGGGAAGATGATTGACGATGTTGACGGAAATCCTGAAATGACCTTTCATCTTGGTAACGGTGTTTACGTATCCGTGAATAGAATATATCCTACAGTAGACGTGCGACAGCGTTGGAAGATTCCGGATTCAAGTCAAATCGTTCCAACCAAAAAAGGTATTTCGTTGACATACGATAAATGGGAAGCTCTTAAAGAAACATTTACTGAAGTCCGACAAGTTGTGCCAGAATTGGAAGACATAACACCTTGTATCTTAGGTGAAAATCATCAAGAGCAGGAGAGCATGCTAAACTGTGCAAGCTGTAACCCATTTGGAGAACTTTTATAAACCGTTGTGTATAAAAGCGCAACCTTCATGTAACATTGTCATTACAACTTATGTACATTCAGAGCACAACATGATTTCAAGAACAGTATCTTGTGAATCTGAACTAAATGATACAGCTGAGGTACGACCTATTACGTTTTCTATGGGTAGTATAATACCATCTCAATCAAGTGTTGTTTCAAATATATCGTCGCTCTATGAAAAATATACCATGCATTTGAATATAATAAAATGGACTGGAGCCGTTATCCTACTGACATTAATGTCTACAAGTTTAGCTTTAACCAGTGCAATGACAAAGAAGAAGAGTGACCATACTAACTATACTGACTGTATAAAGATAAAAGGAGCAGTAGATGATCAAAACAGTGGAATCAATAACACATTATGTGGTTACTTTAAACAGTTTCCTTTACCAGAACAATTGAAAGTGACTATTTGTTCCTACCAAAAACAAGTATGGATAACCATTCGCCATTTCAGAGGAATCATCCCAACAACAAGTGGTGTAGTCTTAAACAAAAGACAATGGCGTTACGTACAAAGATTAAGATCAACCATCAACAAAGCCATTGAAAGTGCCTCCAATACGAAGGGTGTATAGACATTATCAACTGTATATGATTATATATCTTGTATTTAAAAAATAAAGTTATTGATAGTATGTTGTACGTCGTTTTTTTATTATCTGTTTTTCTGTGAATATACACAAAAAAAAAGAAAATCCTTCCATACTGTAACAAAACTTTAAAGCAATTAATAATTTACAAAAAAAAAAATCTGTTTAAATATCCAACACACCTTAAAATAACTCTAGTCAAAATGAACTCTTCAAACTATGAGGACTATTTACATAAAATATGGTATGACTTAAAACATCCAGCATCATTTACAGGCCCTGACAAACTATATCGTATAGTTAAAAAAGAAGGCATATTTAAAATTGGAAGGCATAAATTAAGGCAATGGTTGCAGGATCAGGACCCATACAGTTTATCTAGAAATACAGTGCGTAGGTTCAGGAGAAGTAGATATGTTGTTAACACTATTGACAGTTTATGGGAAATAGATTTGGCTCAATTTGGTAGCATTGAAAGTGAAAATTTAGGAGTGAAATTTTTGCTGTTTGTTATTGACGTCTTCTCAAAATATTTATGGATAGAGCCAATGAAAGATAAAACGCATAAAAGTGTCCTGCAAGCTCTAAAAAAAGTACTAGCTGGAAACCGTAGACCAACTTCTATCCGTTCTGATTTAGGTAAAGAGTTTGTTAACAAATATGTGCGGGGCTATTTTTCGAAAGAAGGAATTAACGCATATTATTCTCAAAACGAAACTAAATCAGCTGTTGTGGAGCGGAGTATCAGAAGTTTAAAAACAATCATGTACACTTATTTTAGGCATAAACAAACGTATAAATATATCGACGTTCTACAGGATATGGTTACGAGCTATAATAAAAGACCTCATCGTTCATTGGGAGGATATGCTCCATCTGAAGTGACCAAGCAAAACGCTGATGAAGTTCGATTGAGTGTATATTTTGCTCGAAACCCAAGCAAAAAAAAGAATAAAATAGTTAAGGATGCGAAAAAAAGGTCACCACAGAAAACAAAACTTCGAGGTACCACCTTCAAGTACAAGGTTAATGATCTCGTCAGAATTTCTTTTAAGAGACATCCATTTCAGCGTGGATATCAGCAGAAATGGACAGAAGAGCTTTTTAAAATTCGACGTCGATATGTCCGAGACAATGTGTCAACTTACTTACTCAAAGATTTATTGAATGAAGACGTACAGGGTTCTTTCAATCATCCGGAACTCCAAAAGGTTAGAAAAGACGAGGAAAACACCGTATGGAAAATAGAAGAAATAGTAAAAAAGAGGAAAAAGAATGGCGTTAACCAAGCTTTGGTACGTTGGCTTGGTTATCCTAAAAAATTTGATACTTGGATACCAATGTCTGATATTCAAAACGAATAAATAGCTTCGAATCTCTTTCTTTCTCCATTCAATGGAAAGATGAGTATACGTATGGTTCTTAAATCAACTGATGGAAATCTCCTTTTTGAAAACAATACAGCTTATAACTTTACAGTACAGTTGGATAGACAAATAGATCTAGAGGGATATTGGATGGTTGGACTGACAGAAATAAGTCTCAAGTATAAGGATTCTTCGAAACACATAAGAGGATATATACGTTTATTCAAACGTTTGTGAAGAGAGTTTTGTAGGCTCTTCCGAAAAACCCCTTCTCCGAAAAGTTTACATAAAGAAAGATACAACGGAGCAATATACCGTGAGTAAACAGAAACACTTTAAAACAGACTTAATATTTGGTGTCCCTTATTACGTTCCTGTACGTCTAGCACGATTAAATCAAATCCATATTTATATAACTGACGACACGGGAAAACTGAGTTCATTCATCAACAAGGACTCCAGCGTGACACTTCATTAAAAAAAATATCCATTTCTACAATAATGTTCAATTCACCGTACGTGAGTGATGCACTAGCATGGGAAGAATCAATAAAGAAAGCGAGTAATCGAAAGAAGCGTGTTAACAATCAGTCCGGGAGTGGTTTGTCGAGACGTTACAGAAAAAAACGTCGTTTTGTTTTCCCAAAAAACAAATTACAGACCAACAATGAGCCTAAAGTAGAACAGATTGCTTCAACTGTTGCAATTGAAGACCGCGCAGAATCAGACCTCAAACATCAAAAACAAGATAAAACTCCGTACGTTAAAAACAGAAAATCCATTGAAATACCAAACAGTATAAAAGAAAAAACTTCCAAAAGACAAGGCAGTCAGAACGGAAAATCCAAAGGAACAAGAACAACGACAGGGTCTAAGAAAAGAAAATCCAAAGGAACAAGAACAACGACAGGGTCTAAGAAAAGAAAATCCAAAGGAATCAAAGCGAAAGCAGGATCGAAGAAAGGAAAACCTCGTGGGCAGGGTAAAAAGACTAACAGAGTTCGCAAATTAGATTTCGACACATCACCATCCATTTTTGAAAGAAAAAGATAAAATGGCTTACTTGAACGAGGAAAACACAGAAATTGATATTCCAATGGAATTAGATTTATTTAATGAACCTAAGAACCAAGTAGCAGTTGATAAAATATTTTACTCGGAATCAAGACCACTTTCTAACTTTACATCAACAGATGCTTCTACAGTGGAGTTTTTCATTTCTGGACAGGGCCCTGAATACATGGATTTGAGACGAAGTAGACTGTACGTTCGCGCTAAGATCGTCAAAGGTGACGGAAATGCGCTTGATGACTCGGATACGTCTAGTATTATTAATTTACCACTTCAAACCATGTGGTCTCAAATCGATGTATATATGAATAATAAACTTGTCTCCGTCAGTACTTCAAACTATCCTTGGAAAGCTTACCTGAAGACGATTTTGAACAGTGGATCGGACGAGCAGAAATCGCAACTGCAATCGCAGCTTTTTATGAAAGATACTATTGATTTAACGGAAACAAATGGAAAAGCAGGAGCAAACATAGGTCTAGTCCTTCGTCGGGATTTCATGAAAATGAGTAGAGAATTCGAAATGGAAGGACCACTTTTTGAAGACATCTTTTCGCTTGATCATCATTTAATTCAAGGTGTTGACCTGTCGATTAAACTGTATCGTAGTACCAACCCTTTTTTTGTCATATCAGGTGAAGACGGGGTTTCCTACAAGTTGAAACTGTTGGACTGTGTTTACAAAGCATGTAAAATAAAAGTAGACCCGGGTATCCTGGTGAATCATATGAAACAGATTGAAACGAAACCTGCACGTTATTATTTCCAACGGACTGAAGTCAAGAAAAATACCATCAACAATGGTTCAAGTGAGTTCATTTGGGACAATCTATTTACCATCCGCCCTAGTACTCTGGTGGTTGGTTTGATATCACAGGAGAGTGGAAACGGTTCTTACGCTTCCAACCCGTTTTACTTTAATCACTACAGTGCCACTGACGTAGGGTTGTATGTAAATGGAGAGAGTGTTCCATCAAGACCTTTGAAACTCGACTTTGGAGTTAATCGACAATATGCAGTGGCATATACGAATTTATTTGAAATCTGTGAAAAACTCAATAAAGATGCTTGACTTACCATTACTCGAGAGAACTTTGGTAACGGTTACACCTTATATGCTTTCCAATTGGATCCGAGCGGCTTGGGGGAAGACTATATAAACTTGGTAAAACGAGGAAATGTCAGACTTGAAATGAAATTCAGCACACCATTGCCTTCGGCTGTTACTTGCATTGCCTTCGGTGTTTTCGATTCATTTCTGGAAATAGACAAATCACGTAACGTTCGATACGTCCAATCATGAATGGATACGAGTTAGAATGTGCAATCCAATCAAACCCATGTTTACAAAATTTAGTGAAAGGAGTGTACGCCAGAAATAACTTACCAACGAATGATATGACACAGTTCCCTAGAGCCTACATCGTAAACAGTGATAGGGTTGACCAACAAGGAGAACATTGGTTAGCCATCGTTTTCAAGAACAAATCTCAAGGCATGTTTTTTGATAGTTTTGGAAACCCGCCTGAATATTATGGTGAAGAACTGAAACTCTATTTGGACTCTAACGTGACAAAGTACGAGTGTTTTAATGTAAAAGTTCAACCGAAAAACTCTTCTCGCTGTGGTTTGTTTGTTTTAACTTTTTTAATGCTGACTATGTTTAAATTATTCATTAACAGATATTGAGTGTTTTTTTCATTCAAATGATGATGTAAACGATCGTATTGTTCTGAATTTTGTCAACATGTATCTTAGTTTTTGTTAATAAAATGTAGAGTTCGTTTACGCCGTATTTAATAGTTTGCCCTCAACCCCGACCCATTACACATGTTTAAGACACCGTCATGGAAACATCGACAACGATTCTACCTTTTCAAACCCCTTGTACTTTCATGGTATCTGGAGCAACGCAAAGTGGGAAAACAACATTCGTTATGAAATTACTCAAACATGCATCAACCATGTTCAAAATACCTCCAGTGAGAATTATCTATTGTTATACCGAGTATCAGACATCTTTAGGTCAAGCTGAAAATACAATACCCAATTTCATCTTGCATGAGGGTTTACCCTCTCGTACTGACATCGTGGAATGGACAGACCCTGAAGAGCACACGGTGATTATTCTTGATGACATGATGAGGTTAATAAGTAAAAGCGACGACGCATTACACCTAGTCACAGTTCTTTCACATCATCGAAACTGTTCAGTGATTTACATAACACAAAATCTTTTCGAAAAGGGAACTCATTTTAGGTCTATAAGTTTAAATATTCATATATTCGTTCTGATGGTTAACAACAGGGATAAAAAACAACTCCTTGTCTTTGCAAGTCAAGCTTTTCCAGGTGAAGTTAAATATTTTAAAGAGGCTTACGAAAAAGCTATAAGATCTGTTTCGTTTGGAGGATATCTCATATGCGACTTATCACCGTATACTGATAAGAGGTATCGCTTACGTAGTTCGATATTTCCAACGGATGATGCCACAATAGTGTATGCACCAAAGTGAATAAAGCAAGAGAACACACTCGCAATATATCGTTAGAAAATGCCACACAGAATCACATCATTCAGTACATTTCTGAAATTTTTGTACTATGCTGAACCCAGACAACGTAAAGTTCTGATTCAGTCTGCAACAAATGAACAAATCGAAATTCTATCGGAAATAGCATTGAATATTTACAGGGGAGTATAGCATATGAGTATTCATCATATAAGAAAGCTACGACCTTACCAGTTGAACATTCGTGCTTTGTGTTCTCGATCGATTGCACACAGACGAAAAAAGAATATTTTAGTGAGACATCCGATTCTGGTGCCACTCTTGATCAAACCTATTCTAACCCTGTTGTACGAACAATAATGGCACAGGAACTCATCTTGATATCAAAGGACCGCTACGATCGATTGATGAAACAGACGTCACTTTCAGATAATAACGGTACAGACGGGGGAGAAAAAGTAGAACACGATGATAATAAAAAAGAAGAAGAAAAAACAGTTAAAACGTTCTCTCCAATGATTGAATTTTCTATACCTAAAAGGATGAATAAACGTGCTATGGAACTTTACAAATTCGTGATGACTCAAAATAAGAAAGTATTAAGCCATAATGAGCATGGTGAATTAATCGTCAAAGGGAAATGCATACCGGGGTCACACATTATCGACCTGATTCGCCACTATGTGTGTCCGAAGAAAAACCCACCAGCAGGGATAAAAAGTTTAAAGACATTTTAGAAATACTACATATACCGAAAAGACTAATATTAAGAAAAAAAAAGTGTCAGTTGAAACAGTCAGGTGGATTATTCGTTGAGAAAAAAGGAGGAAGACGTGACGTTGTACCTGGCCTTAAAAATACAAAGGAAAAGAGACAGTGGTTAAAGTACTGAATTTATTTGTACAATTACTATATACATTTTTCAATAAATTGTTGTAAACAAATGTTGTTCCACTCTCTTTGGTCAATATCCGTAAGGGATGGTGTCATAATTGTCTAACAAAACCCGTTTATTGTAAGTAATACAGTACTTTTTGTTTTCCTCTCGACTATATATTTTGCTATGCGTTGCAAGACGGATGATTTTGCTTGGGTTAGTTAGTATTTTACACGCACTCCTATCACGAGCAATCATGCTTTTAATGGCATCGAAATTCACTATGTTAGAATTCACAAAATTCAGAGTAAATCCTTTCACTTTGCAAGTTTCTGATGTTAAAGTTCGATATGCATAGTTTTTTGGCCCTCCGCATACAAATTCTACAATGTGACCTTCCTCTGGTGATATTTCGGAGGTAAGTTCTCCAAGATAGTTTCCAAGTATTGGCTCTTTTGTACCATCGCGAGACAGATACACACAGCTGTCGGTGTCGTAGTATAAACAGTCAGTACCAACTAGGTCTAATACCGAGTACAGTTTTAAACGTGCCCACATTGTGGTGAATATAGCGATGAAGATGTTCGTTTTTACATCCACAGGTGGAAACAGTGAATTTTGCGACCATTCTAATTGAATGGTGTCTTTCGAAACTATGTGAAAATTTTCAACCACTTTCGTTGGATCTGACAACACCTGAAAGAATTTTTCCGATTCAGTTTCGTGAAAGTTTGAATGCTTCTTGAGAATCAGTCTTTGTCCGAATTTCCCCCAAAAACTGTTTAGACATAACTTCGCTAAACTTCGTAAACCGGGGTTTTCTTTGATGTTATCATAGTCAAGGTGTATACCTTCATTTTCTTTATAAAGTCGAATGTATTCTTGCTTTTGTTCTTCTGTTTTACACTCTTTTGGAAATCCTGAACTCTCCTGTTTTATCTTTAGAAATAATTGTACATAATCAGAAAAGAGACCTCCGGATTTCATTTCTTTGTCATATTTTGTAGTTTCAGGGAAATGCCATATCTCATAAATCTTTAATATCTTATATCCCTTTTCAACTGCTAAAAGCACCTCGGGTGTAGCATAAGTACCGACAAATGCACGCTTCTCTTCCGAGCAAATGCATGGATTTCTGTTTTCTTCTTCTACACAGGTTCTACAGAGAGGAAAAGTTAGTTTCTTATTACACCGGTATGGTAAGACGGGGTGGTAAAGACCTCTTGGTGGTAGTATCTTTAATTTACACAGTCCAAAGTAATGATGAATGTCTTCAAAATCGCTCGTTATGATTTTGGGATGACCCAGAGGATACCGAGAATATTTATTAGTCCATGGGTACAAGGAGGTAAAATCTACATATTTGATCTTTTCTCCCTCATCTGTTTTGCAGTACATTTTCGTTCCGTTACAACGACCGCCCATGAAGGCGTCGCGCGGTGAAATTCTTTCCACTAGACCCAATCGATCGATGAACGCTTTCAGATCGTCTGTTTTGTCAATATCTCTTCTAAATTCATGCTCCCAGATTTGACGATATTTATAACCAAGATCCCGAATAGCTGACTCTCTCTTTTTTGTAACGACATATAACTCTTCCATAGATTGTTTGGTTAATGGATGTTTCGTTTCCGCTCTGTTGTTTGGATAGCACACACGACACCCATGGAAACAGCACCTGTGTAAAAATAAATTGTGAAAAATATGAGAAGTAAAAAACGTGCAGTATGACAGAGACACCAATAACGCAAATAGACATGTTCTTTCTTCTTCATTGTAATGGTATATACGGTAATATGGATTATTCACATCCATACACATAATTAAAACTAGTTCCGAACGACATATAACTATGACAATGCGTTATTATTCGCGTTACTGAGAACATATCATAACTACGCGTAACTGTGAACACGTTATAATTACGCGTAACATATGACATATTATGAACTACGCGTAATTGATAACGCACGCGGCGGCGGCGGCGGGGGTAGCGGCGGATCCAGTAGCGGAGCTTTGAATTTCAGTAGTTATATGACGTAAAACATAAAAAAAAACTTACCCTAAAAATTCGTACACTGTATTGGTTTTCTGACAGTAACCATCGCTGTGATAATTCGTCCCCTGTATCTTGAATTCTCCCCCATTCAAAGCATGCTGAATATGAATCTTGTTCTGGTCCATAATCCATTCTAACCAGGCAATTGATATTTTGCTGTGATTGTATCGTTTGGTATATCCCTCAGAAGGAACATGTGCGAGGGGGCTTCGAACGAATTTTCTTCTCCCGAATCGATGGTGAGAGTGTCCTGATAGATATGCTTCGGACGAGAGCCAGGCATCATCATGCCGTACATTGAAACCATTTTCTGTGGGTTGCATACGCTTCCATTCAACGTGATCTGAGGTGAGTGTTGTTACTTGTATGTCATAATCCTCAGTTAAAAATTTTGATTTGTATATCCCCATGCATACGCTGGCTATTGTAACGTAATCCAGTGGATCTACACCACCTGGATAAGTTATCTTTGGTTCGCCGGTTTCCGAATCAGTGGTCTCCATTTCTGTTCCAGTGACTTGTAACATGAGATTTCTGAATTTGATAAGGCCTTCTCTCAAAATCGACGTATCACTGACACAATACTCCTCCATTTCTTGAGCGAAGTTAAACACTTTATTTTTGCGTGTCTCATACCAAATTAAAAAGTTTTCTCTGTCTGATGTATTCATGTAATCAGCTCCATAATACCTGGCATGTGGGTAAGGACCAACATAAGCCTGATTGTCCTCTGTGTTAAAAAAATGGGGGAAATACCCTTTTTTCAACTCCTTCAGTCCAAAGGCTTTCGGAATTTTAGAAAGTTTCATTGGCAAAAAGTTTAAAGAGTCTAGTACCTTAATGTTCAACCCTCGTCGTACTAACATGTACATAATTTTACTTCCACTAAATATGATTTCTGGACGGATCGAGTTGGTGAGTAACCATTCAAGAAGAAAATAGTTATCGTAACCACTCCCGTTGTGACTCAGGAGAATGCTGTTTTTATATTGATCTGAAAATACTATTCTGCAGAATTCATCTGTAGCTTTACTGTCTTTGAATAATCTCATTCGAAAACCACAAGTGTTGACACAAGGGCCACCTTTGAAAGCATTCTTTTCACGTTGAGAGCAAAGTGAACAACGGACACCGCAATAAAAACATTTTGTTGTCTGTAGTATTGGTTTCTCTTGACAGTGATTGCAGGCCGTTTGCATACATATGAAGTTGACTGTATGTTCTCTAGAACCACACCAAGATTTATTACATGTCTGACAAAGTTTACATTTTCCGCATTTCTTATCTTGATTTGTACATTTTTCGCACGTTGTGTCTGTAGGATTGTAACCGTTTTTACACTGTAATAATGAATCTTGTTTCGTCTCAGTGTCAAAGAAAACCATTATGTTATCGTTCAGTTCATTGACAATTTTTCTCTGATAACACAGATGTTCCCCCGTGTAATATTCTTTACAGCATGGACATTTCCATTCCCCACACTGATGAACGGTTGGAGGACGATCGTCCCAATCCAGCAGTTTTTTACATATTTTACACTGATATCTTTTCTCGCATTCTGAGGGTAACGATCCGCCCTTCCGTGTCTGTTTTTTTTTCGGCATGTTTAAGAAAGCATTCTTGTGATCTACAAAGCCTGTTACATGTACGGCATGACATTGTACTAGATGTATGTATACAGCACGAGCTGCAACAGACAGTACATGTTGTTTCACACGAATGTTGGTCTTTATCATTATACGGTTTTAAACATGTGCTACAGAAATAATTACAGGTAAAGAATCCTGTAAGACTTACAATAGCTGTAAAATGTTGGAACTCGTCTTGTTCAACCAGGTACAGGAACACCTTTTTCCGTATTGGTTCGTTTTCTCCAATGCGAATAAATTTGTTCCCAAGTTTAGACGATATAACCAGTATTTGCAGGTTTAAAAGTCTTTCGAAAAGCTGTATCTCATTGATATTACACATTTTTTCTGTACTCACTCCAACCAATTCACAAAGACGTCTGGCAAATACGGTACATTCTTTTCTTCCCTTTTCTACTACGTGTTTATAATACCAATGAGGGTAACATTTGTGTTTTAAAACTTTATCTGGCATGGAACTAGAGTCTCCCTTAGTTAGAACACGCCAGTTTGTGGGGGAAACTATCTCGCATGATTTCAGAAAACACACGGCTATTGCCATGGGCATACACAACGTCGTGCTAGGTATGTTCACAATAGAACGTTTTCTCATTAAACTGTTGTGTTCCCCACTTAATTTCGTGATGCGGAGTCGTCCACCCCCAGACGGTATATCTATACGACCAACTGTAATCGTACAACTGTCATCAACAGGTAGTTCTTCGTTACTTTGTAACACTTTGATTATTTCATCCATCACCACTGAGGAGTCCATTTTATTCAGTTCACGTAGAGAGACTACTATCGGATCTGTCAATCCGTTGTGCTCAATTATCACACGAGCGAGACTATTATCGTCTGAATCTTGACGGACCTTATTCAGAATATCATCGAACAAACCGTGAAGATCATCTGTGATTTCAGACAATTTCTTATTATGTAATTGACTGGTAAATTTAGCCTGAAAAGTCTTGTCAATGGCCCCAGTTTTAGCGTATGTACGCTCCTTTATTTGACTAAATGTGTACGCAGGTTCATTGTCAATACCAGCTCCATACTGAAATGAAGGACCTGCTTCTGCCTGGGATGATAAACGCATTTTTTTGTTTGTAGACGATTCGTTATTGATGATTTTTTCATTTAAAGTTCTACGTCTCGTTTTCGAGAAATTTAATTTCTCTGGTGTAGTATCCATATAGTTAACGCTTGAATGTGCATCATCAAAAAAACTCAAATTGAATTCTTCTATTATGTCATGTTCAAGTTTGTGCAATTCGTAGTTTACGTGTGTGCTAAACGCCTTGTGACATATCGAACATGTAAGATGAAAGGAGTTTGCTTCCCTTCTTAAATGCTCTAATCTAGAGATGACGTATGTATCGTCAATTAATCCATATGCGTTGGCAAACGTCAATAATTGATCAATTGAAGTAAAACAATTGATGATATCCTCCAACACTGTGTTGTCGTCCATCTGAAACAGGGTAAAGGATATCAATCAAGGGTGGACATCTGAAATTGAATCATTATCCTCCAGTCTATATTCTTGATTTAAATAAACCCACAAGCTTTTTATTTTTCTATACTCATAGTTTGGAATAAAGTCTTACCTAGCAACTTTCATTTCTGGATTCACAAATACTCTTTGGTATTTGTTGATGTGTTTCTGTGTTATGTATAAGTGTAAATAGAGAACAACTTCAGTCATTATTATGTAACTGTTTTGATTATGATACCAAGATTTTCACCAAAGATGAAGAACAGCAATAAATAGTCTATTCTATTCTAATGAGTATATTTACATTGGTACTGTGTATTGTATATCTACAGATCAGATATCCTGTAAACACCTTAGTATGATAAATTATTCGTATACAATCTGCCTGCGGTGTCATTTACTTTGAAAAACAAGTGGGATAAGAGAGGGAAAAAAACAACTAAGAATCACATTTTGTATATCAAAATTCATTTATTACATAAAGAGAAAGAAAGAAAAAATACAGTTGTTTATGACAGAAAAAAAACCCAAGTATATTCACATATTCATAAAAAAGAGATATCATGCTTGTAAATAAAGACATTTCCATA
Organism: Mytilus edulis; assembly: GCA_019925275.1. Lineage (NCBI taxonomy): Eukaryota > Metazoa > Mollusca > Bivalvia > Mytilida > Mytilidae > Mytilus > Mytilus edulis. The sequence goes on along the minus strand of CM034354.1, from coordinate 89,336,800 downwards.
TGTCTAAATACTTTATACTGTAGTGTACTTTAATGTTATAATATTGGTAATTTGTGTAGAAATGATCCATTTTTAAACCTATTTTAAAATATTAAATAAGAATAGAAAAATATATGAAAAAACATTTTGAAATGTGTTTCTTTTATCTTATCATTCACTATTTTTAACCGATAGAACATGTTAATATACAACAACAACACATTCGATAGTGCATCAACAATAATATTTATAGAAAAAAAAATTATTATTCAAAGTACACCAGGTACTGATTCATTCATAAATAAAACAAATGTATCTACAAAAATCTGGTGAACTATGGGGAAAAATTAAAATATACAAGTTCCACAAAAAACAGGAAAAAAACCTGTTTAAATTATTAAATGGGATTAGAAAAAGCAATGAAAAAACATTGAAAAGTTATACCGCAAAACATGCAACAATGAATTGACAATAACATTCATAGAAAAAATTTACACTTATCATTCAAATGTACACTAGGTACTGTATTATTTTAAGGAATGATTGTAATATTTTTTCTGTCTATGAAGAAATAACATACAAAATGTGGTGCACACTGAATAACGTGCTTAGCGGGTTATTTAGCAGTGTGCACCACATTTTTTATGTTATATCAAATAGACAGAAAAAATATTACAGTCATTTCTTACAATTTAATTCTAAATTCCATTTTAAACCGTAGACAACCATGAATAAACGTTAAAGACGTCACGACCACATGACTAAATTATGTCTATGGGCTCATCACAAAATAACGTCAGCCTATCAGAAGATGCGTTACATCCAAAATCAAATTATTCATAAATAAAACCAATGAAAAAAAACCCACACAAAGGTATCTACAAAAATCTGGTTAACTATGGAAGAAAATGTAAAAGATGGTTTGAATTGTGCTAAACGGGAAATGAAAAACATATAAAAAAAATTTGAAATGTGTTTTTTTTTATCTTTATCTTAACCATTCACAATTGATAACTGTGAGAACTTGTTGCTATACCATACAACATTCAACTATGCATCAACAATAATATTCAAAAAAAAAATATACTTGTCATTAAAATGTACACCAAAGAAATAAAACAAGATTCACAAAAAATAAAATAAAGAAAAACATAGTTACACACAGAAACATTTATTCAAGGTTACATTTATATGATAAGATTTCAAATAATTACTACAGTAACTGTAAAACAAAGGTATTCTTAAATAAAGTCAATTGGAAAAAAGTGGTTTACACCAAGTGTAGATAATAAAGATTTTAGGGTGTTGTGTGTATATTTTTTTTATTTACTCAATGTTATAGACAGTAACTCTGTTGAAAATGTTTCTCTTACTAAAATTCATACTACATCCTATCTAAATAAATGTAACCTTAAATAAATTAATATAAGTGCATAAAATACATGTATACATACATTATACAAAAACTTCTACAATATATAAATTATATCTGTGGTTATCATAACAGGATTTTTTTTTTTTAAATAAAAAAAGATATTGGACATTTAATTATCTATCTCATTAACATTTGAATAGCATTATAAATATTAGGATATTACTGCACTAGGATAAATAATTCTTAAAAGGATAATCTCACTTTTTCCCTGATCTTTTTGTCTGCAATTTTACCACTATGTATGAATGTGATAAATAATTACATATAATTATACAATGAAAGGATACAAGAAAATAAAAAAATATTTTTTCTTAAATTACAAATGTATAGGAATAATTTTTCTTCAAATTGTCAACAGGCAATTTCAAACTAAACATGTCATTGACATACTTTGACTTAATTTTTTTACACTTAACAAGGCGCTTGTTATAAGAACCACAGATATAATTTATATTCTAAATTTACAATAAAATTTAAAGATGCCCCACATTGGGCATGGAGCCCCATTGATGATAACCGGGAGGTCTTTCTGATGCCATGCCTTGGGGGGTTCGGAGAAAGGTCCTTCTTCTACCTAGTCTTTGTCTGTTCCTCCTTCTCCTCACCCCCCTCACTATCATAACTGATATGATAGTGAGCACCACACCCACCACTGCACTGATGAGTTTTTCTGAAGAAAAAAATACTTATGATTATACACTAGTGCCTACAGAGAGTTTAGTGTTTAAAAATTAAACACACAACTTTAAATAAAAAATTTCATTTTTTTTTAAATGAACTTTCTATACTAATGTTTTGCATAAAATATAATTCTTCTCCCCACCCTTTGTTTAACACTTTTAAAGCTTGTGCGTTTCTTATAAACCAAGAATATGCATTGCATGAACGATGATTTTAACTTATCTTGTGCTACTTTGAATGGAGAGTTGTCTCATAGACAGACATTCATACTACAAATACTTTTTATATGTAAAGTACCTATGTTTTCACAAACCATATATATATATAATCCCATAAGGAAACTTTTCTAAAAATCTAATTTATCTCTCCATTTAAGTGTTGTCTCTACATGTTCAAACAGTGCAAAAAAATAGTATTTTCCTGATCACTATATATATATATATATATATGACTAGTTATACTAGTGAAATGAGAGTAGATGAACATTAAATTAGATCTTTAGTTTTCTCATTTGAATTGTTTTACATTGTTATTCCATGACCTGTTATAAATATGTGGTATGGGTTTTACTCATTGAAGAAGGGTATATATGCTGACCTACAGTTCTTAATTTCTGTTTCATTTGGTCTATTGTAGAGAAAATTGTCTGATAAGCAACCATACCACGTCTTTTTTCTTATTGTCTGTTGATTTTTTTTTTAAATTCTTTTTACATTAATAACATACCAAGAATTGACTCCTCACAGTTTGCAGTGGTGGGTAGGTGCTCATTGTGGTGCTTATCGTGGGTGTCCTCGTGCACCACAGGATACCATTTTACTTCTCTTTCCTCCTTCTCATCTTTTTCATCATTAATCACTGTTACAAAATAAATAATAGGGAGACATTAATACATGTTTTCATGTACTCATGATACACTAGAACAACCGGATGTTTAAAATGTAATCCGCGGTAACGTTTCAAAACATATGTAATCAAGTTCATTGATAAATATTACTTCTTTAATTATTTAGTTTACTTAACGGTTTTCCATTAAAAATTTTAAAATAATAGTTTTAAGAAAACAATCTTGAATAAAATAAGTTGAATGATCCTTGATTGCACCTCCGAGCTTTTCCGAAGTTTATTGAAGCGGAATGGGGATCATCTCAAGGTTTCATGAGGTGTTAATGTAACATGTCATCAATCTTTCGAATTTTGTTTAAAATTTTGAAAACTTTTACACACATCGGACAGTTTTCTATCATCGCTTGTATATTTTGACAAAATGCTTATAATTTGTAATTAAGAGAAACTTTTTATTCCCAATTTCGAATTTGGAAAAAAATAATCACAAAATATACTGTACAGTATCCTAAGCCATCTATTAGAAATTAAAAATCGATTTCGAATAAAACCTTGAAACATAAATATTCTTTTCAACAGGTAGGGGTACAGTATGATTATATGGACAAGAAGGTGGCAGGGTGTAAAACAAAAAAAAAGGGGGGGGGGGGGGGGGGTTTAAAATTGATAAAAAAATAAGATACAATACATATTTGAATAAAGATAAAGATTCATAATAAGTCTTACTTCTGATCTGGCATCCTGATGTTGTAATGTCATGACCAGGGTCCACTATCAACCTTGTAAAGGTTGACCCACAGGTTACATGTGTGATTGGTTTTCTTATTCTAACACATTGAACCCCCTTTCCACATCTTAGAACAGTTCTTGAACTTCTTACACAGTGGATTGATCCTCTAGGACAATCATCGTCCTGTCTAGTGGTGTTGAGAGATATAAGTACAAAAATGATGGAGACAAAAATAGTGAGGCGCGCCATTTTCTGTGGTTTCTGTAAAATACTAGGTGGGGCCAGTTTACGCGAGCCACGGGTAATAACGAAAAACCACGAGATATGTTTTTTTTTTTAGCAATATATATTTAATAAGTATTTTTTATATATATGATATGATTTTTAAAATAAAATAAGAAAAAAGGATTTGATTATAGAGAAAAAAACATTCAAACTTTTTCCGACTACTTTTTTTTGCACTGAAAAAAAAAATGACCTGAATGATGACCCAGGTCACGGACTATAATTAAAACACCCTAATTAAGCATGTTTTAATGCATCTGTTTAAGATAGATTGTCACGACCTTTTTATGAGCCAAAAGATAGATTGAAAAAAAATGCATGACCCATAAATTAAATTTAATTTAGGTTGATGTTCTTAATCTGTCATAGATGTTTAATGACAAAGGACATGAATGACAGCCGGGTGATATAATGAGTGCATATCTAAAAAAAATCGGATTGACTATAAATACAGCTGAAAAATTACAGTATTTCAAATTAAATAAAAAACTCCCTGTTCAGAGAAAAGTAAGTTCTTTACATGATGACGATATTTATTTACAATCTTAAGAATTTCTTTTTTTTACTGCAATAATTTAATTTAGTGCTGACAGGATAGTTTTAATTTAAATTAATTACCTTCAGATGTGAAATAAATAACAACAACCAAAAACAGATTGTTTTTATTGATCTTGTTACGACTTTTTCGATTTTCTTATAAAATATTATTTGTTACAATTTTCTTACTCTGTCTAATATCTGTGAATGAACCATTCGTGTTTCGATGTGTATGAATGTCTCGCTGTTCGTAGTTCTGATGAATCTGACCGGTATGAATCTGTCTTTTTCAGATAGAAGAAAAATGGCAGGAAATTTCAATACCTTTGAGGAAGATTCCATTTCAAAGTGGAGCAAGTAAGTATCTACCTGAATTTTCCTTTGTTGAAATTATTTTGCACACATAATTAATTTAAAATTTTGAACGATTGAAACAATTTGTCTTTTCAATATCATAAAATATATTTCAATAAGTGATGAATGATTTATCTTTTTATTCCTTACAGTTCACACAAATGAATAGATTCCTAGAAGAAATGCCAGGATTTGGTGAGGAGGAGAGAGGGGTGGGGTGGAAAGTAGCCCAATTCATTTTGGGACAACTTTTCACCCCAAAGTTTCGTAAGTTTCTTTTCTTTTCTTGTAATTTTATATGTCAATATGAACATCATTTTACTTACTATTGGAGGTTTTTTTTTTGGGGGGGGGGGGGGGGGGGTAAACATCTCAAGTCTATTCTCGCCTGAATGAAAATGTTTCTTTTCAGCATGCAACACATTACTTCTTCTTTCGTTTCTTTTTTTTCGTTTTTCGGATGATAAATTTGTATTTATTATCGTAAATAAAAAACAAAAAAGGATTTGCATACATTTAATCTTATGTTTCAACATGTATGTTTTCCAATCGTAGATATTCAAAACTTTTTTTTTAAATTTTTACAGTACTGGGAAAGGGTTCTATGAACACCGGATGTTTGATGGTGAATCTTCTTCTTCTTCAGCCCTGTAAGTTTTGATTTACATGATTTTTGTTTATATTGTTGATTCGGCTTGTTTAAATGATTATAATCCCTAGGTGTAAAATTCCTATAACGCTTAGATAATTAGTGTGTACGTAGCATGAACTTTCCTAATGAATACTAGTACACTGGCGAATTTAGTAATGTATTGGTGTTACTGTTCTTTTTATGGGATGGAATAGGAAATAGAAGAGTATTAAGACATAAAAAAAAACGTTTACAATTGATCCTAAGTAAAAAAAATAACAAGGTGTCTCAGATTAATATCTGTTGTAGAGTTGTTCTGACTCAGGCGTACTTAAATATATGTATATTATTTATTTATATATGTAATTCTTTTTTTTAGAAAAGATGGTAAAAACAAGAAAAGAGGGAGAGAAGAAGAAGAAGAGGAAGATGGAGAAGAAGAGAAAGAGAATAAGAAAAAGATGTAAGTTCTTTTCCTGAATGAATACTAAAAGATCAAAATGTTATATTAAAATACGATAAATGATCGCTATTATTTGGATAAGAGAAAGTATGGAAATTAAAATGTTTATGATACAATACAGAATAAAATAAAACCTCTGTTTTTGACTGATAATCACGTTTTATCTTTCAACGTTGTATGTTATAGAATATAAAAGAATAGACAAAACAAAACTAAACATCAAAAGTGCTTTATTATCATCAATGATGTAAAAATAAATTTAGAGTTATCTTTCTTTCTATATGTATTTTATTTCTTTTCAGGAAAAAGTGTGATGAACACTTCAAAAATCTAAGTCCCATGAGCTGGGGGGAAATTTCCTCCCAGATTGATAATTTGAAGAAGATAAAGTTAGAGATGGTGGAAAGTAATACGAGAATTGTAAACCTGATTGAGGGAACCATCACACAGTTGAGGAAGGAAAAGCCAAGAAGAGTGCTGTTTTCGAATATTCTATAACTCATTAAAAGATATATAGACAACTTTGTTATTTTTTCTTTACACACATAATATATTGCGTAAATTTTATAGTGAATGGAGAGAAAAAATCTAGACAAATTAATATTACACTTACATTATCCTCTAGGGACTTTAATATTCTTTGTATTTTTTAAGCAGAACCTTCAGCTATTTATACGGTTTTAGCATTTTAAAAATTGAGGATTAGAGGTGTTGAATCATTGAAAAGGAATGCGGTGCTTAGATGATTTATTACTTGCAGTGTCACAAGTGTTAATACGTCACCTCACGTTTTTTTTTTGTGGTCTTAATGTGTGCTTTTCTATCTGTTTTCTGAAAACGTATTAAAGAGTGGTTAAATCGAGAGACCTACAGATGTTGAATGATTGAAAAAGATGTAGTGTCAAGATGATTTATCACATGTCGTGCCATGATTTTATGAGTGGTAGTTAAGAAGTTAAAACACACGTCACGTGTTTAAAGTTTTAATGTGTGCTTTTGCATAATTAAAGCCTATTGAGGAATTGTTTGTGCAGGTGTTGCGGTTTTATTATATGCTAGCTTATATTTAAGCATTCCATATTTTATGACCCCATGTAACCATCTCATTTCGTATATACCCAAGACTGTGGATGTTCACTCCAAGTAAGCTCCTATGTTTTATGACCCCACATTTGTGGGTGTTCAGTAACTATCCTATATTTTATGACCCCAAGTAAGTTTCCAGGTTTTATGACCCCACAGTTGTGGGTGTTCAGTTACTACCCCTTATTTTATGACCCCAAGTAAGTTTCCAGGTTTTATGACCCCACAGTTGTGGGGGTTCAGTAATCATATACTACTCACCATGAAGCCATTTAAGTGCAAAGCCACGTTGACATTTTGTTTTTTTAACAATTATTTGATCATCTTTGATATTTTTTGGATAAATTTTGTTTACAATGTTGGTTTATATACAATAGTTCAAGAAAAATACAAAAATATTTTTGTAGAAATAAGTGTTTTTATCCAAAGAAAATATTCAGAAAAAATGAATTGTGACTTTTTGTCCTGTGACTTTTTGTCCTGTGACTTTTTGTCCTGTGACTTTCTGTCCTACATTCAAGAATACATGGTGATTCTTGAGAAGAAAAAAAAACACCCTCTATTGCAAGACTTACCTATTGTATTTATTGTTAACTTGTTCTCACCCTGAACATGTATGAAATATTGCCACTGGACATTAAGCAACCAACAATCAATCATGATTCTTGAACATATTTAAACTCTACATTAATAAATGTATACTTACGGAAGGTGGTGGCGGTGTATAAACCGGCGCTACGTTTTCTTTAGGCACAACCTGCTCCTGTGGCTGGGGGAGCGGCTAAAACATGAAAAATGAAATAAAACTCAAAAGTTAAGAAGAAAGTTTTATACTTGCGAGAGGTGTTGGTGGTGTGCATATTGTTTTTCGTTCATTATTTTGTACATAAATTAGGTTGTTATCTTTTTTCTCCACTCGGATGTTTGTTTTACATTCATCATTTTAAAGCTATTTATAGCTGACTATGAGGTATGGGTTTTGCTTATTGTTGATGGTCGCAAGGTGATCAAAAGTTGACAATTTCTGTATCATTTGGTCTCTTGTGAAGAGTTATCTTATTAACAATCATACCACATCTTCGTTTTATGTTATTCAATTGTTGCATTAAATTAGTTAAAAATAAAAGACAAATGTAAACACCGATATCTCCCCTAACAAAAGCGAGGTAGATAGATAAACAGAAAGATAAACGGTAATAGACAATACTTAAAACCTTCCTGTTGTTTATGGTAAGCGCATACAAACAGAGAAAAAAACACCTCAAAGGGCATAATCTTTAATTTCCTCTGTTTTTAAAGAAAACTCCTACATGTGAACCTCGTGTAAAAACAAAAAGAAAGAAAATAGTCTCACCTGTGGAAAGTATGCTGTTAGGGACTCTAGGTGCCCCCTCAGGGTAAACAGATCATCCAGCTCGTCTAGCCCTAAATTCAGCTTCATCGATCCATTTGACGTCGCCAAATCTAAATAAAAGAGTCCTCTAGCGGACTTTTTAAAGGAAAGCACTTTCCCTCTCCCGAATTGAGTTTTGTACTCCGTCCTACCAGTTGAAGTAATAATCTGACTAAATTGCACATTTTCGGCTGCCATTATAACACTTAATCGTTTGCAAATAAATTTCTAGACAAAGGTTAGAAGTACTGACTTGTAAACGAAAAATACGCACTTTTATATTTATTTCATTTTTTCTAGCTAATATTATCTAAACCAATAACATTACACTTTGAAGTATGGGGTGGGACTAAAGGAGGGATAACCACCTCATTCTTAGGTTTCGCATAACAACTCTATACCAAATTGTTTATGTGGTGCGCAAACAAAAATGCGCTTAACAACAAAACAACGTGTTGATGAATCTCTATAAACTATACTGTGATAATATGTCATCTGCTTTATTTTTGGGTGTCTTAACTTAAAATCTTTATCTAAAGCAGCTACATTGTAAAAAAAAACCCAAAACGTTCGATTTTTTTTCTGAATTTTTTTTTGAGTGCCATTGTCTCGTACCTAATATTTTCTTATTATATGTTTCCGTTCCCCCCTTTTTTTCGAGTTATACTATTGTTGAAGATCATATAGCAACATCTCAATTTTTTCATATTTATTCTTTTTCGTATTGTTCTTTTTTTTTTTGACACAATCATAATCTTCCGCCTTTTTATTTTTAATTAAACTGTTGATTATGTGCACATGCGCAGACGATTCACAGAGAAAAAACTGAAAAATCAAAAATGGTGCTCGCTAAGTGTTTGTTGTATGTTATGGTCAAGTGCATGACCTTAATATAAGGAAATGCAAAAGTGTCTACGATGAAAGCTACGAGGTAGTGGAACTGCAGTGCTTGTATGAGGGGGAAGGCAGCTACATTTTCCATGGGTCGACTTCAGTGAAAAAGATCACCCTGGACAGACTGGCGGGTTCCAGCACATTGATGACTTTTGGCCAGCATTTAGAAAAAGTAACCATTAAAACCTGCACCATAGACAATTGTTGCCAGACCATTTCGACAACCCCTAGCACGGAAGTGCAGATTGCAGATAAAATTTGTGTAAGATGCTATTACGTAACTTGTTTTCAACATCCGCCATTTTTATTGTTTACAAAAAATTGACACCTACTTTATGAAAGACAAAATCCCTTTATTTTCTTTTGAAAGTATAACAATATAAGAAAAGAAATATTTGTTAGCATAATTTTAATTGTATTTCTATTAAACAGATTTGTGTTAAAAACTATAAATATTAAATTTGATAACTGTCTATAAATATTATTGTTTTTGTTTACAGTCACTGGAAGACCTTGTTTCCCCTACTGATGCGGATGAGACCTCTCCTCATACGGAGGGGGGTTCTCCTGACTCCTCGACAGAATGGTCTCAAAGCGTTCCAACATCCGCAGTGTACGACCACAACCAAATGTCCAGCACTCTCCCTGACCATCAACAGGTGGGGTTTCGTCTGTAGACCAAAAAGAATCCCTACTTAACATAACCATTGCATTGTGGTGGTGTATTCTAAAAAACATGAAAACACTGCTGTTAAAATTAACGTAAACAATTTTGAAAGTACTTATTTTCACTATTTTAGACATTTATACTTATAAATTTCTCATGCTTTAAATTCAGCTAAAGCTAAATGTGCATTGATTGTAACATGTAGTAGGCTGTGGATTAGGTTATGTTATTTTATTTGTGTACATGTAGTTTATTATTTAATTTTTTATTTTAGATTACTACAGAAAATGAGACCAACTCAACAACACCATGGATAGTGGCAACCGTCACCACTTTAACAGGTAGCTTAAAAGTTTATATAATTTTTCTTGGAGTAATTTTGTTTCTTTTAATTGTCTTAATTTTGGTGTTCTTATTAAAAAAAAGTATTACTATCAATCAGACTACATTCCAGTTAAGAACGATGATTCTTTATATATTGAAATGGATACCATAACTAGTTAAATTATTTCTTTTCTTGTAGTACTTCTGGTGATAGCTCTCATTTGTTTGGGGAAGAAATGTTTGAGGAATAGTAGGGGAGGGTTAATTGAGCATGGTCTTCCTCTACAGGAGATTCCTACTGCCCCTAAATATAAGTACTATTAGGATAAAAGAAATAATTATTAATTTAAATTGTAATTTCAATATCACTGCTTTTAACTCTTTTTTTTTTACTTACAGTGATATTCTTTCTAATAGGTGGATTTATTGTTTGGAGGAAAAGACATCCTCAAAATATTTCAAACTCTGAAGATGAACTCTATAATAAAGCCTGGTACAATTTAAGTAGTGACAATTTATAAAATTTGTATTTTTTTTTATTTTCTTGTAGAGCAATTTCAAGTTCTAATCTTTACTATGATTAGTGTATTAGTGGTTTTAAACCGCATTCATAGACTTTTGAAAAATGCTATACCAGCTTTTAGAAACTTTATCCCCCCTGTAAGACAGCTTATTAACCCTCCTCAACATCAACCACTACACCAAGCAGCAGTCCAACCTATACCACCTGCAGTACACCAGGAAGTCATCCTACCCTTACCAGCACCTCCACTCATTTTAAGAAGAAGCAGCAGACAGTCCATACCACCCAACAGACTTAATTTGTGATTAATTTGTGTATTATGGTTTTTTGTTTGTTTGTTTTCAAACCAAACTTCTATATAATTTGTGTAATTAAGATGTACCTAACACTACAGAGGGATAACTCTGTAAAATCAGCTAAATGTTTTAATTATGATATGTATTTAAGGGCATTGTAATAAGCTTCTCAATGGTTGAAATTAGTGTTTGTTAAACTGTTATATACCCAGTGTAATTTTTATGAAGAAATGGTTGGTTCAAATATTTTGAAATTTTTATCAAAGGTTCAAAATAAATACCAAATTTATTTTAGTTAAGGTGTTGGATACCACCTAAATTATAAAACTATGAATAATACCATTGTAAGACTAGCTTTATGAATCATATTGCTTCATTAAGTAACTTTATATACAAAAATGTTTAAAGTATTTACCTGTCCTTTAAGATATCTAATGCTATCTGCAGCATGTCTCGGCTTTGCACACTATTAGCTGTATTGCACTGCTGCATCAATTCTCCCAGAAATGTCTCACTCATTCGTATGAGACATCCTATTCTAGTTTCCCTCCTTTCATGCAACAAAGCATGATATAGTGCAGAAACATTAAATTGTGTACTACTAAATGTGTTGATGGGTTGCTGACAGTACCAATTCTTCATTTCTTCAAACAACTCAGGTTGTATTGAACACTTATAACACGCGAAAAAATGACTCCCCACTACTGGCACATGCTGAGATACAAAATTAGTCAATTGAGAAATAAAGTTACTGATTGAAGCACGATGATCCATCATAAAGTTTTCTAAATAGAATGAAAGTATAACATTTTTCCTAAATATTAAAGGACTTATTCTTCTCTCTTGGGGGGCTTTTTTTTTTTTTTTTTTTTATTATTATTGAAGGTTTTAACAAAGGAGAGTGATAATTTTCTATACATAAGAAAGACTCAACATCCTGTGTTTGACATGATTATAAATTATGGATAAATTGATACATTTTTCACTTAATTTCTCTCTTTAAATTTATTTTATGATGAAAATAGAGAATAAGTCAGATTTTTGAAATGATGTTACTTCAAAGGGTGTTGTTTATATTATACATATCAAGAAGTTTTGTATATGTTTACACAAGTCTGTTTTGTTATGTTAAGAAGAAGTTTAATTCAAATTAGAAGTAATATATGTTTATCTGTCTGATGTTCTCCATTAACAGTAAATCAGTTTTGAAACTTGATTGCAATTAAGACAATTTCCTCTACTCTACATCTAAAGATTGTTATACCTGTTTATCTATCAACAGTTATTTAGCTTGAGGCTTGATTGTAATTAAAAATATTTAGTAATTACACAGTATGATAACTTCTAAAGGAAGAAAATCAAAATATTTATGAAGCTTTACATCAGAGGAATTATCAGATATGATCTATCAGATTAAAAGATAACGTTTATTTGGTCTTAAAAATAATGTAAAAATATCAAAAATGCTATAGAGGTTGATGGGGAAACATTAGACAGACCTTAGTAGTATATGAAATGTTTATACTGTAATATAAAACATGTATATAGTCTTTGTTTTTCTTGTTATTAAGCAATATAGTTGTGATAATTTATTAAAGTTCATATTTCAAATCATGATAGTTGTACTCCTGATATCATGCTGTTATATATATTTAATATATTCATTTACAATGATAGTTTAAGAGAGGAAAATATACTCTATAAAGACAAGTTTTATATATAAAAAAAGTAGTGCTTATACTATAGTTTTGGTGCTAACTGTTTTATGGTGCTATGCATTCTGCCAGATTCCTATATAAAGACAAGTTTTATAAAGAGAGTAGTACACTACATTTTTACTAAAGTTTTGGTGCTGTGTATTCTTACATTGAAAAAATAAGCATTTACGGTTGTTAATCAAACCATGATACCTGTATATATTTTATCTATATTTTGTTACTTTAGTGCAACATTCCATCTTTTAATTTTTGCTTCATGCATGTTTTCATTTTAAACATGGAAACCATGTGGGTTATATTTTTATTTTATAACATAATTTATCTTCTATCACATTCCATCAAGTTACTTTTTATATTGTAGTCATTTTTAAAAACTAGAATCATCTAGTTAATCATATTACTATATGTAATCTTTTACATGTCTCTTTTAAGAAATCCATTCTTGTTAAAAAAAAAACATTTGTTTTAGAAGCTTTATAAAATTATATATATATTAGAAACAAACTCAGGGTTGTATGCTCAAATATTGGTTTTAATTCAAGTTTTTATATACTATACATATATTGTAATATTTATTTTTTATGCTAAAAATACTCAATCAGTTTTTGCAATAATGGTAATCTACACAAAATGTGATGTATACATAATGTATACAAGTTTTTGATAATAAAAATAATTTATTTTCTTCAATCTTTGTTTTTATCTCTTCTCAAGTTTCTGTAGTTTGTGTGTTGTGGAAAGAAAATGGATTCCAACCCCTTGTCAACAACCATCTCTCTCACATATGGGTTAACTCCAAGCAAATAAAAATTTAGACAAGCAAAAAACAACACAAAATTCTGCAATGTGGACAACATGGGCGACAAACGTACCCTGGTTACCAACCAATGTTGCTCTACCTTGCAACGTAGAAAACAAAATGGACGACAAACATACCCTGGTTACCAACCAATGTTGCTCTACCTTGGTCAAAAGTATGATACGTGGACCAAACATTCCACCATCACTAGCACAATGTTTACATTGCTCTACCTGCTCTACTGTTTTTTTTATCCCTATTCTACTACTACTACTACAGTATTAATGGGGATGAAAGTTTTGTCAGAAAGGGTGCAAAATACTTGCATCCTTCAGATGTGTAACAAAATTTTGAAAAAGAGGTAAGTTATTATTTTTACATATTATGATAATAATCCGGCTTATTCTTCAATCTATTTGAACGCCTCAGTGGTGCTTGAGGGGGTGGTGCAGGTGGTCCATTTATAACAGGTGGGAGTGCTGCTGGTGGTCCATTTAAAACAGGTGGGAGTGCTGCTGGTGGTCCATTTAAAACAGGTGGGAGTGCTGCTGGTGGTCCATTTATTACGGGTGGGATAGTCCGAGATTACTCTGACGTCCAACGGCTGTTTTGCCAGACAAGCTGGGGCCGTACGTGGGACGTCAGAGCTCGTCCAATATCAAAAAGTGGATATTTGCGCACCCAAAATAGAAGCGCTGCTTCGTGGCTTCTGGTTCCGACTAACAGCCTTGAAATTATATAAATCAGGCATCAATCTGTTCATTTTTCATTGATCTCTTCATTTATGTAAGTTTCACCTACCTGCCAACCTTTATTTTGACATATTTTATCAGTTTTCACAGAGTCCCATCGATTTAGACATTTTTAGCTGTTGCACGTTTATTGTCGTCGTCTTTCAGAGACAGATATATATTTAATTTATATAACAAAAACAAATGTCTAGCATACATTATTTACACGATACATTATTAAAATAGTTCATCCTTAATTGAGGTAACTGGTGATTGTACCTCATCTACAGATTGTTCACTTTAAGTTTCCAACATCTCATCCTCCTCCACCCCCACTTCTTGATTCCATGGGGGCTGGTTCAAGAAGTTGTCAGCCATTTTAGTTCTGTAAATTAAAAAAAATAATATATTTTTTTTATTCTAACAAAATTGATTTTCCTCAAAGTTCAGTATTTTAGAGTGATTTTACTTTTGAATCATTAATCCTACAAACTTTCCATCCCTTAAATGTTTACGAAGAATTTACGAAGCCTAACGTTATACATACAATCAAAACAATGGTTACACAGGTAGATATAATAATTTTGTCATTTGAAGTATGTGATAGATATTTTCGAAAAGATGTATACGATTACCTTAAATATCAATATTAATTAACGAGAACCGTATACTCCTTCTGGTTGATATTCAGTGAAAACATTCATTCTTAGATGAGTAAAACAAAGAAAGGTATTAACGACTTTTGACGAGCAACGTAGATGACTGAGAGATTACAGGTAAATATTACAGGTCATTAGGTAAAACGGAAGATAATTTTGTCATTTATAGTATATTCAAATTGTGTGTTGAAAAAAACACATTGCAGTCGTACAGGACATATCATGGTTGAACGTGCAAGCGCTGTAGAATCCAATTCAATTTGTTTGACATGTCTTCAATGTTAATCAGTGTCTCTTATTTACCATGTGTTAAAAGGGACATGTTTTATACGAAAAAGGCGTATTCAAACAGTAAACTGAATATATTTTGGTCATAATTTCATTATTATGAACACTATGCTTCATCCTCTAAACCCGTTTCTTAGACGTTGTAAAATACTGAAAAGATAAGTTAGTAGTTTTCAGAATCATACGATTGCATATAATTTGCTTGTAGATTAAACAAATACGATTATATCCGGGTCACTCAGGTAAGCTGAAAATAAGTTTGTCATTTATAGTATTATACAACTACATCCACGCTACATTTAAATATGACCTTTGGCAGCCACAGTGGCAGGATGTTACTGTGTTACAATTTAATTTGGGTTTTAAGCATCCCAAATTTACAAGTTAAAATTCATTTAGGTCACTGCAATACCAGGCCGATGTAGGCCAATTCATTTTCCTGTAAATGTAAAGCAAAATTATATCCGGTTGAAATTTGATCCGGAGGAAAAAATGTCACAGTAGGTGTTGTTATTTTTTTATCCGGAGGAAACTATTTCCCTGGGATATTTTATCCTTTGCCGTGAAATTCTATCTGGGTAGTTCACTTATTGAATAGTTATTAGAAAAAAATTATCCTTTAAAAATACAATGAAATAATAATAGTGTATTTGAAATAAAGCGAAATTGTTAAAAAAAATAAATATTATGATGGGAAATAATTCACAAATTATCTTTGACAAAATTTCCTGAAATATTCAAGTCACTTTCATCCTTTTAAAAAGAAAATTATCATAAAACATAGGGAAGAAAATCAGAAGTAATTTCAAAGATCGTAATTGTGAAAATAATATCATGATTAAATAAGGTTAGTGAAATTCATGTAAAAGTGAGTTGTTTTCAGATCTCAGTACAAATATAAATTTAAAAGTAAGGTAGAAATATAGTTGCATATTGCTACTGTTAACAGTAATAGAAGAATTTGATTATGATGATATTTTTAACTATATAAATAGTTTGTCTGGACAGAGATGTAATTGTTGATTATATGGAAATCAGATAAATCATAGCATAACAATATATTGGAACAATAGCATGTTTAACAGCTGGATAGTTTTTACCTGTGAAATGTTACCCTGGCTACTTTTATGACTTTCTCACACATTAAATCGTCGTTCATTTCCAGACCACACAACTATAGGGACAGAATATAAACAAACAGAGACATAAATTCTACGTCTTCTAATTATAAATGATTACAGTTACAACACAGCTGCATTATACATTAACTTTAACGGTCAATCAGACAGTTTGCTATGCCTAAAGTTCACTAAAGCAATAAATCTACAAATACTTAACACTCTTTAATAAAGAAAATTAATGTGGACAATTAAATACCGATCTTAGATAAGAAATAAATATGCAAAGTTTCACCCTAGGACAAAACTTCAAGAAAATACGAAAAGAATATTTTCAAAATAACTGTTTTCTTGTTCAAAGAAAAAATAATTTCAAAATTAAAATGTGACTTTTTGTCCTACGACCTTCTGTCCTACATTCCTTCTGAATACAGACATTTCGTCCTCACACTGGGGGTACTCTATATGGTTTTGTCAACAGGTTGAGAAGGTCCTGAGAAATGGCGTCCTCCTTATGTGGTAATAACCACTGTGCCTGTACCATGATAATTTGACCACGATACTGAGGAAAACCATCAGGGGGGTCCTGTTTGGAGTCGATCATGACATTCAAGTGATTGGAAAGAACGTGACGACGCACGTTGCGTGTTGCAACATGAACGAACTTGCACGTTTTGAACCCTTGCAACTTATCTTTGAGGATCCGTAGGTGGCCTATTGAAAGGCTGAATTTCTGTCCCTATCGAGCACGCCCTCATTTTCCAGGGCAGTCCAATAAAGAAGTATACCGCTGTTCGAAACTCTACCCCCAAGGGTGACTTGGCAATGGAAATATGGTCACTTGGTCTTCTCCCGACCGGCAGTAAAACGCTTGGCTGTGCGGGATGTATTAAGTTCGCAGTCACGTCCGGTCAGAATGAGGACGTTAAATCGGATTTGTCGTGTTAAGAGAGTGCCACGCTCTTTGCACGTTAAGAACCTCTTTGAGAGCCCGTAGGTGGGCTGTTGTAAGGCAAAATTTCTGTCCCTATCCAATATACCCTCATTTTCCAGTGGCAGTCGAAATTTCCCCGACTATCATCCCTTATGGCCTCTATTATGACAAGACCTTCCTATTGTATTTATTGTGAACTTGTTCTCGTCCTGAATATGCATGAAATATTTGCAACTGGACATTAAGCAACCAACAAATGGCCTCTTATATAACGAGACATACTTATTGAATTTTTTCATTAACTTGTTCTCGTCCTGAACATGCATGCAATATTTGCCACTGAATGCTAAGCAACCAACAATCAATCATGTTACAACAAGACAACCTCTCATTGGACAGTACCGGTCCCTCTGGCTCGCTACCCCTGTCATTTTCTCTGTTTTACTCCTTGGGCATACATAGTATGCAGGCTCAGCTGCTACCTAGACTAGGTTGACAGCTTTTGGGATATTGGCGCTTCTCTCACTTTAAGTGTATCAACCAGTTTGGTTAGTTCGGGTTAAAAAAGAGACTTCGGCTAGCTTGGCCTCTGGAGGTGTCTTCTCCATCCTGTGGGTATAGAAGAACATCCTCACCACCTGCTCATCCACAAGGGATGGACTTCAACTATACATGATTGTTTTATTCAGACTCTGAAGTGTAAAAAGTACATTGGTTGGGACTTGATAAGTGTCATTTGGTTTTTGCTCTTTATTCGATGAAAACAAAGCAGTTCTTGATTTTTCTGTTCTTAGCATCAGCGAAAACTGCATTATTGCACCATTTCCTTCATAATGCGTACCCCTTAACATAATATATTGCCTCATCAGAATCTATCGCTAAGTCCAAGGTTGTGAATTTGACCATTATCGTACAACCTTCCTCAACTGTGATGATGTACTAAAAATTTTGATTATTGCAACAGTCTGATGGATAATTCGTTGATGTAAAACTTCCTACTGGTTCATTAAAAGTTCCTCCACACGTACCTGTGCTATCACTTAAATGCAGAAGTATTATGTTTTTCAAACGTTTGCGATACAGAAAGCTTTAAGATTCTTTTTTTTCTTTTATAGATTTAAGGAAGCGTTCTAATCTTTTGTTAGCATTAGAACGCTAAAAAAATAATTTATGAATAGGAGACAGTAATTTAGCGATTTTTATTGAATAATGTATATGCAATATTTTGGCGGATTCAGGGACTTATTTTTAAATAAACAAATGATTGTCAAATGTGAAATGTATTGCAATTTGCAATAAATAGTAGTTAAATATTTTTTAGGTGTTCAATTACCTATACTATAACTAATCTGTGAAGTTATATATATTTTAAAGTTTGTTTCTAAAAGCAGCTGATCGTTGGAAATCCAAATTAGAAACTGTCATAGTGGACCTAGTTTACAAAGTGAATACACAAAAATCGATATTTCCTACTTCAGGTTTACTGTTACAATGTAAAAATGGACGCTGTGTATCAAAAGACTACAATTATGAAAGATTATCGTTATAAATGAATGTGTAGAAGGTAATTCATACAACTCTTACATATATAAACGATTTTTTATGCGGTTTATTTGAAAATTACTCCGCATAATACCCGAGTCGCGAATGACAATATAAAATGTGCTACGAACTCGCGGTAAAATCATTACTAAAATATTGCGGGAATTATGAAATACAAAAATTATCTGCACAAACTATTTGCATTAAACAACGTAATAACTTGTATCTCGAAAGTAAATTAAGTTAAATAGCTTTGGCACAACACTGTCAAATATAGAATTCCGTCCGCGGAATTAAATATGAATAATTTTACATTTATCAAGCTTTTTGCAAAAGTTAATCATGAATTCAATCAATATTAGCACTAACCAAAAATGAATCATTAAATGAAAAATTTAATTAACCTCTTCCCTCAAAATCTTTAAGAAACATTTCTTATTCATACAAACAAAGACATGCGCATTAAAATAATATTAAATTTTTGAAAAAAAATGTTTATAGAAATAAAATGTTTATCAGTAGTAAAGTTTTCTTTTCATTGGAAGTGTCACTACACTTTTAATTTTCTTTGTACAAATGTTTTCATTTTCTAATTTCTTTTCAGCTGACTTAAACTCTTTCTTTAGCTCTTTTTTTTCTCTTTTCAATTTTTCTATAAAATTTCCAAATATCAGGCATTCATATTTGTGTCTTTTCTCCAATTCATGTATTTCCTTCTTGTGGTTTTCTTTCCTGTATTCTTGCTCCATTTCTTTTATTTTGTTTTTAAGTTCCTCAATTTGTTCATCCCTTTCATCTACATGTACATTTATCTCTACTTCCACAATGGCAAATAAAGGCAACAGTAGTATACCGCTGTTCAAACTCATAAATCCATGGACAAAAAACAAAATCGGAGTAACAAACTAAAACTGACAGAAACGCATAAATATAAGAGAACGACACAACACTACAATGTAACTAACACACACAGAAACGGACCAAGCATCAGACAAAATCCCACGAGAATAACAAATAAAACATCAAAACCAAATACATGAATTTGGGATAGACAAGTACCGTGACACGTCTTATCCCAATGTCAATTTACACTCAAAAATAAGAGAAAACAAACGACGCAACGTTAAATTGTAACACACACAGAAACGAACTATAATATAACTATGGCCATATTCCTGACTTGGTACAGGACATTTTTAAAGGAAAAAATGGTGGGTTGAACCTGGTTTTGCGGCATGCCAAACCTCGCACTTTAATGGCAATGTTAAATATAACATAGAAATGACAACATAATATTACAGGACTACAATACAAATAAATAGGAAAACGTATTAGACAAAGAAACACATGATCAATGAATAACAAAAAGCATCAGGTTTAAAATTTAATACGCCAAAAACACGCCTCGTCCACACAAGACCCACCAGTGACGCCCAGATATAAAAAATCGAAAGCGAAAAAAAGTACAAAGTTGTACAGCACTGAAGATCAAAAGTTGAAAAAGGTTGTGTCAATACGGCTAAGTTTGTATGCTTGGGATAAGAACATCATAATTATTTAGAACAATTAATGCTATTGCAAACAGTAAATTTTATCAAATGAATATAACAGATATACATAATGAAACTGAAGTATTAACTCATTACATAAAACAAACACGAATACATAATGAATGAACAAACACGAATACATAATGAATGACCAACACAGAATAGACACACCCGACTCAGTCCAGGCCTCAACGCAGTAAATATGAAAATGACGTCACATACGACGGTGAAAAAGCATTGAAAATTACGTCACATACGATGGTGAAAAGGCATTAAAATTTGAACATATGAAATTTCTGAAACAGCAGAAAAATTACGTCACATATGAGAAACTAAATCTCAAAAGTAAGATAGAATTAGGACTGATTAAAGATTAAAAATAGAACTAAATACTGATATTGCATTTAAACACAATGCATATTGCAATACTTATTAATAGCAATTAACTATAATATGTATATGTGCAGTTTGTTATGAATCCTACTTCAAACTTAAATTATCGTACAGATTATGTTGACCAAAATTAAATCTAATAAATGACGGCGGTGATTAATTTTTGTTTCCATAACACATAAATATAATAGAAAAGACGTCAACACATTTGACAAAATCCGATGAGAATTACAAATATAACATTAAACATTTAAACTAAATACATGAGTTTGGGATAGACAAGTACCGTAACACGTCCCATAGCAATGCGAATCCACACTCAAGAAAACAGTCACAATCGGGAATAAGTCACGTTTGGTAATTAAAAGATTAGACGACATAATGACAAACCACAATCTACCATGTGGTAAAAATGTCCTTAGCTAGTTTGGTTAAACACACATCGTATGGATCCACCAATTCGTGATGGTGTCCATAAAATTTACGGAGGGTCAATATTAATCTGTCCTCCTCATAACTTTGTTGGAGAAGTTTCTGCGTAAGTAGCACACTCCTGTATATGAAGTCCGTATAGTGTGAACAAGCACGTGAATAACGTATCAATTGTGATATGTAAACACCATACGAAGGGGCAGATGGTATGTTACTGCTGAGAAATGGGAAATTGATAATTGGGAAGTTGAAATCGTCCCGTTTGTCATAGATTTTCGTGTGAAGTCGTCCATCTACGTCAATATTGAGGAAAAGATCAAGGTATGAAGAAGTCCTTCTAGCATCAGTAGTATCCTTAATTTCAAGTTCACTGGGATATACGAGATGTAAGTATTGGCTGAAGTATGGGTTATCCAATGATAGAACATCATCAATATATCGGAAAGTAAAATTAAAGAATTTCGCAAGGTGCTTTTTTTTTTGTCTTTTAGAAGGTTTTGAATGAACTCTTTTTCCTCGCTGCTGGTGATTTCTTCATCATAATCTGGAATGAATTCTTCCTCAAATTTCTCTTTAATTTCTGATTTAGTGTTGAAGGTGTAATCAAGGTTGTTGTTTTGATAAAACTGTCACTACCAATCTTTTCGTTATATTGGTTATATTGGTTTGCAGACTTTTGAAAGGTATGTACAACAGAATCCTCTCTGAGAGGCTTTCCTGTCATGGCATTAGCATGATGTCTCCATCTACCCTCAGTAAGTGCCTTAAAGTTGCAGATATTGCATAGATAGGGAATTTGGTTGTTTGGAGTATGTCTAAACATAAAGTGTTGCACAGCTCCTTTCTTGTTTATATGTTCAAAATTACAAAGCCTACACTGCCATACTTTGGTTCCTGTGACGTCTGACATTCTATAAAGATTAAAGAACATGTTAAGTACCTAACATAAGAATGAATGAATGTTTATACCATAAATTTGCGCCCCCCCAAGGGTGACTGGGGTATAGAAATATGGTCACTTGGTCTTCTCCCGACCGGCAGTAAAACGCTTGGCTGTGCGGGATGTATCAAGTTCGCAGTCACGTCCGGTCAGAAGGGGGACGTTAAATCCGAAGCCTCGTGTAAAGAGAGTGCCACGCTCTTTGCACGTTAAAAACCCTTGCAACAACTCTTTGAGGGGTCCGTAGGTGACCTGTTGCAGGGCAAAATTTATGTCCCTATCCAATATACCCTCATTTTCCAGTGGCAGTCCAAATTTCCCCGACCTTCATCCTAGATGACCTCTATTAAACCAACCTACCTATTGTATTTATTGTTAACTTGTTCTCGTCCTGAATATGCATGAAATATTTGCCACTGGACGTTAAGCAACCAACAATCAATCAATCAAAAACAAAAAAAATGTTTTAAAATTTACAGATTTGGTCCAAGACCACAATTGTCGTCCACGAATAGTCCCTAGTGTTGACAGTGGGTTACTTGCCATTAATTTGTTTACCCCTTTTTAATTTATTTCTCCATGTTTAATGCCTCAAATTGCAAGAAAAATGGGGGGGGGGGGATTACACTGATGTTTAATGCCTCAAATTGCAAGAAAAAAAAAGGGGGGGGGGAAGTACACTGTAATTTTTTTTCTCCAATCTCACCATGATATGGTTTACAATGCGGACAATAAATTAATTCGTCAGGAATAGTACCAAAATGAGACAAATGTTCATTTATAATGACACCAATTTTGTAGTTGTGGGTGACTCTCTTACCCAAATGAGGTAGCTATCAATAGCTATTTGATCATGATCTCTGTCCCAGCTAATTGCTGTATTTGTGAAAGATGTGGTGTTCTCCAAAAGATATTTATTAAAGTTGTCATTTTCAGTGTCTGCCTTTCTCCTGACAATGTTCCCAAATTTTGATGCTGTTAGGCGCCCTCTACGCACGTGTTTACAAAGAGGGTATTTATGTTGCTCTCTTGTAGGCTTTGTTTGGTTCTTAATTTTCAGATACATTTTACACATAAATATTTGAAATGGATTGATGAAATTTGCAAAATTATTTGTATCCCTATGCTGAGTAAATTTTAAAGTTTGTCAGTTTCATAGTAATTAGTTCAAATATATACTAGTATATTATATATAAAAATTGATAAATAAATTAATGTGTATTAATTGATGTGTGGCTATCAACAATGTTCGTCTTGGGGAGATGAGTTTTACTGTGATATAATGGAGGAGGTCGGACTTTATCATCACGTCGTCTTTCTCCAATGACTTCACTAAAGCTCATTAGACGCTTCTTTCTAAACAACAGATCCTCAAATATTTCTTGAACATAACCTAAAAAATAATAAATTGTTCATCTACAAAGTCTACAAACAATTCTTCATGAACATTATATCAACTCAAAATTTGTATTTGCTTAAAATGACACCCGAGATAAATGTTTCTGATAACAAAATCCTACATAGTTATCAAAGGTACCAGGATTATAACTGTTAATATTTTTATTGCGCATATGTAAACCCACAAAATCCTGGGATGGAAATGCATCTCTAATAGCTGTCACTACATATGATGGAAAAATTCTTCTATTTTTCTTTCCAAGTTTGTGCCAAACCCATCTTACAAATCTTCTGTATGCCAAGTATCTATAGGTCCTTCTGAGTAAACTGGTTTCTTATGAAGAGTTGTCTCATTGGCATTTATACCATACCTTCTATTCTATATTAATATATCTTAATAATACATCTATAAGTGGTCATTTCTATATTAATATAACTTAATAAATCATCTATTAGTGGTCATTTCAAATTTGGTAATTTGTTTTCTGCACTTGAATCGCACCAAAACGAAAACATATATCTGATTTGTTTTTTAATAATCATTTAATAATTTTAATAATCCACTTTAAATTATCCCCCACATCTGGGGTCTCTTTATTGTTCATATCCCCTACTACTCTGCTCTGTAAAGGTCTTCTGCTTTTGGTGGAGCATCTATCTAAATATGTCCCATTGAATTTGGCTTTGTACTCTTTGAACTTGGAAGACTGCCAAGAGGGTTGATGGGTTGTAAAACCCTCTTGGCATTCTTCATCTGAGGACATATAAACTGGCTTTGAAGCCTCTGTAATCTTGACCTTCTTAAATGCACTTAGATCATGCTTTTCAAGGGCTATCAGTCTTCTTTTTGCTTTCTGGAAAGAAATAAAAAGATTGAACATATGGAAGTGTAACATTTAAAAGATTCATTTAGTAAATACAATTTTCTGTAAGAATTAAAAATAATGTGATGTTTAGTTACGTACAGTACTGAAACAAAGAATCGGGTTTGTATGTTGATAACTATAATACATTAGTCATTATCATTATATTAAGGATATCAAAGAACCTCAAGAAATCATTTTTTGTTGAATCAAACTAAGTTTAATTTTGGACCCTTTGGATTTTAATGTAGATTAATTTAAAAACAGGAGCCCTAAAAATCTAAATACTTTGAATGGTTCGGCATATAAAAGAACATCTATAATTCATTTTTTTAATGAAATCAAACAATGTTTTATTTTGGGCCCTTTGGACCTCATGTGAACCAATTTAAAAAAGGCCCAAATTCTAAAACTTGAAGCACGGTTAGATTCAGCATATTAAAGAACCCCAAGAATTCCAGATTAAAACCCCATGTAATTGGTCAAGAAATAAACAATTTATTCAAAGTTATAAGTATAAGATAAGTATTGTTTTTTGCCCCTTATTCCTTAACAATATGGGCCATAACCCTCAAAATCAATCGCAGCCTTCCTTTTTTGGTATGGAACCTTGTGGTAAAATTTCAGAAAGAGCCATACACTTACACATGTTACACACAGGTTTTTGTCTGAACACATAGACTAATGCTTACTTTGACCCCTTTTGGGCCCCTTGTTCTTAAACTGTTTGAACTAGAACCTCAAAAATCAATCCCAACATTCCTTTTGTGCAAACCGGGTTTCAATTTCATAGAGAGCCATTGACTTAAACTTAAGTTATTATCATGAAAGTTTCTTCAGATGATGCTGATGTTGACGACGACAACGTGATACCAATATACGACCGTTACATTTTTGACGGTGGTATAAAAATTTAAGATAATT
Organism: Mytilus edulis; assembly: GCA_019925275.1. Classification (NCBI taxonomy): domain Eukaryota; kingdom Metazoa; phylum Mollusca; class Bivalvia; order Mytilida; family Mytilidae; genus Mytilus; species Mytilus edulis. The sequence goes on along the minus strand of CM034354.1, from coordinate 89,311,390 downwards.
AAGAAACTCTGAAATATAGCTCATTGTTTCTTAATTGAAACCAGAATTAAATGGTGCTTGCACACTGTTAATTCTAAAATCAAAACTGACCATCCTGTCAGCACAATAAGCTAAGGATTTGCACGCTTTTCTTACTACACCAAATGCTTTAATTTTTCTCTGATCATTTTTTTTGCAAACACAATCTAGAAACTGTTTTGTCAGACAAAGGATTGGTCAGAGAAAGATGGACAGACATAATAATTATGGTTATTTGGCCAAATTGTGATATAAATGTGACAGCAGTGTTGTGATTGACACAGAACTGTACTACATCAAGGAATTGACAGTAACACAGCCTCTTTATGGTTTACTTTTACAAATTTGACTTGGATGGAGAATTATCTCATTGGCACTCATACCACATCTTCTTTAATATATCTAGATAATTTTATGTAGATTGCAAATTTTTTTTTTTTTACCTCTGATTCATGTACATGTAAAATTAATAGTAATTGTTTTCTCTCATTTTTATATTTGCAAAATGATTACTTTTAGAACCTATATGGCTAAGAAATCATACAGCTTAAATAATTTGCGACAAATAATGATAAAGAGCACAATGAAATGGGAACCAAGAAAGAAGTTTATAGTTTGACCATATATGGTTATATGTCTAAAACAATTAACAAGATTGCAAATATTTGCCACTGGACGTTAAGCAACCAACAATCAAGCAATCAATCAAGATTGCAAAGACCAGGAACAGCCGTATTGAATATGTCAAAGGCCAAGAGTGTATTTGTTTATTTGTTTCTTAGTATTTTTTCATTTAAATTCCTTTTTATTTCGATTTTTCAGGAATTGATTATATACTAGTAAGCTGATTTTATTTTTATATACCAGTAAGCTGATTTTATTTTTTAATCCTTTTGTCTATGTTCTTCAGGAGCTTGCTATTGTGTTACATGAATAAATCCTTCTTAATGGCATATGTCATGTCTGACAGCTATCTATAATACTAAAATTACGAGGTACAATTTGTCAGCCGTCATCACGTAAAAACGACGAATCAAAGAATTCAACTTTATATATAACTAATATAGTACAAAGGTGTAGATTAAAAATTACACCACTCCAGGCCCTTTTGTTTTCCACTTAATTAATATTGCCAATAATTAAGAAGTTCCGGGTCGAGTCCGACACCGATACCAATAGTATATTTACCTGTTACCTGTTACCTTATTTGTACGTTCCGCATCTGACAGGCACACCACCGAACGGTGTATTCAGGATTAATATGCTATATACACGGGTCATATTCACAGGGTTGACACTACTAGATTGTCAAATTGTTACTGGCCTATTGTAGCATTTTAATCAGTAAAACTTTCTAAGATAACAATACGAATACTAAAAATCTGGACTAAAATAAGGCGTATAGGTACAGTTTTCAATTTGTTAGCGGGCATGACGTAAAACAGCGAATCAAAGAATTCAACTTTATTTATCTAATATAGGACAATGCTGTTGATTAAAAAATATTCCATTCCAGGACCTTTTGTTTTCCAACTAATTAATACTACCAATAATTGATAAGTTCCAGTTCGACGGATTCAAACAGAAAGATTTGAAAGCAGAGAAAACTGCGTATCTCATGATAATCGGCATGACTTTATCAGATGACAATACTAATATCAAAATAAGGCTTGCGCATAGTTATTTACTTTAATTCAGTCACGGACCCGCGATATCACGGGTGTGTTCTAGTTGTTCTTATGTTTACCTTCTGTTTCCTTGGTCTCAGTGAATATAAAGCTGCATCCTGGTCTAAACTTTCTACACATTTGCTTACATCTTCTTCTTTATCACGTTAGTGTCCCATCCAACCTATGAATCATACATTAATATCAAGAAAATATAAATTATTACTTACATGTGCAAGTTGAAAAAGCCTCTGTCTTCTCTGCTTCAAGCTTTATTCAGCATAATTTGTACAAATAGATGGTACTGGAGCAGATGTAGTGCCACAAGTGGGTACATAACTAAAAGAGACAGAACTAGGTTGTTCCAACGTAGAAGAGCTGGTACAAGTGGGGTAGAACTAGGTTGTTCCAACGTAGAAGAGGTGGTACGAGTGGGTACAGAACTAAACGAGGCAGAACTAGGTTGTTCCAACGTAATATTACAAGGGGGTGCAAAACTGGAAGAGGAAGGACAAGGAACAGGAATAAAAGATATACCACTGGTCGTGCTGGTGATAGTAGGCGAAAAGCTTGCAGGAATAGAAGGCAAGTGGAATCTGCTCCTGAAAAAAATAATAATGGATTTCAGGAATGTTGCTTGTCTAACAAATTTATGCATAACAAAAATATACAAATGCAAATGTAGCAATAAATATAAAAATGCCTAACAATTACGTTTCCATTACTTACTGACTTTATGTGAACCATCTTTTCTAAATCTTTATGATAAAGACCTTAAAAGGAGCATTGTGTGTCAATAGTTATCAAAGGTACCAGGATTATAATTTAGTACGCCTAACGCGCGTTTCGTCTACATAAAGACTCACCAGTGACGCTCATATCGAAATATTAAAAAGCCAAACAAATACCAAGTTGAAGAGCATTGAGAATACAAAATTCCAAAAAGTTGTGCCATATACGGCTAAGGTAATCTATGCCTGGATTAAGAAAATCCTTAGTTTTTCAAAAAATTCAAAGTTTTGTAAACAGGAAATATATAAAACATCAAATTCATGTTCAGCATTTTGACTTTAACTCAATTATAACATACTTATAAATCATTACCTTTACCTGTATAAGTTTTTTTTGTGAGTCAAATCAGTAAAGGAAATTTGTTCTCCCCAAGTTGCAGCATTGCTTCAGTTTCGATGTTAGCAATTATTCCTTTTAATAACTGACCATGTCTTTCATATGCTTAGTTTTTCATGACTAGTTTTGTTTTATCTCACCTGTAACTAACTCTATTTTTCTTTGCAGGAGGTTCAGGGGCGATTTGGTAATAATCCTGCATGGACTCCATCAGCTCGTAAACCTACGAAATTGTTGCTCTCTTTTGGCCATCTAGAAAGACCGAAGACAAAAATAAACATTTTTATGAATAAACAAAGGGCAATTCCATAAATAAATAACCATCAGTCCTTTTCTGTAACAAAATTGTTGTAAGTTGTAAATATTGTTGATGACTAACAAACAATTTCACTCTAACATTTATTTCTGTATAAAGGGCAACAATACTACTTGCTGTTCATTAGTTTAAAGGTTTTAAGACTAAAATTATAAAAAGAAAAAACAAATGAAAAATGGGGTGTACTTTAAACAAATGATTAAGCTGCAGACTGCCAGATGTTACTAAGAAGATCATACATGCATTTGCTTTCTTTGTTAGTGTGGGGTTGTTGTTTTTAAAAGAAAAAGAAAACAAACAAGAAAATTTATGCTATAATGATAGTTTTATACTCAATCAGGACCATAAAACCATCTTAGCTACCCAAGTATTATGATCTAGTCCCCCACTCTCCATCCTTTATAGAATAAGGCAACATTTGTGGTAACATTGTTGCGCCATCTATCGATTTGGTTGATAAAAGTCACACCCATAACATTATTCTTGAACAATGGAAGCACTTGAACAATCTTCAGTAGTAGCATCCAGAGTTGACAAACAATTGCCATGCATGATCCTAAAATATATGTTGACGTTCAAACATTTGCTCAAGAAAAATACATAGAACATCTTTGAGTTTGTTAAGAACATTTAAAAGTCGCTTAATATGGTCATATGTTTGTGTTTTTTTTTGGGGGGGGGGTTGGGGGGGGGGGGGGTAAAGACTTGTGGCACAATCAGCCAGTGGCAATAGTTTATCTAGATTTTCTACATTTAAATGTTATCATTTAAAGGTTATTTTTGATTAGATGCAGCCACTTATGGAAAAATGTACCTTTGATATTAAGAACTACAAATATAACTTACTCTTAGGGTGATTAAGTGATGCAAAAGGAACACTTGTGTCTTTCCACCACTGTGGACAATTTTCTGGATTGTCAAAGAAATTTTTCATTCTTCCTGTACCTAAGAAATAAATACAAAAACATTAAACAAGTAATTTTTAACTTCTTGCTACGCATTTTGATTTGTTACATTTGTACTACAATTATATGTAAAGGTATCTTCTTAATGGCATTACTTGGTTAGGCCAAAAATTGAGAATAAATCAAAAGCAATGACACATTATGTAAAATCAATGCATATTCATTTGGCTGTTTCATTATTATGATCAATACAGTAAAACATTTTTTTTGTTTTTGTTTTCAAAGAAATTGAAATGTATCTATTCTTATTTATTATATAATTAAAAATATTTCGTATGATTGCCAATGAGACAACTCTCCACTTAAAAGAATATTTGTTTTAGAAACACAGATCACTGCACAAACTTAAAAATCTACTGTGGATTCATTACTGTTCCAGGAATACAATTTTTCATGGATATCAAATATTAAAATAAAATAATAATTCAGAGGTTTAATAAAGAAGAAATTGTCTTCAGGTTGTTCCGTAATAAGTATGTTTTTTACGGATACCTTGCATTTTATTTGTTGGACATACAACTGCTCCAATCAAATTTCTGATTTCTCCCATGTCCATGTCAAAACAGTGTTTTGTTGAGGCATGACTTACACTGTCTGAAACTGCTCCTCTAACATCTAAAAATAAAATTTATATTTTAAAGTAGCTGATACACAAAAATGCTAGATCAGAAAACGCTGATATTTTTTTTGGTACTTTCTGAATAAAAATGTGGCAAATATCTGTCCACGATAGAAGGAAAAAAAAATTAACAAAAACATATCAGTTAATAGAAAGTTGAAAAGTGTACAAAATGTATAATTATTCTCCATTGAATGAAGTTAGTATAAAGAAAAGTAAACTTTAATACAGCATGTCATCCATGTGTACCGTTTCAAAAACAGATTTATACACTGCTACTATAAAAAAAAATTGTAATAGTATGAAATTGAAGTTGTTTACCTTGTGGTTGCAAGAAAACATTCTGTGAAGTAACCACTTCCTTATATTTGTCTTTAACTTCCATCGAGCTTGGGATGATTCCCTGTTGAAACTTTCAGTGTCTGATGATGATGAATAGGTACTGAGTGTAAAAATAGGAGGGATGTATTCGATGGATCGTAACGAACCAATTCTAGGTACTGTTGGTCTTGGGGGGGGGGGGGGGGGGGGGGGGTGGATATTCCTGGAATTGGAATAATGGTTGGCAGTTCAAAGGACGGAGTAATGTCTAGTGTTTGAGTAATTTGTGTTGTTGCGATTGCATCCTGTTGTGATTTGGTTATTGGTAGATATGGCTGTTTCTGCTATCTGCTTCTGTAAATCATTTTGCATACAACCAGTGAAATGTTGGCAACAAATACACCTGACACTGTCCAGAATACTGCAAAATAAAAATAAAAAACATTTATATTCATTGAAAAACTTTTGTATAACCTTACCACAATAAATTGATATTGTACTTGCCGTGACAGAATATAAGGTTATTTCTTTTTTTATACTGTTTAGTTGATCAAATACCAATTCTCCTTTTCTTGTGCAAAAGTACAACCTATAATGTTAAACCCTCATCCACATTTATGTATTAAACCCTTAATTAACATTTGAGAAAATATTATTTTCTATTTGGGTTAAACAAAACTACAGAACTTACATATTCAGTGTCGTAAATCTATAGCTATAGAACTGACAAAACATGTGATAATCTGCCAGATCATTTGTATTGCCATGGTCTTTACTTGATACAGACATTTCAATTGAAATGGTTATTTAAACATCTTAGATAAAAGTTTTTTTTTGATGTAACTGTAATGAATGTTCCATCTTCTCAAAATAATTCCCCAGGTCTTAGTTCTGTTCTAAAATTATGAAAAAAAATAAAACACATTTAAATTACTTAAAAAAAGTTATATCTTAAATTATTTTTATTAGTCATGAACAACACAAAAAGTCTTACTCAGTGTATGTGTGTCAGATAACCTACATTGTCAACAATATAAAACAGAAACTTTACTGTTAAAAATGCTTTATTTTTGAAAGATCTTATAATTTTATATTTTAGGTAAACAGTCACTTTCTATTTTTACATATCACCTTTTAGTATCATTACCTGAATGTGTTTCTTTGCTGTTTGTGGTCAACAGGGCTGTTGTGGTAGGCAATGTTTCTTTGCGGTCTGTGGTTAACAAATCCATAGTGGTAGGTCATGTTTCTTTGTGGTATGTTGTGGTTTCTCTTATTAGAGGTTTCCCAACATCTTACGAACGGACGAAACTCGACGAACGTATCGTTATGGAGCGGTCATTGTGTGCAGTAAAATATTTTTAACGATATTGTAGCATGTTTAAAGACAACAATAAACAATTAAATACTCTTTTTGCAACCTTGCATTTTATTGTTTTGGTTAAAGATTAGTGTTCTGATTGATTTTCTGTTGTTGAATGTTACGTATTCATACGTTGAGTTTCGTTAGTTTACATGTCAAATATATGCGTTTGATTTATCTCCCTTACCCATTAAAAAAGAACATTGTTTTTCTAATGCCGTTGTTAAATAAAACATTGCATCGTGTGCCACTGTGCATTTGATTTATTTATGTTTTGATTGTGGTTTAACGCTCAGTGGCAGGAATTTAAATCAATGCATATCACAATATTAGCATTTAGTTTCCCTTTGTTAAAGGATTGATAAGTTATTGAGATGATAAAACTTTAGTATGTTTCATTTATTATATCAACACGTCTTTGCGCTAACCCAGCACAAAGTTCTACAACACATGATAGTTGCCATCTTTGGTGACGGTACAAGGAACCAATGACCCTAAATGTTTTCAATTCTTTCATGACATGCTCAACATAACCACGCCTGCTCTTGTGTAGTCTATTAAATTTTCTCATCCTCCTTTTTTCTCTCGCATCTGCCCGAAATATTTCGGCAGCCTTATATGGCACGATAAGAAGGGGAGTGTTTGGGTATATGCTGTCTCCTAAAATAAAGTACCCCGCTGGAAAGTCTAAAGGTAAACCAGGTCCAATTGGTCCGAGTTGGTGATATGCATGAGCGTCATTTTCAGTCCAAGAAAGCCAGAATGGATATAGCAAATATTCTTTTCATTGTCAATTATCACCTGAAAAAAAAAAAAAAAAATAATATGTATTTACTTTTTTAAAACAATAGTTTTCATATGGAATTGAACATTTTTTCATACCAAAGTAACCATAGTACAATTTTAAGATTTCAACCAAATGGTCATTTTTCAATCTGTTTGCATATTCTTTTTAACAGGTTAAATGTATACATTGACCAGTAAGCAGCAGGGTCAATCAAGTTCGAGTACAATAAATATCATTTTTTTTTTAATATTGTTAAATTCATTTATAACTGATGATCGCTTTCCTGAGTTCAACTCCAGTGCAATACTGGCATACTCCCAAAGAAATACTTCTGCTCTGGAGTCATCTTTTTCAATTTTTAGGTGGCCAACTAACGACTGCTGGAATGGTAATCAGCGGGATGACTTCTTCTTGGTTCCATCCTCTTCTTCCAGCTGGGAAAAGTGGCATGCCACCTTTCCCAAGGAGTTTCCGTGCCCGTTCACTTGCGGTTATGTTGTTGAGAGTTATACAATCTTCGCCCTGATCTTCTGATGCCTCCAGTTCCATTCTTTTACTTTCTTCTTCTTCCTGTTTCCTTTGTTCTTAACCCTTAAGTCTTATTTCCTCATCCTCATATCCTGTTTCTGTTTTTCCTTTCTCTTTTGCTCTGCCTGCTTAAGTCTTAGTTCCTCGTCCTGTTTCTGTTTTTCCTGTTTCTTTTGATCTTCCTCCTTCTGTATCTGTGTTTCCTGCTTCTTGCGTTCTTCCTCCTTTCGTCTGATATCCTGTTCCTGTTTTTTCCTTTCTCTTTAGTTCTGCCTCCTTTCGTCTGACTTCATCGTCCTGTTTTTGTTTTTCCTGCTTCTTTTGTTCTTCCTCCTTCCGTCTGCTTTCCTCCTCCTGTTTCTTATGTTCTTCCTCCCTCCGTCTGATCTCCTCCTGTTCCTGTTTCTGTTTTTCCTTTCTCTTGTTGTGCCTCCTTTCGTCTGACTTCCTCGTCCTGTAATTGTTTTTCCTGCTTCTTTTGTACTTCTTCTTTCTGTCTGTTTTCCTCCTGTTCCTGTTCGTCCTCTGTTTATGTCATTTCCTCATCCTGTTTCTTGTCATCCTTTCCTTTCTTTATTTTCTTTGCCTTTTGATCCTAGTGGTTAGTCTTTTTCTTTCTTTTCTCTACATTTTTCTCTCCTTTCTCTGTCTTTCTACCCTTCTTCTGGCTTGTTGCTTTCTCTAGAATCTCTGATTCTTCATTGTCGCTGTCGTCTTCCAAAATAATATCAGATGTTGATGGTGTTTTCAGTTGTGAAAGAAGATTTGTGACGGCTTTTGTCTGTTTTCCTGGGAATAGTTCATCTGAAGTTTATATATCTGTTATATATTCCTCTGATATTGATAGTTTCCTAGCTACTACTGGAGTCTCTATAGACTTTAGTTTACCGTCTATAGAGATAGAGAAGGTATGTGATCCTGCATATTTTATGTTTACCAGTGCTGTCATCCTTCTTATCAGAGCATCAAGCATTTTGTGGTCTCTAAGAACCAAGGCATTCAAATGGATCATATAATATCTTATAGACACTCCAAGGTCCAATTTGAAAATGGCTGTTGAGTCCAATTGTCTATTCCCCAGTAACACTTCCTTTTTTTTTTAGCCGTGGCGTTTTCAGTTAATTACGATTTATAAAGGCAATATGTTGCAAAGAGAGTGCCTAACTCTTTGTTCGTTTACAATCCTTGCAACATATTGCGTTTATAAATCGACATTTCTGAAAAGTGCTTTAGTTGGATATACTGTGTGTGTGTGTCTTGCCGACTGGATATGGTAAATCTTTGATTTTCGAAGAATTGTCTTTCTTCTGCAGGGGTTTAAAAATGTTGTTACAGCTAACTAGCCCAGGACTTATTGGCAGGAGCACTTTACTAGCCCTGTTGGAAGAACTGCTAGTCCATCAAAACTGACCTCCTAGCCCTAGTATGCCTTAAAAATCAAGAGTTTGCTGCATAATACAAAGTGGGTGTCCTTTGTTTTGAAGGAGACATTATACACTGTATTTGATAATTTTTGTTGATCTGTTATTTATTCTTTTGGGGCTTAACCTAACTTAGTTGTTCCCACATTCAAAGCATACTTTTTATTGGCGTGCTTGGGGCAACTAACGGCAATATTCACAGAGCATTGTCTGTTTTTTTCATCAGCAACAACCAACCTTGCCAGGGGAATCATTGTGTCCCAGTTCTGCCAACTTTTCAGGAAGTGAATGCTTGTTTTTTTTTGCTAAATTGTAAAGATTAAAGAGAAAAAACAGTAGATCAAAGGAAAATTCCGCCAAATAAGTTGAACATGTGCGAGTCTCGCGCTAAAGACTTGACAGCCCTGCTGTCCTGGACACTATTATTTTTTTTCCGCGGCGTTTCCTGTCGTATTTAGCATTTTTGGGGATGAATTTTCAGCCTCGTTACTTCCTTCATCTACCATTTTTCGTTGAAACTGACGAAGTTCCCGGGGTTCCCGTACTAAAATATTAAGAAATATTTTGTTGTATGGTTTCGTGCTCAAGAGCTGTGCAACAAGACAGGTCAATACCAATCAATACATCATACCCCCAAATACCGTTAATTGGAAATCTCGGCACGATAAGCACTGTACAATACCCCAAGCCATGGTATGAGAAATCGATATTTAAAGTACGAGACTTGCAATCAACACATGATACCAGGCCACCCAGACATGCCAGAGTTATTTGTTCTATTTTTAAAATATGTACAACAGGACCTGTACAAACCAGTTCAAATTCTGGAATCCCGGATGACTTAATTGAATCGAAATGGCTAACATAGAATAGTGATAAAGTGATTTTTCACTTTCCATTTTGGAAACGTCAAGAATTTTTTGTTACTAGTCCGTCGGGCATATCGGATTACACATTTAAATTGCCCGAGGCGTAAATGATCTAGTCCCGGGCGTCGGGCTAGTGGATTTTTTAACCCCTGCTTCAGTAACAGAGTTGAAATAGAAGTGTCACCCCTGAATTCGATTATGTATGATGAACAGTTATGCCGGTATGAAGAACTTGCCATACATTTTAATGAACTTTTATATAAGAACAATGGAGCTAAGATAGCTTCAAAAGTCATGTTTGTGATCGGAAACCCAGAACAATTTGTCAACGAGCTTCTTAAAAATAAATTGAGTACTAATAGAATCGCTCATATAGTGGTTGAAGAAGCACATTGCGTGGTACAATGGGAAATATGCAGGTAGGTTAATGTAGGATTTCAATTATTTTTTTAAACCACCCCTTTTTTTTCTCATATTCATTTTGAACGAAAATAAAGATAATTTATGACCTTCTTGAATCGGGGTATCATTTATTAGAGTAGCAGGTAAGATTTGTCCGATTTCACACCTGGTGTCCGAAAGAGTCACGTGATTTTATGATATGTCCTATTCCCTGGGTAATCTAGCCAGTAGAACAAGTTTCCGCACTGAAAACCATGCCATAAAATTTAACCGAGTAATAAATGACACTTTATACTACACATTTATTGCTGATCGCTTTCTGAAAAATCATTTCCTGTTTTTTTAATGGTATCAAAAATACTTGTCCGTTGTTATTACCGTTGCCATAAATTATACTTCGTTGATATATTTCACGTACAATTTTCATCTGCGATCAGCAATTTTCTAATTGTGTAAATGTTTTTCTACAATTCTTGTGAACTTACTTTATATCAATGTTAAGGTAGATCATAAGTAAATGTTTTTCTACAATTCTTGTGAACTAACTTTATATCAATGTTAACGTTTATGATTTGTTCTACTCGTTTTTTTACTTCTCCATATATTGTTTTGAAGGTCGGACATAACTAACAAACGTTTAGGCGACTTGGAAAGGGAGGCAACATTGTGTCAACATTACCAAATGGCGAATGCGGGAATTTCAACATTAAAATAACACTCTTTATCTACGGCTTGATTTTCAATAAAAACGCAATATTTTTAGTGTGAATTAACTCTAACAAGAGTATTTACATTAATTTTTAAATTACTACATGATATTACTACCACAAATGACTAGGTTTCAATACAAAAAGGAAAAGAGGGAAGGGTTGGTTAAAATTATTTATGACTACCTTTTCTGCGTCTTTCAGTTGTGTTGATAAATGGAAACCAATATGTGTTGATAACTCTTAATGGATTAATCAATTTAGAAATAAGTTCTATAATTAGAGTTTAATTAGTATATAAACCCTACTCATGCTTTAAATCATTGCTTTTTAAGCAAGTTGTGAATGTCTTTCATTTGGAACAACTGCGGCACGGAGCCTTGTAATATACAAACATTAAGTACTAACGCAAATTTGCAGAATAAACATTGTTCTGCTGATATAAATGGTATAAACATACATTCATTCTTATGTTAGGTATTTAACATGTTATTTGATCTTTATAGGTCGCATATTCTAAGCAAGACAACGTGCACCGGTTTATTCGTCAGCTGATGGCTCTTCCCTACCTACCATAAAGAGCACATTCCAGCAGCCTTCCAAAAGCTGAAAAGTCATGTACAGCCTAACAACCGGATGTATCGCCTGCTAACCTACATTGGACGCAGATGGATAGACAGCACCTCTATCCTATCAGTGCTTGGACTGTGTGTTAACAACCTATCCGCACAAACAACGACGTCGAAGGCTGGCACAACAGATTCAACCGCAATGCCAAAGGTACAAGCCTTCTCTTGTATGTCATGCTAAAAGTTCTCAGTGATGAAGCCAGGTACCTGTCCCTGAAGATCTAGTTGGTGTCGGAGCACAAACTCACCCGCTACTAAAAAGAAGCCAAAAAGAGAGCACAGTCAAAGTTGATGAAGCTTTAAGACAGCTATAGAAGCTAGCAACTTACAGTTACCCAGCTGATGACATTTGATGCCCTTATCGTTGTGCTATCAGTTGACCAGTAAAATGAAATCTGTGAAATACCGAACAATTATCTATGAACTGTTATTGTTGTATTTTGTTATTATCATATGTGTCAATGACATGCATATCAAATAAACTTGTAAACCTTAAACATATCTTTTAAGGCATGAGACATTAAGATTATCCCGAAATATGATACAGGTTGACCGGAAAAGGGAGATAAAAAGACAACCTATATTTTTTTTTAATAAATAAACGAATATTGTACACATGAATCTGCGATTTGAACACAATTGTTTGTTAAAATCAAACCCATAAATGCCTTCAAAAAGTTATTATTTAAAAACGATCCTTTATAGGATATATATTTATTAAAAATATGACAAGGAATTGCCGAGTTTTGCTGTGCACTGTAGGTTGATTTACACCAAAACAGTGATATACGGACTTATCATATACTTAGACTAAATAACATATGATTTTTACTGTATGATAATAGCATTAAATTAACTGTAATTTCATATTTTTAAAATTGGGGCTTAGCGGGGTGATCTGAAAAGTTTATCACATGCTTCAATTGTTATCATGCCTTTCCATAACGTTATCGCGTGGCATTTCGGTGATGCTCGGCAAATTCCGGCAAATACACCTCAATGCCAAGTTTTCAGTGAAAAACAATACGAAGTAGTATACATATCATTTTTTTGGATACTGGAAAGTATGATTGTGTAAATTATTAAAAACACAAAAACAAATATTAATTAAAAACCAATTTCTCAGAGAACAATTGAAGGTCTTTCCACCAAAAACAATGTATTTTAATATGGAATTTGTAAATTTGAGTTTAAAATGTCATTTCAATCGTCAAATGAAAGCTTATTGTACGCTGATTCCAAAAATATATGGTTTCTATACAATATTTTTTAAATAAGGGAGATAATTGATTACTTCCGGTTTGAAAAATGTTACTTCCGATAATATTTGAATGTTTAATTGACACTGATTCCAAAAATATCTGGTTCTATATACTTTTATATTAATAAAGTACAAAAAGTAGCCACTTCCAGTTTACACAAGGTCACTTGCGGTTGTTTTTTTCAAGGTTAAATGGTTTGATATTTTTTGCCATAAGTCTCATGGCTTTATCATGTATACATATGGGGTAAACGCAAAGGTCAAAATCTAGAACATCAAATTAAGCTATGACCTTGAGATCAATTTCAAGGTCATTAACCAAGGATCTTAAATCAAAAGACCATAGGTCTTAATTATATTTGGTAAATGAGTTATATCACCATACGCGTATTTTTAAATACAAAAGGGGAGAAAACTCCCTTTTACGTTTAACGTACCTTTGCAATCAAAATTTACGTGTTACGACATGTCACAACTAACAATTTATTAAATATAATTTGTTGATATCTTATACGGTTTTGGATATAAGTGAAAGTAAGCCAAATTCAAAAATTAGAAGATGACCTTGACCTTTGACCTTAAACTCGCATACTATGCAGCGAACACCTAGATCAAATGCAGGCAATAGATACAAGGATGTTCTTCGAGCCCTGACAGGAGGTAGTGACCGTACAATGAACAAGCAAACGTTGACTTTCAGTTCCCCTTTATTAGCTACTGCTGAGGAAGCTCATGTCAGCCCAATGTTACACGATCCATCTCCTCCTCCTATGAGTGACCAGCGAGTACATGTACGTCGAGAAACCCCCCCCTCGGTCAAGCCGTCTAGACACCCTCTAAGTTCTACAAGTATTCAGTCCGAAATTGAACAGTTAGCCATTTTGGTTGGTTGGCCGGGTCACCGGACACAATTTTTAAACTAGATACATGAATGAAGATTGTGGCCAAGTTTGGTTTAATTTGGTCCAGTAGTTTCAGAGGAGAAGATTTTAGTAAAAGATAACTTAGATTTACGAAAAATGGTTAAAAATTGACTATAAAGGGCAATAACTCCTAAAGGGGTCAACAGACCATTTTGGTCATGTTGACTTATTTGTAAATCTTACTTTGATGAACATTTTTGCTGTTTACAGTTTATCTCTATCTATAATAATATTCAAGATAATAACCAAACACAGCAACATTTCCTTAAAATTACCAATTCAGGGGCAGCAACCTATCAACGGGTTGTCCGATTCATCTCAAAATTTCAGGGCAGATAGATCTTGACCTGATACACAATTTTACCTCATGTCAGATTTTCTTTAAATGCTTTGATTTTTGAGTTATAAGCCAA